>AP025060.1:12480983-12589968 GCA_036186865.1 Eustoma russellianum
GCAGGCTACTGACATTGACGTTCGCATTGGTATATTATGCGAGGGAATATATAAACATTATAATAGAGACGGACTGCAAATCAATTCTTGCGATGTTAGCATCTACTCGGGCGATCACGGGCTTGTTGACGCTTGATCTTCAGTCGCGTCCATATTTCTATCATTGAATCAATCGACTATACAGCATTGTCCAAGGAAGGCCAACACTGCCACTCATTGTCTCGCCTGTCATGGATATAGAGCGGTTGGCCTTCAGTATTATCGTACACTCCACGATCTACCCTGCGAGGTTCGTGGCGCGATACTTATGGATCTACAGTTACCTACTTTGCGTCATTGATCACGTCTCACATAGTATTGGCGATGTTTTCTTTATTGCCTGTGTTGTTTACTGACACAGGCAACACTGGTGCTTTTTCTTCACCATTGCATCTACTTTCACTTTGCCAAGTTTGGCTTCTATTTATCCCATTTATACTCACACATTATTGATTTGCTGGATATTCCAACGACTTGGTCTTCTCTATATCACCTGCTGAGCATGCTACGCTGGCATCGAAGGAGGTTACAAACGAGACTAGCTTTAGATACTTAGAAGGATGTAGGCAACATACAACGTTTTATACTATGGATGTCGCCTTGGTTCCCTTTGAATCAAGGCGGCATGGGTACGTGCTTTCCCCGTTTCCTATCTTTACTCCATATTCTTTATTTCCGGCTGATGTTATCATTTCTGTTTTGTCCTGAGTGTTTTGGATCGAGCTTGCTGCGTTTACACGGATCCTATAATGGCGTCATACTGCTTATACTTGGAACTCTACGGCTATTGGATCATCACTGCAACACAGTTTCCAGTATTACTCTGTACTTAGCCAACTCTCACATTGTATAAATATGTATGCTTTTTTCCTTCGCCAAGGTTTTATCCACAAGGGTGGTTTTACTTGGCAAGGTTTTAATGCGGCATATCATATACGATTGGAGGTTGGCAATCATTAGCTCATTATTTCATTTATTTTCATACGATGACTTCTTTGTAATAAGGTTTCCTCCAACACAAGTGAGGCTATCCACTCTTCCTTAATGAATACATTAATTTGGAATATCCGGGGCATGCGTGCCTCCTTACCACAGTTACGACATTTAATTATGGAACATCGCTTGCATTTACTTGCTATTATAGAACCTAAACATGCTTCTTCACATATTGATACGTATGGTTTGCGTCTTGGATTTAACAGTAGTTATCTTCTCAGTCTGAAAGAATTTGGGTTTTCTGGCGTGACTCAGAATATCGTTTGCTAGCTACACAGGATCAAGATCAAGTTGTACATTTTACCCTACTATTTCTTCCACTGCAGTTCACGTTCGTTTTTTTGGTTGTGTATGCGAAGCACACGTCTTCATTACGTCGGCCCCTTTGGAACTCTTATGTGACTTCGCAGGCTTATCTGCTCTTCCCTGGTTAATTGGTGGTGATTTTAATACATTTCGGGAGCTTGATGACCATAGGGGCCGTTCCCATCCTTCGTTGACTACCTTGCAGGATTTTAACGACTGTATCGAGACTTGTGCACTTATGGCACCGTCATATCAGGGTCTAGATTCACTTGGGCTGATGGCAGAGGTCTAGGTCATGTTCGTCGCAGATTAGACTGGTTGTTTACAAACTCAGATTTTCAAGATGTATTTGAAGACATGCAATTAACGCATCTTCCACGAGTTACTTCGGACCATTCCCCACTTTTATTTGTCTGTCGGCTTGCTACAACATCTGGCCCACGCTCTTTTCGTTTCTTGGATTCCTGGCTACTTCATCCAGACTTTCATTCTTACATGCAGCATGCATGGTTGTCTATCCAACTACAGGAGGTATGCATGGATTTTACTCAAAGTTATTCTCACTGCGACGTGACATTCAACGATGGAATAAAGATATATTTGGTAATATATTCACCAATCTTCGGCATGCGGAAACCCATCTTAATCATGCTGAGTCTAGTTGGGAAACAGACCCAACTGAGGTGACGCGTGAGGCATATCATGCCAAAGCTGAATACCGGCAAGCATCTGCTTATGAGCTACATTTCTGGAAGCAAAAAGCGCGGGTAAAATGGCTTAAGGAGGGTGACGCAAATACCCGGTATTTCCATTCTATTGTTAAAGGACGAAGAGCTAATCTCCGTATACAACAAATACACTCATCAACTGGAGTAGTACTAACATCATCCGCAGATATAATGTCCGAGGCAGTTTCTTTTTATACAGCTTATTCGCTCGGGAAGCTACACAAATCATTCGTCTATTTTATCACATATACCATGTCTAATAACAGCTGAGGATAATCTTATGCTAACGCACTTACCATCGGCAGCCGAGGTTAAGGATGCAGTATGGCAGTTAGACTCACAGAGTGCGGCAGGACCGGATGGATTTCATGGACATTTTATCGCTCTTGTTGGACAGTTTACATTCCGATGTGATCAAAGCTGTGCAGGAATTTTTTCTTGGGGTACCTCAACCATCAGTCATGGCGAGTGCTTTGATTACTTTAATCCCCAAGACTCAGTCTCCACAAACTTTCAGCGACTTTCGTCCTATTTGTTTGACGAATTTTCTGAGTAAAGTATGTACGCGGATAATTGCTACGCGTTTAAGCACCTTGCTGCCTAAATTAATTTCTCCAGAACAGACAGGCTTCTTGCCTGGGCAGGATATTTCTTCCCAAGTTCTTATGGCACGAGAGATGGTTCATATGCTTGATAAAGGGGTCCCAGTTATGTTTAAAATTGGATATGATGAAAGCTTTTGACCGGGTTAGCTGGGAGTACTTGGAATTGTTGCTGCAGCAATTCGGTTTCTCCCCTTCTTCATTCGCCTCATTCTAAATCACTTGCGTGCTACTACACTATCGGTTTTGATTAATGGCCAACCTTCAGCATCCTTCAGGCCGTACAGAGGTGTCAAGCAAGGTGACCCACTGTCCCCACTACTATTCATTCTGTCCTCTGAGGGTTTTAGCAGGGGGTCAAATATTTAGTTGACTCTGGAGATCTCCAGCCGTTTCGTCTGGGCCGCGTACCATTTACCATCACTCATTTGGCATATGCAGATGATTTGCTGATTTTTTTACGTGGTACAAAACGCAACTTACGAGGTTTCATTCTTTTCTCTTCTATGAAACTGCATCAGGACAAAAAATAAACTTCCAAAAGAGTAGTTTCATACCATCAACAAATATTTCCACTCATCAATGTCGCTCTTTTGAGACAATATTAGGCATGCGGAGCACTGTTTTACCATTCCGGTATCTTGGATCATATTTGCATAAGGGTATCAATCGTGCAAGATATTGTACAACCCTACTGCAGCATATTGATGCTCGCTTACAAGGCTGGCATTCACGTCTTCTATCAGCAGCAGGCCGCTTGGTGCTTTTACGCTCAGTAATTGCATCTCTCCCACTGCATATTCTAGCCACAGGAGGTTTGCCCAAGTCTGTTATTAAAGTCATTGAAAGGAGAATGTCATCCTTTTATTGGGGTAATCGGTATCATTGGGTTTCTTGGTCTTCCATCACGATGCCAGTTGACGAAGGTGGCTTAGGGCCGCAATCTCAGTAGTTTACAGCTGGCATATCACAGTCGTATATGGTGGTCATATCATCGCCAGGATACATTATGGAGTAAATATATGCGGGTAAAATATGGCACTCGAGGTGATTATCGCCCGCGCCTTCCGGACTCACCAGTTTGGAAGCTCATTTGTAAAATTCATCCTCACTGCACTGCTCAGACGGAGGGCTCTACACCACCTCACATGGATGCCGTCGGTGTCCGGAGAGTTTACTTTAATCTGCTTATGATTGTTGCCGTGTTGCAAGCCCCACATTACTCTCTGCTAAATTTATCTGGTATAACATCATTCTCCTACCACCAAATTATTGTTATGGCGCATTTTCCATAACGCGTTACCTTTTGAGGATTATATCCGCAAGTATTCTACGGCTCGGCCCACGCAATGTCCATTTTGTAAACAACACTCTGCAACGGTGGACCACATTTTCATATATTGCCGCCCAATTCGGACAATTTGGAATTTTTTTTCAACTGAGTTACGCTGCCCTTCGCCAAACTCCCTGCCCCTGGGCAATACTTGCTCTCTTGGTGGTATCGTTCATCGTTTTCCTCACTTTTTGGAGTTTTAAAAATTATAGTCCCGGCTATTGTGATCTTCAATTCATGGCGTGCCTATACAGCACTACTATATGGGACTTCGACATCATTCTCTCCTGCAGCACTTCGGGCATCCATCCACTATGATATTGACATGTGGGCTAAATATATGAAAGGATCAAAACTTGCGGCAGGGCCTCCTTTACGTTTGTCGTGGGTTCCAAGCATACAATCCCCCCGTCTTCAAATAGTCCGATGGCAAACGCCGCCCTCTGGTAGGCTAAAGTTGAATATTGATGCATCAGTTGGCCGTCGCAATGCCTCCGGTGGAGCAGTCTTGCGTAATCACCTTGGAGTCTGTGTGGCTGCAGTTTCCTTTTGGCTTCCGTATTGTCCTCCACTCATAGCTGAGATTCAGACTGCGGTGTTTGGATTGCTACATTTCCTTCCTCTCTATCGCACTATTATCCTAGAATCAGACTGTGCACAATTGATCACAAGACTAAAGCAGCCGCAACCAGTTTTTGGGAATTACCACCTTCGCCTATTATGGAAATTATTGCACCAGCATGACCTCGAATATGTTCATGTATATAGAGAAGCAAAGGCGGCACATTATCTAGCTCAGCATGCGATGAGGTTCCCACAAACACAGACATATTCGCACAATAGTCTACCATCGCTTGTCCGTAGTGCCATAACTTTGGATCTCTCTTTAGCAAATTTACGAGTTCCTTAAGTTACTGTCTTCCAAATGGATTGGCAACTTTTTGCAATCTCTGCCTGCTCCCTAACTGGGGCAGGCAGGCCTGGTATGATCTTCTTTCATTTTGTCCCAGACACTCCTCGATGTTACTTTTATTTATTTGTTTTGATGCTTGGTATCCATACTGCATGGCTTGCTTTACAACCCCTATATCTTTACAATGATTTTTGCGGATTTATGCATGCTGGCACGAGGTCTACATCGCAGCAGATAAGTTGCTTCCATGCGTCACAAGTCTTCCACATGGATTGGCATTTTTTTATTACAGCTGCCTGTGCCATATTTGGTGTAGGCAGGCCTGGTATGATCTTATTCCGATTTGGCTCACAAATTTCCATATGCTTCATATTGCTTCATCACTCAGCAGTTTATTCCTTTTGTGCATGTGCGAGAAAATGGCTCATCTTTGCTGGATCCGCCATCATTTCATTATGTGCTGCAAGGACAGCGGACAGTTATCACGGGGCAACCATTCCATGGACTCCAATTTGTTTGGTTCACGTAGACATGTCTTTGTATTGTATTTTATTATTTTACAGACGGACAAGCATATCAATACTCCATTTATATAAATATGTACGCTTTTTCCTTCGCCAAGGTTTTCCACAAGGGTGGTTTTACTTGGCAAGGTTTTAATGCGGCATATCATATATATTTTGGATGTTGATAATCGTATACTACACTTATCGTCATACTTTCATTCTTTGTAATATGGTTTTCCTCCGCCATAAGTGAGGGCTTTTACTAATAAAATTCGCTTTCATCTAAAAAAAATATATATATATTTATATATTTTTATATAAAGCAGATTGGTATTAATATGTCTCACTTATGGTGTGAGAAAACCATATTACAAAATGTAAATGTCTTTGTATGCATATAATGCATGTAGTGCAGAAAGTATGTGTAACCTCCAATCATATACGATATGCCACATTAAAACCTTGTCAAGTAAAACCACCCTTGTGGATAAAACCTTGTCGAAGGAAAAGCGTACATATTTATATGACTAGCCGGTTGATGGAACGTGGAATACAAAGGGATAGTGAAATGGAGCAACACAATTCTAAACAATGTAGGCGGCATCATGTTGTATGAGCTGGATGTAACGGCATATTGATGTAGTCCTTCCCGCAGCCTTCCTCGCCTCTCCATGGGAGTTCCTCGCATATCAAATAGGTCAGTAAGCAAGCAACCGTGATTGTCCACAAGGATGGATTTAAGAAAAGAACCCATACCCAAGTTGCCCATAGCCAAACGACTATGAGCAATCTCCAATTATATACGCAGTATTGATAAGCCAGAAGAGACAGCAGCATATTTCTTGGTCGTTCCTCAGCAAGCATGCAAAAAATAAAGACGTTATCCTCATGCATAGCGAACAGATAATGAGAGCAGTGCAGAATCTCGTAAAGTATGACGAAAAGAAAACATACCATGGCTGCCTATACCAGTTGCTGGAATAGGCAACCCCCAAATTTGCACACCATTTCATCATAGTCTAAAATTTGGTAACGAAGCGTCAAGTAACAAGTTGCCTCGACCTTCGCAAGGCAACGAAGCGTCAAGTAACAAGTTGCCGTCAAGTAACAACTTGCCGTCAAGTAACAAGTTGCCTCGACCTTGTAGAGTAGGACGCCTATAGCATGATATCCATGTCGCGCTAAAGCATGTACAGCCGTGTTTGCTTCACGAGGACAATAACACAGAGTAGAAGCATTGAGTGTCAATAGCATTTTAGCTCGCTGTATATTCAAGTGTAATGAACCCGTGTAGCTTGAATGATTACGGACCAAGTGAAGCAGCTGACGACAATCCGTTTCTAGATAGAGCTCATCATAGTTCATAGCATAGTAAGTGAGTGAGAACAGCAAAGCCATCAATTCAGCTTGAACCGGGGAAATACATGGCAATACATAACAAATAGCCGAAATAAAATTTCCGAATTCATCACATAGAGTAGCACCCGCAGCTGCTTTGCTTCGGCTTACAGCAGCATCCAAGTTCAATTTCAGTTTTCCTGAAGGGGGCAACGTCCATTTAATCAATCTATAGCGCCGTAATTTTAACCGTGGTGAAAACCTGTGAGCAATTAGATGAGGTAGAGACTGAGCAAATTTACGACCCTGCACAGATGCACACCATGTGTATATATTCGTATGTATCTGATGGAATAATCGACTAGCCGAGAAGATGTTATCACCAAACTTGATGGATGTCTACTCTTTCCAAATAACCCAAGTAACTAATGCTGGGACCAGCAAACGTAAATGTCCCTGCATTGTAGCAGTCAAAGACTGACGCCACCAACAATATAGATAAGCTTGGATAGTTGTTTGACGAGTCATAGGACCCGAGAACAATGATGCTACCTGGATCCATGTTGACTTCACTGCTGGGCAATGCAAAAAGATATGGTCTCTAGTATCCGGCTGCTGGAAACAAAAACACATTGTGATGGGTAGATTGTCTGCCATGCTCGAAGATTATTTGTTAACGGAAGAGAATGACACTATAGATGCCACAAGAACACCTTCAGCCCTGGGGGTGATGTTGGCCACCAGATATACTTAGAGGGCGCAAATAAAGAGTTTTGTGAATGTAATAACAAGTAGGCTGATTTAATGGTAAATTATCCCCAATGAGTCCGCTAGACATTGAAAGATATCCTGGTTAGAATCAACATTCTCCTGCATGTAGCTATGGATATCACAAATGCGCTTCCAAACAGATGAGTCATAAATATGGCATAAATATCATTCCTACAGCCATATTTTTCCGGCTGAATATTGCCCATAGCGTATCAGAGTGTGGTATTTCCACCATAGGTGGCCATCATATACCTTTTGAATCAACTCTAAATTGCGTATGACCAAACTCCATTCTCAATAGGTTGACAAACTGGATGCCAAGACATCCAATGATGTCGTCCATTCCTCAAGACTTTTTATGACCACTTTTAGGCAATCTAGAGCTTTGCGATAATATATATTGGCATAGTTGCCAAAACATGCCTGATAAGGACCACTTACCTTCCATTGAAAGCAACTTTGATGACCAAGAATACAAAGCGCTTTTCAAAATGCTCTAAGAGAGCGATACAATAACCCGATCGATTAATACACTTATGTAAAAATGATCCAAGATACTTAATGGGTAGGGTCGCCAATCGCATACCAAGCTGATGTGCCACTCTAGGTCCTGCTACAGTGTTCCCTACCACCAATTGACTCTTTTGAAAATTTACTAATTGCCCTGAAGCAGACTGATAGATATCCAAAACATACGAAACTTTTGAATGTTAGATGTACTTCCATTCAGAAGACCACCAAATCATTAGCAAAGGCTAGATGTGATACCTGTGGCACACGGCCCACTTGAAAGCCTCGTAATTCACCCGATCTCATTAAAGCATTAATTCCACAAGAGAAACCTTCTGAGGCCAAGATGAATAACAATGGTGACAAAGGATCTCCCCTGCTTGACCCCTCGTGTGACTGGAAAAAAACCCACCGGCTTACCATTGATGAGCATCGAACACCGAGTAGCCGCTAGGTTATTCAAGATTATCCTCACAAGCTTGGCATCAAACCCAAACTTCAATAAAAGAAGACGAAGATATGTCCAATCCACTCTATCAAAAGCCTTGGCCATATCTAGCTTAACTATAACATGACCTCCACGAACATGTTTATCTTAGCATATAAACCATTTCCTGAGCTAACAAAATATGATCAGTAATTCCACGACCCTTAAGAAATCCTGCCTGTTCTGAAGATATAAGCCGTGGGAGAAGTTCTCCTAGACACGTTGCTAAGAGACGGGTGATAACCTTGGCCAAAAAGTTAGTCAAACAAATAGGACGAAAATCATTAAATGATTGTGGATTCGATACCTTTGGGATTAGTGTAATAAGTGACGCGGCAAGCTGATTAGGTGGTTTGCACTCCAATAAAGAATTCTTGAACCGCTTTATGCACATCAGACTTAATGATATTCCAAAATTTACGATAGAATGAGCTGGAGAATCCATCAGGGCCTGCCGCACTGGTTGGACTTAGATCCCAGACTGCCCTCTGTACTTCCTAGATATCTGGCAAAGCCATCAACATGTCATTATCTGCCTGCGTTAACACAGTGGAAATATACCAAAGCAAAGATGATGGGTCTGATAATTGTTCTGCTGAAAATAAGCTTTGATAATATTGGACGGCCTGATTCTCAATGTCATTGATATGTTGGTATTCCACACCACTGGAATCAACAATTTTGCTAATTGTCTGACGACGACATTTATCCTTGACTATTTGATGATAGTACCGTGTGTTGGCGTCACCTTCTTGCATCCATTTTACATTAGCTTTTTTGCTTCCAGAAGCAACATCAATAAGGAGGCCATACTACGATGATACAATTCACGGGATGCTTCAGTTGGATGATGATCGTATTCGCTCTCATAGCGAAGAGTCTCCTTTTCGGCTTGCCTCAATAGCATCAAAAATGTTGCCAAAAACATCCTTATTCCATTGCGTTAAATGTTGCTTGAGTTGCCGAAGTTTGTAATAGAAACCCCTTCATACCACCTATTGTGTAAAAAGATTGCCAATGATGCGTGACAAACTATTGAAAGTCAGAGTGAGTGGTCCATACGTCCAGATACCGAAAAGAAGATGCATGATTAGATCTGTTCGATATACATTAAAGATAGATAGGACAATGGTCCAATGTTGTGCGACTAAGATGCTGATAATAGACGGTTGTAAAGAGATAAAAAACTAGGCGTACAAAGGTATCTATCCAGTCTCTTCCAAACGTGTCCGAGACCTCTTCCATCACTCCAAGTGAAAGTCGTACCTTGATAATTAATTGGTTGAAGCAAAAATGATGAAAACATAGTTATTAAAGTCTTGTAATGTTCGAAGAGGAGGAGATGACCGACCTTTGTGCTCGTCTAATGATAAAAAGGTGTTAAAATTTCCCCTAGAAACCCAAGGGACATCAATCTCAGAATGTATCACCATAGATCTTCCCAAAGAAGACGACGTGCGGCAATAGTGTGCAATCCATATATTGAGATATATATATATATATATATGTATTTTTTTTATGAAAGGAAATTTATTATTAATGACCTCACTTATGGCGGAGGGAAACCATATTACAAATAGTTCATAAAGTGAAACCAATAATGAAGATAGCTAATGATACTACAACGCCAATCATATATGATATGTCGCATTAAAACCTTGCCAAGTAAAAACCACCCTTGTGGACCTTGGCGAAGGAAAAAGCGTGCATATTTATATGATTGGACCACATAAATGTGACAGTTTGTGATGTAAGTGAAATGTTATGTGCTGTCCATGAACTATGCAAGTCTTCGTTTGTTGTTGATGTCGCTTTATAGAAATGGTGTTGGTGACTAGACTTGAACACTTGCGATAACCTCTTGGAAAGGATCCACAGTGAATGATATACCTCACACAGGCCAAGTTGAAGTTGATTTTGTCTCCATTTAATGTTGCTCCAGTTCACCTCAGACGTATATAAATATTGACATATAAGTAGTGGTGAGAAGAAACTGCTGAGGGAAGAAAACATTTGAACATACGTACCCCAGCCACCTTGAGTCCAATTGAACCAAGGTGGCAATGAATAGCGTCCGGGCCATGATAATGATGTGGAGAAGAAATGTTTGTTGGTGCTGCCTCCAGATTGTTTGCCTCCCACCGCAGTCCCGCATTTGTTTTGCCAACACCAAAAATAGCATAAGAGTAAACATAAACTGTAAATGACACATGTCTTGCAAAAATATAAATTGATAAGTTTGATACGCACCAATGTTGCCTGTGCGTATAAACACAGGCAACTCAATAGAGCAATCGCCAACACGATGTGAGACATTTATAGGCGCATAGAGGGAAGTTGTTGCAGATCCAACTGTAATGTTCCACGCACTTCAGCTGGAAGTTCATGAACTGATGTAAACTGACGAAGCCCTTGAGCGTGAAAACCATGCCGCGCTAAGAGGTGTGCTGCCCGCATTTGCCTCACGCGGACTGTATTGCAATGTTACTTGGTTGATAGTCATAATATTAATAAGTCGGTCAAGGTCCTGTGAGAGACTTCCTGTTGTAGTTGGCTTGTTCGGTATAAGCGATAGTATAGAATTACAGTCCGTTTCCACAATGATGCAATGGTGATCCGAAGCATAGTAGAGGATGGAAAAGAGCATTGCTTGTATTTCAGCCTGCAGTGGCGATAAACGAGGGAGAGCAAAACATATAGCAGAGACGAGATGTCCCCTTTCATTTCTCAACACAGCTCCTCCTGACGCAGACTTTTTCCCAACAGCCGCATCAACATTTAACTTAAGTCATCCTATAGGAGGGAGATGCCACTTCACCAAGCGAGGTCTTTTGTATGTGATTGGTGGCGCAAATTTAAGCGATGTAAGATAAGGCAAAGGATGAGCAAATTTCTTGTCCTGCATTGCCGAACACCATGTGAAAATAGCTCCACGAACATGTTCATATAAAGACCTGTAGTGAAAGTGCTCATCTCCAAACCGAGCAGCTGCATATCGTTTCCAGATTTCTCATGTGATAATAGACGGAGCAATTGATTTAAGTTGCCCTGCTATTGTTGATTGTGAGGATATACGCCACCATCTACGTAAGTATTGCCTTAGAGGCTCATGCCTAGGAAAAGGACCAGAGAACATGATGGATGCCTCAATCCAGATTGGCCGAATTTGCGTGCAATGAAGAAAGATATGATCCATGGTATCAGAAGAGCATCGACAAAAAACACATTGTGTGGGGTTAACTGCTTGCCACTTGGATAAATTTTCCACAAGAGGCAATGAGTGAGTCCAAAGTCGCCATAGAAATAAACGCAAACCTGGTTGTGCAGTCGGCCACCATATGAACCGGTGATCTGCCAGCTGAGCAGGTGTCAAGCTGATAGTAATGTAGGCAGATTTGAGAGAGAATTGGCCATTGCTATCCGGTATCCAATCCATTGTATTTTGCGTTTGAAGTACGTGGTCTCGCATGAATGGGTCAATGCGGCATAATCGCTTCCACAAAGGAGAATCATATATATGGGCATACATAGTAGTGCGATTTCCATATTTGGATTTGCAGTATTTAGTCCACAGCTCATTGCCTTGTTGAAACTTCCATATTTGTATATATATATATATATGTGTGTATATATATATATGTATATATATATATATATATATTTTTTAAAAGCGGGTATTTATTAATTTATAAATCCTCACTTGTGGTGGAGGCAACCATATTACAAGAATGTATATCATACGAAAAAACGAAAGTGTAAAGTTGCAATAATGTGCAGCCTCCAATCATATATGATATGCCGCATTAAAATCTTGCCAAGTAAAACCACCCTTGTGGATAAAACCTTGGCGAAGGGAAAAGCGTACATATTTATATGATTGGAATAAGGCTGGCTAAATGTGAAAGCTAAGTAAAAATAAAAGTAGCTTGTGCGATCTGCATAAGACTTGACTGGAGGGGTGTGCTGATATATGTTGTGTTGCCACCATGGTAAACTTGAACGAGTGATATGTTTTGTGAAGTCATTGTAGAAATGTACGAGATGGACAAAGCGGTTCCGCCATGGTTGATTGAGAAGCAGATATAGTTTCCCTCGCAAGAAAACATGATATAGTACTTGAGTTTCATTCAATGTAATGATGATGTTGCAGTTTATCACATAAGGATCAGTGTAACATACCGATGTTGCCCTTAGTCCAAAAACTGCGGGCAACAATAGAAGTAATTCCCTATGAAAAGACATATGAAGTAGTAGAAAAGACGTGATCAAATGTACCAGAGTTGCCTGTAGCATGATAGTACAGGCAACTATACAATTTGTGTCCGCGCAATGTGAGGGCCTTGTCTGCTTTAAGGAAGATTGCGTCCAATGTAGATTTGTGGACGTAGTACATTGTGATGATACATTTATGCAACTCAAAGTAGAATGCAGCCATGGTTGAATGATTAATGGGTATTGGCATCCTCGCAAGAAGTATGGCAAAGCACATTAATAGCTAACAATGCAATATTGGTGTGCCAAAATACAACATATGGGTCACCGCAACATACTAATGTTGCCCTTGGTCTTAAGACCGCGGGCAACATTTTAAATAAATCGCTATCAAAAGCACATGTAGCTGTGAAAAAGTAATGGCCAAACGTACCAGAGTTGCCTGTATCATAATAATACAAGCAACGATGCAGACTAATGTGCCATGAGCATTATACCCGCAATGTATGTAGTACCCCATCTGTATAATAAAAACCACGTGCCGTGGGAGGCAGCTGGGAGGCAGAAGTGTATATGCGAGTTATCGAAGTTGTACGTGCAAATTGACTCAAATGATGAGCAACCATGTTGATCTCTCTAGGGATGAAAGTAATTTGGCTACCCGTTAGCTGAAGAAAAAGTTGTAATTGCTGGTATTCTGGCAAATCTGTCAAGCTTGTAGATGGCTGTGTGACTTGGAGGCAGTCTGTTTCAATGATAAGTTGTTGATGCAATTGGCCAAAAAATATGAGACTATAGAATATAGCTTGTGTTTCTGCGCGTAGGGGGGTCATATAAGGTAAGCCTAAAGGAAAGAGCCGCAATCATGTGTCCTTAGGAGTTCTGAAGAATTGCACCGGCTGAGGAATATGTTTTTGTTGCTAACGCATCGACGCTGAGTTTTAATTTACCTGATGGCGGAAGACTCCATTTGAGGGGAATTATCGATTTTGGCCTTAGCTTTGAAGAAAGACCAGCTGCTACGAGAGAAAAGTCATATGTCGCAAATGTTTTCCCATGCATGGCTGAAGTCCAGTCATAGCAAGATTTCCTGGCAAGGCTGTACACTTTTATGACCGGTATGTCTGCGTCTCCATATATATGATTTGTATATATTCTCCATATAGACCAGCACAACATAATGGGACCAACAACTCGAAGATTGCCTTTGAGCATTTCAGCCGAAGATGATAACCACCACTGTAACATATGTGACCGAAGTGTAATTGTTAAGCTATACGGTCCATCAAGTAATATCGATAATTTCTGCGATATTGGGCACGTAATAAACATGTGCTGAAGAGTAGCTGAAGCTGCATGGCAAAACGGGCAAATACTGGGGCAGGCGGTAGTGAATTTTTTCAGATGATCTTCTACAGGAAGTGTGCAATTCAATAGTCTCCAGATAAAAATGCTGATAGTCTTTGGTATTCCATGCCACCAAATGAATTTATGTGAGGGAAGTGTTACTCGAGTTGGTCTAACATCGTTATATGCCTGCCGAATTGAGAATAGACCGGTAGATGATGTATTCCACACTGGGTTTGGGATACCAGATGATAGCTGGTTGCATAAATGGTGTATAGAGCATAGTCGTTTCCATCCTGGAGAATCATAGATGCGTGGCAAATAGTCTTGTCGAGTCCCATAGCGATTGTGCATATAAGCTGACCATAATGTCGTAATATTGTGATAAGACCACCATAATTTGCAGTCATAAGCAGTTTGAATGTTGATCAAATTATGAACACCTAATCCTCTCTCTGCTTCTGGGTAACATATGTCCGCAAATGCCATCCAATGATGCTTATCATTCCATATGTAAGTGGCAATTTTGCGATTAAGTGTGCGAATAACACTTTTAGGCAGACGAGATGCTGCTAAAATGTGTAAAGGCATAGCAGATAGTACTGATTTTAAAAGGACTAATCTACTTCCTTGAGAAAGTAGTCGGCTGGCCCATCCAGTTAAAGCTGCATCAAAGTGCTGAATCAATGTGTTGTAGTATATTGACCAATTAATACCCCGATAGAGATAGGAACCCAAGTATTTTATCGGTAGTGTGGAGGATGGCATTGTTAGTATCTGAGAGATGGCGTTTAGATGGTGGCTTGAGATGTAGGAGCTTGCAACAAATTGGCTCTTTCCATAGTTGACTAACTGGCCGGATGCTTGCTGATATGCATATAAGAAAGGTTGGAATCTCCTCAAGTTTTGTGTAGATGCATTTAAAAACAATAACAAGTCATCCGCATAGGCAAGGTGTGATACCGGTTGAGTACGGCCCAATGAGAAACCTCGGATAGAGGCATTGTCAAAGAGATTGTGAACACCACGACTGAAACCTTCTGAACATATGATGAACAATAAGGGAGACAGTGGATCTCCTTGTTTAACTCCACATGTAGGGGAGAAAAATCCATATGACGAGCCATCTATGGCTATTGAAAGCTTGGATGTACTCATGTTGTTCATTATAATTCGAATAAACCGATATGCAAAACCAAATTTTCTGAGTATTGCCTGTAAATACACCCAACTAACTCTATCAAAGGCCTTTGTCATGTCAAGTTTGACCATAACATTTCCGCTATGAGATTTCTTGTCGAGGTGATGGACCATCTCATTGGCCATTAAAACATGTTCACTGATATCATGTCCTTTGAGAAAGCCAATTTGCTCAGGAGAAATAATTTTCGGTAGTACAGTGTTTAACATCGAAGCAATGATTCTGGTAGTTACCTTACTGATGAAGTTTGATAGACATATTGGACGAAAGTCTGCATATGTTGATGGATGTGACTTCTTAGGTATCAATGTGATTAGAGAAGAGACCATTACCTGGGGAGGTGGAACTCCTAAGAAGAACTCCTGAATGGCGAGTGTAACATCCAAATGTACTATATCCCAGCATGTTCTGAAGAAATGGCCATTGTAACCATCTGGGCCAGCGGAACTGTTTGGGCTAAGGTGCCACACTACGCTCTTGATTTCGTTCGCTTCTGGAACTGCTGCAAGGAAGTCATTATCCGCTTGTGTTATCAAAGTGGGGATGCATTGAATGAAATCTGTAACTCCAGCAACAGGCTCCTGCTCGAATAGCTTTTTGTAGTAAGATATCGCTTCATCTCCTAGGGAGGCATTATCGTGTAATAGAGCTCCTGCACTACTTCGTAAATCATGGATGTGTTGCTTGCGATGTTTGTCCTTAACAAGTGTGTGAAAATATGCAGTGTTAGCTTCCCCTTCTGATATCCAACGAGTTCTAGCCTTTTGTGCCCAGTATGATGTTTGTGCTTTGGTTGCCTGCAATAGTTGAGCATGCGCAAGGGACATGTATGATCTAGCTTCTGGCGTAGGATTTGCATCAA
Organism: Eustoma russellianum; assembly: GCA_036186865.1. Taxonomy (NCBI): domain Eukaryota; kingdom Viridiplantae; phylum Streptophyta; class Magnoliopsida; order Gentianales; family Gentianaceae; genus Eustoma; species Eustoma russellianum. Next base: position 12,497,135 of record AP025060.1, read on the forward strand.
ATCGTGCTTCTTGGCGCTTATAATTATCCTCTGCCATCGTGACATTGCTGAAAATATTTCCATAGATTTCTCGGTTCCAGACTTTGAGATCCTTTTTGAGAAGATTAAGCTTGGAATATAGACCACGCATTCCACCGATCATTGAGTATGAATGCCACTTTTCTTTGACGTATAAGGTGAAGTATCTTGCAATGCCCAAGCATTTATGTATCGAAATGGGATTTGAGGACGTGTTTGTGATAATGTACACTTGAGGAAAAGTGGAGAATGGTCAGATGTCGCTCTAGGAAGATGCTGAACGATCATGTCCGCAAATAGGTTGGAGAAGGAGACCGTGCATAGGTATCTGTCCAGTCGTCTCATAACTCGTCCTTCTCCTGTTCCACGTGTCCAAGTAAACATTGAACCTGTAATGGGGAGATCTTGAAAGCCACAAACATGTACACAATCCTTGAAGTCATCTAGGCTGCAAAGAGGTGGGATTGTTCTGCCTTTGTGTTCGTCTAGTGAGAGGAAAGTGTTGAAATCTCCACCTATTATCCAAGGTATAGTTATATTGTGTGATATTTCAATTAGTGCATCCAAGAGTGGTCGTCGATCCAAAACTGTATGGCGCCCATAGACCACGGACCAAGCTAGAGACTGTTGGGTTGGTATATATTTGAAAGTAAGAGAGATGTTTGTCCACCGTGACTCACATCAAGCAGCTGTAAGGATGAGGAGTTCCAAAAAACCCAGATGTTATCATGACAGGTAGCTATTGCATTGGAGAAGCCCAATTTTAGTCTGTGAGCGACCAGTTTGGTAGGTCTTTGTTTTGGCTCAATGATCACTAATATATCCAAGTGTGCGTTATGTACCATTGACTGTAGTCTGTCAATGGAGGTACGAATACCTCCCGTATTCCATGTGATAGCATTGATAATGATGCTTGGGGTGATGTAGAGCACGAACGAGTGGCACTTCGAGTGATCATAGTTGACAGCGGCCTTGGCGGCAGCTCTTTGTGCAGTCTACATTTCCGCCTAGTAGGTGCTAGAATAAACCCTTCAAGTTCCGAATGTGATGATGTTAAACAATCATGAAGAATATCTTCGTCATTGGTACTTGGTGGACGAGAGGAAAGACGTTTGTTAAAGTTTTCTGCATCATCAATCATCTGTTGTTTGAGTTGAGAGCGCGGAGCCTCGTCCATGATATTTCTGGGATCAACATGGTGAATTTCTAAGTCAGAAACTTGATAATAATCAGGATCATCATCAAATGCCTGGGTATGTGTTAAGGTATCATCTGCTATACCCCTCATCGTAGGCAATGGGTCTGTGTGAGGTGCCAAGAGATCATCCTTATCATGCATATGTTGGGATGGCAATGTTTTGTCAATAACGTTGCGTTCTAGTATCAGTAACAGTATTCGTAACCGTTTCTGCATGAGAAGGCTGGAGTATTATATTTTGATGGTCTTGAGGTGTAGTAGCCTTTTGTTTGAGCAAAACCACGTTTTCTATATCAAAGACGTGATCTTTTTGGCCCTTCTTAGGAGTCCATCGTGTTGTTTTTAATTGGGGTTTGGAGGGTTTGTCAATAATCTTGTCTCCACAGGCGGCGGCTATGTGACCTAATCGGCAGCACTTATCACAGAAAGAAGGCAGGTCTTCATATACAATCTGTTGCTGGATTATTTTTTGTTTGCCTTGCAAAAACATTTTTTTTGGAAGGTCTGTGGATACATCCGCTTCCACGCAAACACGTGCTACAGACAGGCGTAGGCCATCAGCGGTGGCTACATCAAGCTTTATTGGGTGGCCTACTACTCTTGCAATCTCGAAAAGTGCAGTCTTTTGTTGATAATGCACGGGTAATCCGGGAAAAGATATCCATATTGGCACGATCGGAGCATCAACAGAAGGATCGAAGTCTATAGTCCATTTGATACGCATTGTGCAGCCGACGATCGTCCATGATCGCCGGTAGAAACATCGTATATAATCTGGTTCATGCAAGAAATTCAGCAGTACGTGAGATTGATCCAAAAGTGTAATCTTTACATCTGATTTGAATCCAATTCTTTCGAAAACTTGGCGTATGATCTTCAACGGTGGTCGTCCAAACCAAAAAGTCCCTAATAGTGTTAGCCGGTAAGGAGAAGCCAAGGCATCTATTTCTGCGTCTGAAAAGGCAATCAAGGGAGGGCCTTTATGCTTAAAAATTAATTTTGGAGTGATCGGTGCCGGTGGTGGAGCAGAAGCAGTGACAACTGCTGCGAATGTACGTGGTGCAGCGGCAGCGGCGGCAGAGCCTCCTAGAGAAGACGAAGCCATCCAAAAGTTTATTCTATATATGTATATATATATATATATAAATATATATATATATATATATATTAAGAGAAATAGTATGATTTTATTGAAGACCTCGATGAATATATGTGGTACAAAGCGCTAATGATGACGCTTCTCCAGTCATATATAATATGCCGCATTAAAATCTTGCCAAGTAAAACCACCCTTGTGGATAAAACCTTGGCGAAGGAAAAGCGTACATATTTATATTTCTGGGATTAACGCTGTACATTGATGTAAATGAAAAGAAATATGAAAATGTTGGGGAGAAGCTCCAAACATATATATATATATATATATATATATATATATATATATAACGCTGTACATTGATGTACATTGATATAAATATATATATATATATATATATATATATATATATATATATATATATAAATGATGGCGCCGCAGGGGGTCCGAAGATATCGGCGGGCTTAGCCGCCGCCGCCGCTGCTACTCTCACCGCCGCCGTGATTGCTCTGCTATCCGCTACCGCACTACCTTCCATCGCACAGTCTACCATCGTATTCTCTCCATTCCTTGCCATCTGCATTCGCGATCGCAATGTCGACTCCGACTTTTGCCGCTGTGGTTTCCGGAACCACGGCACCCACGGTCACTATCTCTCCCAAAACAGTCTCCAGGCATAAAGGTATTCCATTGGTTTCGTTTTCAGATTCTGAGATTGATGCCCTAGCTGCGCCGTACAAATATTGCTTAGTTGGTACGTTTTGGTATGGACGGCCACCATTGAAGGTGATCCGTGAGGTCTTTGAAAAAATAGGTTTTCCCAATGATCTGCGCATTACACTGATAGATCAAACGCATATCCTTTTGAATTTTCGTCAGGAATCTGACTATCTCAGATGTTTTTACCGTCGTTCATGGCTTATATCTGGTCGCCATATGCGTATAACTAAATGGACAGTGGATTTTGATCCCACTGCGGATGTTCCCATTGTACCCGTATGGGTTGCCCTACCAGGTCTACCGGTCCACTTGCATTGTCGCGAAGCGCTCTTTGAAATAGTCAAGCCGATCGGTATGCCACTGAAGCTGGATGCCGCCACCTCGGCCGCATTGAGGCCTTCTGTCGCAAGAATCTGTGTTGAAGTTGATGTTTCACAGGATCTGCCCCAAAAAATATATCTGCAGTCCAAACAAAGATTTATATTGCAAACAGTGATATATGAGGACTTACCAAAATATTGCACTGCATGTCATAGATTAGGGCATGATCACGCGTCATGCGACCCTAAACAGCCCATGGTGTCAACGATTCCGCCACCCCCACCACCTCCGCCATCACGGCCGCCTAGGCAGAGATGGACACCAGTAAAACATAAGCCGGATGCTATCCCTTCAGCGAGCTCCTTGCAACCGGATGTTATGCCGCCGGCCCCTGCTGCGGCGGAGGCTACTCAAGTTGCTCCAGTTCCTGGTATTATACAAACGGAAGGTACGTTTAATATGGAGGCGTCACCTCTGGATCACAGCACCGATCCAGCACCTCAAGTTGAGGCAGATGACCCCCAGGCTCAGGACATGTATTGTGATGCCCATGATCATCATTTATCAGAGGATCCCGTTCAGGTGGACATCGGACATTCCTCAGACACTGAACTGCCAGCAGATGATATGGCGGCAGCGCAGCTTGCAGTTCCGGAGGAGGTTACTCATCGCATTCAACGACTAGACTCATCACCCGAGGATGATATACTGATTTCACGCCTGAATAATCATTCTGAGGAGGCACCGTTCATGCCTGTTGTACCACGTCGGAAGCGCCGCATGAAAAAGGACCTACCTCCGTTGCCTCCATCAACTATTCTCACACGTAGTGCTTCTCATGTTATGCAGGGAAGTGTTTCAAACCTTACTCAATGAATATATTAATTTGGAACATTCGAGGCATGCGCGCGTCTTTGCCTCGTTTGAAACAGTTGATTAGAGAAAATAATATTCATTTGCTTGCATTGATTGAACCTAAACATACTCCATCACAAATTCAGCGGTTTTGTTTAACACTAGGTTACTCACAATGTTATGCTTCACAGTCGGAACGTATATGGATTTTCTGGAAGGATACTGACTTACGTTTGCAGGCTACGCAGGATCTCCATCAAGTGGTACATTTGACTCTCTCTCTCAACTCACTGCAGCAACAGTTTGTATTGTCTCTTGTGTATGCTAAGCATACGGCTTCGCAACGTCGCAGTCTATGGCGTGAATTATGTCATTTTTCTGACGGACTACAGCTTCCATGGTTGATTGGGGGGGATTTCAATACCTTCCGTGAGATTGGGGACCATCAGGGTCGCTCCACGCCATCTTTATCCGCGATGCAGGACTTCAATGATTGTATTGAAACATGCTCTCTTATGTCTCCACCGTATCATGGCACGCGTTTTACTTGGGCGGAGGGACGTGGCCTTGGGCGCGTTCGCAGAAGGCTAGACTGGCTCTTTATTAATTCACGGATGCAAGATCTGTTTGATGCGCTACGGCTTATACATTTACCACGAGTGACGTCGGATCATACTCCCCTCTTAATTCACTGCCGGCAAAATACCCAACCCGTTCGTCGGACTTTCCGGTTCCTGGATGCGTGGCTACATCATCCGGATTTTCATGCATATATGCGACAGGCATGGTTATCGTATCCAACCACTGGTGGCATGCGGGGTTTTTATGCCAAGTTGTTTGCCCTCAAGAGGGATATTCATCATTGGAACAAACATATATTCGGTAATATTTTTAGCAAATTGCAGCATGCAGAGGAAACTCTAACGGCAGCAGAAAGTCATTGGGACGAAACATCAACCGAGGAGGCACGTGAGGCCTACTATCAGGCCAAGGCTCAGTATTTGCTCGCTTCAAATTATGAATTACATTACTGGAAACAAAAGGCTCGTGTTAAATGGTTACAAGAAGGGGATGCTAACACTAGATATTTCCACTCCCTGGTTAAAAGTAAGCGTTCACAGCTTTGCATTAGACAGTTGAAAAATGAACAGGGTGATATTATCACGCAGCCGAATGATATAATGCTGGCCGCTGTGGATTACTATAAGGGCCTTTTTGCTCAGGTGCAAACCTCTAATTATGAGGACATATTATCTCATATCCCAACTCTCATCACTACTGAGGATAATCATATGCTTACCCAATTGCCGACAGAGTTAGAGGTTAAACAAGCTGTCTGGAGCTTGGATCCGCAGAGTGCTGCAGGACCGGATGGCTTTCATGGTAATTTTTATCGATCGTGCTGGTCAATAATCCATTTAGATGTGTTAAAAGCGGTGCAAGAGTTTTTCATTGGGGTGCCCCAGCCGCCGAACATGGCGAGTGCACTATTGGCTCTTATACCGAAGTCACAGTCACCACAGACGTTTAGTGATTTTCGACCTATTTGTCTTACAAATTTTATTAGTAAAGTTTGCACTCGGGTTATTGCCTCAAGACTGAGTCGGTTATTACCCACTTTAATATCACCAGAACAGACAGGATTTCTTGCGGGTCAAGACATCTCGACTCAGGTCCTTTTGGCTCGGGAAATGATTCATCAGATGGACAGGGGTGGCCCACAGGTATGTCTCAAATTGGACATGATGAAGGCTTTTGATAGGGTCAGTTGGGAGTATCTGCGCTTACTTCTAAGCAGATTTGGTTTTTCGGATTTCTTTATTCGGATTATCCTCAATCATCTGAGTGCAACGAAAATGTCGGTCCTAATCAATGGTCAACCTTCTCCATACTTTCGCCCATTCAGGGGGGTCAAACAAGGAGACCCACTATCGCCATTCCTATTTATTCTGTCATCTGAGGGATTTAGCAGGGGTCTAAAAGCTCTGGTGGAAGCAGGTTGTATCCAGCCCTTTCGGTTGGGCAGAGTTCCGTTCTCTATTTCACACTTGGCATATGCAGATGATTTGCTCATTTTTCTTCGTGCTACACAGAGAAATTTACGACGTTTTCATGGGTTTCTTACGGCTTATGAAATGGCTTCAGGTCAGAAAGTAAATTTTCACAAAAGTAATTTCATACCATCTTCTGGTCTCACGAGTCATCAATGTAATATGATCAAAGATATTCTGCGCATGAGATTAGCTGCTCTTCCGTTTCGCTACCTCGGCTCGTATCTACATAAGGGAATTCCACGGGCTTTGCATTTTTCGTCGCTCCTACAGCATGTGGATGCTCGATTAAACGGCTGGCATTCTCGGCTCCTATCTATGGCAGGGAGACTAGTTCTGATACGCTCAGTCCTGGCAGCGTTACCTTTGCACATATTAGCGGCTGGTGGTATGCCTCAATCCATCATTCGTGTACTACATCGCAAGATGGCGGCATTCTTTTGGGGTGACCGACATCATTGGGTTGCATGGAGAGACATTACTATTCCAGTAGAAGAAGGTGGCTTGGGAATTCGGAACCTTAGTGATCTGCAACGGGCATATCAATGCCAAATTTGGTGGCAATATCAGTGTCATGACACTTTATGGAGTAGATATATGCATCAAAAATATGGGAGGCGGGATGACTACATACCACGGATTACAGACTCCCCGGTTTGGAAGGCTATCTGTCGTATCCATGCCATATGTCAACCGAATTCCAGTGGATCGGGCGCTTTTCTATCATGGACGCCTTCACCCTCAGGAGAATTCTCGCTAAAATCAGCATACATGATTTGTCGGGATTCTCGTCCTACATCAATGTCGACAAGGTTTATTTGGAGTAAGTATCACTCGCCTTCCATTCGGATATTTTTGTGGCGTATGTTTCATTCAGCTCTCCCGCTTGAGGATTATATTGGTAGTTATACCATGGCATGTCCAACTCAATGTCCTTTCTGTAAAGCACATTCAGCTACAGTTGACCATTTGTTCATCTCATGCTCTCGCATCCGTTTTCTATGGAGTTTTTATGCCGGCGAGCTGCATGGCGTGCCTCCATCAACACTATCACTTAGGCAATATATTATGGCGTGGTGGTATCGTTCCAATCTCACGTCTCTTCTAGGAGTTTTGAGGATAACAATTCCTGGGATAATATTATATAATATTTGGCGTCATTATGCGCAGCTCATTTATGGCGACGCCACCCGATTCTCCACATCTGCCATTCGTAATTCTATTCATTTCGACATACACACGTGGATACTGAAGATACAAGGAACTAAAGTAGCGGCGCTACCATTTACCCCTATACCCTGGCTACCTCAGATTCGGGCTCCTAGACTTCGCATTCTGCGCTGGCAAACCCCTCCCTCTGGCAGGCTCAAACTAAATGTGGATGCAGCTGTGGGACAGCGCTATGCGGCAGGGGGTGGAATCCTTCGAGATCAGAATGGTTTATGCATTCGGGCTATTTCCTTTCGGCTACCAAGTTGCACCTCTCTGCAGGCTGAGATACAGGCAACCTTGTTTAGCCTATTGTATTTCCTCCCATATTACCGCTTGATAATTGTTGAATCAGACTGTGCACAAATGCTTACAATTCTACGCAAGCCGAGTCGTCCAGCTGGGCATTATCACCTCCGCCTACTCCATGATCTCGTTTGTCAACATCGGCTTGAATTAGTCCATACGTATCGTGAGACGAATATGCCGGCACACTACCTTGCACAACATGCAATGTTGCAGCCTCTAACGGGGGAGTACAATAACTCCACTCTTCCACCCCTGGTTCGGGCTTCGGTAGCACTGGATCTTTCCTCGGTGGCATTACGCGCAGCATGATCCTCACATCTATATTATGAGTTGGATTTGTTGGCGATATTCTGCCCGTGTACTAGGGGACACGGGCAGGCCTGGTATGTTCCGTATTTATCTCATATGCTGCTTTTGGTTACCGCTGATTGTCTTTAATGCTGTCTTTCTTGCTATGTGCACTGGCTGCTGCGAGATGCCTGCGATCCGCCGACTCATGTCGGTACATAGATTCCAACTCTTCCATATGGATTGGCAATGTCAACTTCCCCCTGCCTGTACTCTGATCAGTACAGGCAGCCTCGGTACGTTTGTTTTTCTTAAGCATTCAGATTATTTCATTAGACTATTCAGCCAGCTGACATTACGCTATGCTTTGCATTGGTTATTTGTTGTGAGCATTGGAGTGGATGTTGTGGCCATTTGCGTGGGTTATTCGTTAAAGACACAGGAGCCAGCTTCTTTCTTTCCGATCGGAAGCACGGTTTGCCTTTACACATGGAGTTCTGTCACCCAAAGTCGTTCAAGCCAAGCAGTCTCTCAGTCGCCTCTCGTTTATTACTGGATTACAGCAGCTTTTGTTTCTTGTAATGTAATAGTCAATAGCGCCTATCAACATTCCAGATATATAAATATGTACGCTTTTTCCTTCGCCGGGGTTTTATCCACAAGGGTGGTTTTACCCGGCAAGGTTTTAATGTGGCATATCATATATATTCTGGATGCTGATAATCACGAATTTGGAGTTGCGTTATGCTTTGATGTAATATGGTTTTCCTCCGCCATAAGTGAGGGTTTTATTTTTTAATAAAAGCAGTTCTTCTCAAAAAAAAAAAATATATATATATATAAATATATATATATATATATATATATTTAAGAGAAATAGTATGATTTTATTGAAGACCTCGATGAATATATGTGGTACAAAGCGCTAATGATGACGCTTCTCCAGTCATATATAATATGCCGCATTAAAATCTTGCCAAGTAAAACCACCCTTGTGGATAAAACCTTGGCGAAGGAAAAGCGTACATATTTATATTTCTGGGATTAACGCTGTACATTGATGTAAATGAAAAGAAATATGAAAATGTTGGGGAGAAGCTCCAAACAGCCTTAGGGTGTGCCGAAGGTGTCCTTGCGTCAATGCTGGATATTGTGCGTCGAGAATGGCATAGAGTCTCCGCCTGGTATGCCAAGTGCGTGGGCCAACCGCCATAATTCATCCATATATCTCGTAATGAATAGTGATTGTAATTAGAAATGAAAGATGAGAACATGAAATGCATGTGATAAACATAGCCCAGCACGTACCAAAGTCGTCTTGGCTCGAAGCGAAACCAAGACGACACATGAAACATGATGCTACTGGGCATGGAGATTGTTGACATGGAATAGGCCAAGATGAATTTCCCCTCCTAAGCGTCAGAAGTTGTCCACCAGGTCCGAACAAACGCCATCACCTGAGACAAACAGGAATGAGTGTAGCAATGAATAACACCAAGATTAACAAGCATGTATAAGAATAACCAGTAAAAAGTACGCACCCCTGTTGTCTGTGCCTCAAAACACAGACAACTATATGAATAAATGAATGTCATGTATCAGGCTCTGAATGTAGGCAGCTGATGATCCACGGTTATTGCTCCTCGTACTTCACCGGGTAATTGCTGAGATGTGCTATAGACAGTCATTCCTGCTGATGAAAACCCATATCTGGCGAGCCGATGCGCTGCCAAATTTGCTTCCCACAGACAGAACTGGATAGTGGAGGCGTTTAGACTGAGGAACTGGGATGCACGGCTGATGTCTAATGCCAATGAACCTGTGAGCTGGCGCTGGTGAGCAAGTAGCTTAACAAGAGTTTGACAGTCGGTTTCCACCACTAGGCCATCATACTGTTGTGCAAAGAACATTAAGGAAATTGTCATGGCGTGTATTTCTACCCGAAGAGGCTGCAAGGAGGGTAGAGGAAAACATATAGCAGATTGAAACATGCCCTGGTCCGTTCGTAGGACCGCAACTCCTGCCGACATGTGTTGACCTATGGCGGCATCAACGTTGAGCTTAAATCATCCAGACGGTGGACAAAGCCACTTAATTACCGATAGTCTCTTCATATGCAACGGTGGTGAGAATCGCTGAGCAACGAGTTGTGGAATTGCCTGCGCAAATTTTTTCCCCTTAATAGATGAGCACCATATGTAGATCGAGTCTTTGATCCGCGTGTACAACCTGTCATAGGCGAAATGCTCGTCCCCAAACATGCACACTGCATACATTTTCCAGATTTCCCATACTACTAGAGATGGAACAATCGATCTCAGTTGACCCATCATTATGGTTTTAGATGATATACGCCATCAACGGAGGAGATGCGCCCTTATGGTCGAGGAGTGTGGCAGTGGTCCAGAAAATGTAATAGAGATATCTATCCAAAGAGGCCGAATCTTTGGATACCAAATGAATACACAATTGAGGAACACATGGTCTTGACTGTCGTGATCACGACTACAAAAGACACACTGCGAAGGATAAACCACCATCCACCTGCGAAAGTTATCTACCATGGGAAGTGAATGATACCATAATTTCCACAAAAAGATTTTTTGCCATGGGTGTATGTTCTTCCACCAAATGTACCGTGTCTCCAGCTTTGGTTGTTCAGAGGGTACAATCAACGATTATGCAGAACGGATGGAGAATTGACCATGCCCATGAGGAGTCCAATGTATCATATGATTAGAAGTGTTGGTATGTGTCTCCATGTATGTATGAATTTTACAAATGCGTTTCCATGTTGGAGAATCGTATATATGCGAATAGACTGATGGACGACTACCATACTTTATTCTGCAGAAGTCAGCCCACAATGTATTAGAGTGAAAATATTTCCACCATATCTGGCAATCATATGCTTTTTGGAAGTACAAGAGGTGCCAGATTCCAAGGCCGCCGTACTCAACTGGCTGACATACCGAAGACCAAGACTGCCATTGATGGTGTCCTTTCCAAAGGAATGAGGCCATTTTGCGACTTACCCCTTTTGGTAGTCTTGAGCTAGCTATTAGATGTATTGGCAATGTATTGAGCACATGTTTAATGAGGACCAGCCTGCCCGCCAGAGACAAGAAAGCTGTCGACTAGGACGTGAGTTTAGTGTCAAAATGATGGAGGAGAGTAGCACAGTACCTGGACTTGGTTATTCCCTTATGCAAAAAAGAGCCCAAATACTTAATCGGAAGTGACGTCGATTTCATTCCCAAGGCTACGGTAGACGCAGTGACCGAAACTCCTTGCCCGACGACAAATAGACTTTTGTGATAATTAACCAGTTGCCCAGAAGCCTGTTGATACTTGTCTAAAAAGGTGCGAAATTTTCTTAAGTTGCGAGGGGAGCCATTGAGAAAAATTAATAAATCATCAGCAAAATCCAAATGTGAAACACATGGTGTACGCCCTGCCTTGAAGCCATCTATAATTCCAGTCTGTATGTGATAGTTGAGTCCTCGAGTGAATCCCTCAGATGAAAGAATAAAGAGTAATGGGGATAAAGGGTCCCCCTGTTTAACACCTCTACTAACTGGAAAACATGCAGTAAGAGAACCATTTAGCAGAATGCAACATCTGGTGTCACTCAAATTGTTAATAATGATTCGCACTAAACGTTCATCCATACCCAGCCTTTGAAGCAGTTGTTGAAGATATCTCCATCTTACACGGTCAAAAGCCTTGGCCATATCCAACTTAATAATGACCTGTCCGCCCCTTGTCTGTTTATCCAAGACATGGACTATCTCTTGTGCTAATAAAACTTGTTTTGTAATATCCCTTCCCTTCATGAAACCAGCTTGTTCTGGAGAGATTACTTTGGGCAAGATATTGCCCAGCCGTGTCGCTAACAAACGTGTGATGGTCTTGGAAATGAAATTTGTAAGACATATGGGACGATAATCTGCAAACGTTTGGGGATTACTTACCTTTGGAATGAGAATGATGGAAGCTGCTGCCACAGCCTTAGGCATACGAATTCCTAGGTAAAATTCTTGGACGGTTTTGTGTACCTCGTGTTGTATCAAGTGCCAGAAGTGTCTATAAAAGGACCCTGGGTAACCGTCCGGACCTGCTGCACTGAATGGGCTGAGATCCCAAACTGCTGCCTTAACTTCGGTTAGTTGAGGAATTGCCGTCAATGCACTGTTTTTGTCCGCTGTGATAAGAGATGGTATGTACTGTAAAATAAAGTCCCAACTCTCAACTGGCTCCTCAGTGTAAAGATTTGAGAAAAATCGAACAGCTTCATCTTTAATATCTGCCAGACAATTGAGTTCAGTATCATCCGGTTGCTTGATGCTGTGAATGAGTTGGTGGATGCGTTTTTGTTTGACCGTTTGGTGGAAGAAAGAAGTGTTTGCATCACCATCATTTAACCACTTCACAATGGCCTTCTGCTTCCAATATAGAAAGGAACGTTTCTGCGCAAGACGTAGTTCTGCAACTTTCTGGTGATAGAACTGACTGTTGAATTCGGTAGGGCTGCTGTCAAAAAGATTCTCCGCCACCTTCGCTTCTGATTCTGCATGGGAGACGGCATCGAATATGTTTCCAAAGGTATCTCTATTCCACTGCTTTAAATCCTTGCGAAGATATGATAGCTTGCGATGAAATCCCCACATGCCGCCAACTGTGGGATAAGATTGCCATTTGTGAGTAACATAATCATCAAAATCTGCATGTGTGGTCCACACGTCTAGATACCGAAACATGGAAGGGGCACGTGGGCCATCCGAGTCACATGTTAGTAGCAAAGGCGCATGATCCGACGTAGCCCTTGAAAGGTGATGGACTTTGGTGTAGGAAAAAAGCTCAGAAAAAGATGATGAGCACAAAAAACAGTCAAGACGTCTCCATACGCGGCCTAAGCCTCTCCCGTCGGACCATGTGAAACAAGAGCCTTGGAATGCTATTTCTTGTAATTGACATCACTGTATGAAATCATTGAAGTCCTGTAGCGTGTGCAATGATGGATGCGATCTCCCACGGTGTTCGTCTAACGTTCTGAAGGTGTTAAAATCTCCACCAATAAGCCATGGGAGTGTATTTGAGTCATAAAATTGACCTAAATCATCCCACAGTATACGTCGTTGTAGCATTGAATGACGACCATATACACCAGTCAACCGAAAACACTCTCCCGTGGCCAGCCAACGATACTGAATAGAATGATGTTGGTGTCCAGGCTGCTCTCCTTCTAGCTTGAGAAGTGCATCCTTCCAAAAAAACCAAATTTGATCATGACAAGCGGATATAGCTTTAGAAAAACCAAGTTGCAATTGATAAGATGTCAAGGCACTTGGACGTAACTTTGGCTCAATAACTACCAGAATGTAGACTTTATGTTTACGAACTAGTGAAAGCAGACGATGCAAAGAGTTACGTATTCCACGTACATTCCACAACAATATCTTCATTGAGACAAAACATCAAAGGAGTTAGAGAGGTGCGCTGCACGTAACCTAGTTAAGCGAGGAGACATGGGGGGATTTCGACGTAACAGGCGTGGCACTTGATTAGGGTTGTGCATAGAAGGGCCTTCATCTGCTTGTGCCATTTCCACTTCTTCATTATCGTTGTGTTCCGCAGAACGTGCATCCACATACGTTGCTTCGATTAAACTGGCAATAGCCTGACCTTCACGCTCTTCAAGCTCTGCATGCAAATTATCGTCCAAGGCTCACGTTCATTATCAGAGTGTGAGAACAATACGGATGTCCCAGGGAGATCTCTTAGAAGACAGTCATCAATTCCTTTTAATCTAGAAAAGTCTTGGACTGATGAAACTGCATGGGTAATGGCCAGTTCTGGCGAGGCAGGGACTGGATCAATCATAGGCGGCTGGTGATCGAAATTTGGTGGACCAGATTTTTTAGGAGTCCACCGTTTTTTTTGGCTTTATCAGTTTTGCGTTGCTTAGGGTTTGACTCCACCGCGTCTTGCGTAGCATCTGGTGGTGGATCATTTTGCTTTCCACAATCGGCAACCACATGGCCTAAACGATAGCAGTCAGAGCAATAGCGGGGAAGATCCTCATATTCAACCGTTTGCATGATTGTTCTAGCTGACGTCTGGATGTAAACACGTTGGGGGAGGTCCTTGGAAACGTCAAGTTCAATACATACCCATGCCACTGAGGGTCGATTTAACGTCAATGTGGCCGCATCAAGTTTCAAAGGGTCTCCAAGCATGGACGCGATCTGAAAGATGGCATCTTTACGATGCATGTGGATCGGAAGGCCCGGAAAGGATACCCATATAGGCACGATAGGCACTTCCACGGCAAGGTCATAATCCGGTGTCCACTTGGTGATGCGCATTTGTTTGCCCGATATTATCCATCCTCGTCAAGTAAAGCATCTAGTATAGTCTTGTTCCAGATCAAAGTGAAGGACAATGTGCGTAGCGTCTAAAAGGCCGACCTTTACCGGTCTGGAGAAACCGATTCTGTCAATGGCGGCGCGTATCATTGCAAGGGGGGTCTGCCATACCAAAAAGTGCCAACCAATGTGAAGCGGTATGGAGCACCAAGTGACTGGATTTCCTCGTCTGTGAAGGAGATCATGGGGCTGCCCTTGAACTTCTGGACTGGTTTGGGGTGGATTTGTGAGGCGGGGGTGGGGGACGAAAACAAGGATGCAAATGACCTATTGAGCGTCGTTTGCAGAGCCGTCACAGCAGGATCGTTCGCCATGGGAGGAAGCGAAGAGAGAAATAGGGATGAAGGAATGCAGTAGTGAGGGAGAGAGTTGATGCCTGCGGTAGCCGACGGTGGCTACGCCGCCAACAAGGCAAAATCGCCGGAGAAGGGAAGCATCGAGTTTATCATATATCATATGTATGTATATATATATATATATATATATATATATATATATATATATGTATGTATGTATATATATGATATGTATATATATATACATATGTATGTATGTATTACAAAGTTTGAGTAATGCGAAAACAAAAAATGTAATGATTGTCATCTTCCGACACATATATGATATGCCGCATTAAAACCTTGCCAAGAAAAACCACCCTTGTGGATAAAACCTTGGCGAAGGAAAAAGCATACATATTTATATGAATGGAAGAATGATAGACGCTGTAATAAAATGTAACAGAAACAGAAATACAATTCTAGTAAAAACCACGCAAAACAACAGATGCCGCAACCAGCCCACGCCCAAGACTCAGATCCACGATCATCTTCACTGCCAGTATGATGACATCAATGATGTTGTTTGCAAAGGCCATGCCGAAACACCCCATACGTGTACATGTGAAACAAACGTCGATGTCAGTCAGAAATGCTATGCATAATGGAAAGATAGGTATCAATGAAATGCAAAGCGTACCGAGCCTGCCTGTTCCATAAGGGAACAGGCAGTAGCAGTAATGAAATGCCAATCCCTTTGGAAGACAGCAAATACGTAAGGCAAATCTAAATTAATAGATGAGAGAATGCAAAACATACCGAACCTGCCTGCTCCCTCCAGGAAACAGGCAGTTGTATGAAATAAATGCCAATCCATATGGAAGATGTGGGATGCTCAGGGAACGCGTAAACTAACCGACATGAGATCCAACGATACGGATGCACGAACTAAAGATGGAAGATTATTGCGCGAGAAGTAGAAAGTCTGAGGCATCAACATGGCGTGTTGCGCAAGGTAGTGAGCCGGCATGTTTGCTTCCCTATATACATGACCAAACTCCAGGCGGTGTGAAACGAGCAGTGTGTGTAGTAATCGCAGATGATAACTCCCTAAAATCACACGAGGCTATCGTAAACGTGTGACCAGTTGGGCACAATCCGTTTCCAGAATAAGAGAACGATGTAGTGGGAGGAAATATAGTAAAGCAAAGAGGGCCGATTGTATTTCTGCGGCAACTGGAGTACATTGCGGCAGTCGAAAAGAGATTGCACCCACACAGATACCCGCATGATCTTGCAAAATAGCCCCACCAGCCGAGTAAAGTCTAACGACTGCCGCATCAACATTAAGCTTCAACCGACCAGAAGGAGGACAGAGCCACCGCACCACTTGCGGGTGTGGCGGTCGCACTGGCGGAATCCATGAAGGATGCGCTGTGATCCCTCTAGCAAGTTTCGAACCATGCATAGATCTACACCATATATCAATGTCTGAATGTATAGCAGCCCGGATGGAGAAAGATGAAAATATGCTGGAAGACCCATAAACAAGTGATGCATAGGTACGCCATATATTGGATACAATAATAGCCGGAATAACAATCCTCAAAACTCTTGAGAACGAGGAGGATGTGGCACGATACCACCAGGATAATAAATATGAGTGAAGAGATAATGATACGGGCGATAAACAATGCAGCTCAGATGCAAAGAAATTCCAGAGGGGGCGTATGTTAACGCAGTAGAGAAAGACATGATCTACAGTGGCCGAAGAAATCTTACAAAACGGGCACTGTGTGGGACGTGCTACCGCATACCGTCCAATATAGTCCTCAAATGGCATGGCCGAATGAAAAAGACGTCATAATAGCAATTGTGTAGATGGGGAATGATGCTTATACCAAATGAATTTCGCCGATAGCAGTGTAGGATGAAGTGGGTGACATATATCATACGTTGAACGCAGGGAAAACTCCCCAGACTGTGACAGTTTCCACGTAAGGTGTCCAAACTGGATGTCTGAATGAGAAACACAGGTGTCGTGGATACGACAAATAAGCTTCCACACTGGAGAGTCTGGTAACCGTGGCACAAAGTCCGTGCGACGCCCATATTTTTGGTGCATATATGTACTCCAAAGACTATCATTCTGCTGATAACTCCACCAAATGCGACAGTGGTATGCTGTTTGCAGACTGTTGAAATCCCGAATACCTAATCCACCTTCCATTGTAGGCACCGAAATAGCAGACCAAGCCACCCAATGATGCCGATTGCCCTAATAAAATGCGGCTATTTTTCTCTCTATGATTTTAATCACCGAATTTTGTAATCCGCCTGCTGCCATAATGTGCAACGGAAAAGATGATATAACCGAACATAATAAAACAATTCTACCAGCTGAAGAGAGTAATTTGGAGTGCCAACCATTCAAGCAGTCATCGATATGCTGTAACTGAGAAGCATAATACCTTGTGCGATTAATCCCCTTATGTAGATATGAACCCAGATATCGAAATGGTAATGCAGTGCATCGCATGTGCAATATTGACTCAAAAATGCTACGCTGATGTGTGGAGGTTATGGCAGAATAAATAAAACTGCTCTTTTGATAATTTACCTTCTGGCCTGACGCGGATTCATATAGATTTAAAAATGAGTAGAATCGGTGTAAATTGCACTACGTACCACTTAAGAAAATAAGAAGATCATCAACATAAGCTAGATGTGTGATCGCAAAAGGTATTCTGCCCAGGCGAAAAGGTTGCAGTGCGTCGGCTGCAACCATGGCTTTTAGGCCACGACTGAACCCTTCTGATGACATTATAAAAAGTAAAGATGATAATGGATCTCCCCGCTTAACACCCCGATAAGGCCGAAACTTGCTAGATGGCTGACCATTAATCAAAACTGCTAATGTAGTGGCTCGTAAATGATTCAGAACAATGCGAGTGAAAAAATCCGAGAAGCCAAACCGTTTCAATAGATGGTCCAAATATTCCCAACTGACTCTATCAAATGCTTTCATCATATCCAACTTCAAGCATAATTGTGTACCCCCTTTATCAAGCAGATGTATCATCTCCCGTGCCATCAAAACTTGTGTAGAAATATCATGGCCTGGTAAAAATCCTGTCTGTTCTTGTGATATTAATTTAGGAAGCAACTTGCCCAATCTAGTAGCAATTATGCGCGTACAGACTTTACTCAAAAAATTAGTGAGGCAAATAGGACGAAAATCAATAAATGTTTGAGGTGATGACATTTTTGGTATCAAGGTGATTAACGCACTAGCCATTACTGAAGGTTGCGGAACACCACGGAAAAATTCTTGCACTACCTTCAAAACATCTAAATGAATAATAGGCCAACATGAACGATAAAATTTACCATTGAATCCATCTGGTCCCGCTGCACTCTGAGGGTCAAGATGCCACACCGCCTCCTTGACTTCTGTTTCCGTTGGTAGCTGCGTGAGACTTACATTGTCCTCATCAGATATCAGATGTGGTATGGATGTTAAAATCGCCTCGTGATTATGTGTCGCCTCATGAGCAAATAAATTAGTATAGAAAGAAACTGCTTCTGACATAATTTCTTAAGGTGTGGTACATTGGGCACCAGAAGATGATCGAATTTGCTGAATCCGCAGTTGCATTCTTCGCCCTTTAACAATAGAGTGAAAATAATGTGTATTGGCATCTCCTTCTTTTATCCATTTTATCCGCGATTTCTGCTTCCAGAAATGTAATTCGTATTTTGATGCCTGAAGATATTCAGCTTTTGCCCGATTATACGATGTACGCGCCTCAGGTGTTGGCGTCTCATCCCAAGCACGTTCAGCCGCATTTAAGGCGATATATGTATGTATATATATATATGTGTGTATATATATATGTATGTATATATATAAAGAAAATTTCGGATGCTGCCCTCTGTGCGATCGCGATCATGGCTGGCGGCGTAGCCGCCACCGCCATCACCTTCTTCGTCCACCTCCATAGCCTGCAATTTCTACTCTTTTCACGATCAGCCCACAACCAACAACCTACGCCATATGGCTGCATCATCTGCCGCTGTTGCGGCCAACCCAGATTCACCAAAATGCTCTTTCGCCTCACTTTTTGCATCCACGACCCATGTTCAACCGAAAGCCATTCAGAAATACAAAGGCAGCCCAATGATCTCATTCACGGATGAAGAAATCATCTCTTTGGCAGCCCCATACCGGTTCACATTGGTAGGAACTTTTTGGTACGGCCGTCCGCTGTTAGCTACAATCCGTTCAGCCATTGATCGTATTGGATTCACTGGGGCGGTAAAGGTGGGGCTTTTGGATCCCACCCACATCGTTCTTCACTTTGATCAAGAACAAGATTACATACGATGTTTTTCCAGAAGAGGATGGATCATTTCTGGTAAACAAATGAGAATCACAAAATGGACCCCAGACTATGATCCTGCGGTGGAAGTGCCGATTGTCCCAGTTTGGGTCACGTTCCTAAGCCTTCCTATCCACATGCATCGCAAAGACGCACTCTTTCAAGTTGCAGCAATGCTAGGTACGCCGCTTAAATTGGATATAGCGACGGCAATGATGAACCGTCCATCGGTAGCACGAGTGTGTATTGAGTTGGACGTCTCTAAAGAGCTACCTCAATGGGTATTCATCCAGACATCATCTAGAGTAATCATGCAGACCGTTGAATATGAAGATTTGCCAAAATAGTGCTCATCTTGCTATAAGCTCGGACATGTAACAACAGACTGCGACAAAGAAAACCCTACGCAGCCGCATGTGACAGAAGACAGACCAATGGAAATTTCAAGGTCAAAACAAACAAATACCTCAAAGAAACAACGCTGGACCCCGAAAAAAATCGGTTCTTCGAATCCAAATCCACAAATCGCAACAGATGAACACCATGCAGACGATTTGCCTCAACATCAAAACATAACCGAAGCACAAGCCTTTCTGATGCCGCCTTCGCCAGACATGGCCGCAGTCAATGCTGTATCTAATATTCAGGATATTTCACGATTAAAAGGTGTTGATGATAGCATAATAGGGGAAATCCCAGAAGCTGCATGTACTGACTCTCTCTCGGATACGGAAGTAGACCCACGAATTGATGAGAACATCACAAACTTGATTGAAGCCACTTATGTTGACTCACACTCTAATGAGCATCAAACAGGGATTCCTTCCGCTGATAATATTGCCAACATATCAGAGGCCACTATCGCATGCCCATGTTTGGCTGCGCATCCAGTGGTTGATCCCCCCAACAGCAATCTGAGCTAGGGGCCCCAGATACTAAGGCAGACTCAACCCACGTCTCCCCGCATAACCAGGTTACGTGCAGCGCACATCTCAAATTCTTTTGATGCTCTATCTCAATGAATATTCTGTTATGGAATGTGCGAGGAATTCGCAACTCATTTAATAGATTACTCTCAGTAGTTCGCAAGCACAAAGTATATCTGCTCGTTGTCATTGAACCAAAGCTAAGACCAACTGCTTTACAATCATATCAGTTACAATTTGGTTTCTCTAATGTTATATCCGTTTGTAATGACCAACTATGGTTTTTTTGGAAGGGTTCGCTTCTCATTTTGGAAGAGGAACAATGTGGAAACCAACATCACTCCATAAAGTTCGAATGGCGGGCCACCGGAGATTGTTTTTGGTTAACAGGTGTTTATGGCTGGCACTCTATTCTGCAGCGGCGTATATTGTGGGATGAATTAAGGCAGTCTTTTACGACACTCACTATCCCATGGCTTATCGGCGGAGATTTTAACACATTTAGGTCGCTAGAAGAACACCAGGGTAGGTCGCAGCCATCATTACGCATGTTGCAAGACTTCAATGAGTTTATTCAGCATTGTCAGTTACAGGAAATACAGTTTCAAGGTTCGTGTTTCACATGGTCTGATGGTCGTGGTCTAGGCCGTGTGTGGTGCCGTCTTGATCGTTTTTTGAGTTCCACTTCCTTGGTTGATATTTTTCAATTTATGCAAGTCCAACATCTGTCCTGTGCCACTTCGGATCATTCTCCTTTGCTTTTAACATGTGATTTAGATGTCCCCCGAACATCTCTCTTTCTCTATTTAGATGTGTGGGCAACACATGCGGATTTTGATGAATTTGTGACACACAGATGGCAATCATACCCAACAGTAGGCGGAATGTGGGGTTTCAATCACAAGTTATCTCTTTTACGTAAGGACTTGCGACAGTGGAATAGAGATACATTTGGCAACATCTTCGACGTAGTGTCTCAGGCAGAAACAGAAGTTAAATCCGTAGAACAATCTTATGACGCCAACCTAACAGATTCTGCGCGAGCACTGTATCACAAACGTATTGCTAAGTTACACCTTGCTCAAAAACGGGCCTTCCTTTACTGGAAACAGAAGGCCAACATTAAGTGGTTGAAGGAAGGTGATGCTAACACCTCCTTTTTCCATCAGATGGTTACACATAAACGAAGCCGCCAAATAATCCGTCGGATCATGAAGCAAGACGGAACTGAGCTTGATCAGCTAAGTGACATTAAAGATGAGGCTATTAGTTACTTCTCTCATCTCTTTGCTGAGGAGCCAGTTACAGATTGTGAATTAATTCTTCAACATATACCGCCTCTGATTACGACAGATGATAACAGCATGTTGAAGGCGATTACACTACTATCAGAGGTAAAGGCAGCAGTATGGGATCTTAGTCCCACAAGTGCAGCCGACCCGGATGGCTACCCTGGATCTTTTTACAGGCGATTTTGGCCCCAAATACAGCATGATGTCCATAAAGCAGTTCAAGAATTCTACTTGGGTATTCGAATGCCAAGGACAGTAGCGGCCACCTCAATTATTCTTATACCGAAGGTTAGTAATCCTCAAACCTTTGCGGACTATCGGCCGATATGCCTTACTAATTTTATCTCAAAGACTATCACAAGGTTTCTAGCTACGAGATTGGGACGTATTTTGCCAAGACTTATATCGCCATAACAGGCAAGTTTTATGAAAGGCCGAGACATCACAGAACAAGTACTGTTGGCACAGGAAATGGTCACGTATTAGACAAGCAAACAAGAGGAGGACAGGTTCTTATCAAATTGGATATGGCCAAGACATTTGACCGGGTGAGTTGGAAGTATCTCCATCAACTGTTGCAACGTATGAGTATGGATGCGCGCCTGGTTCGCATCATTATCAACAGCTTAAGCGACACAACATGTTCTATTCTCCTGAATGGTTCTCTGACGGAGTCGTTTTCCATTGGTAGAGGGGTGAAGCAAGGAGACCCCTTATCTCCTCTCCTATTTATTCTATCTTCTGAAGGATTTGCAAGAGGCTTAAATTATAATATACATGCAGGCTGTATTCTGAGCTTCAAGGCAGGCCGCACACTTTGTGTCTCTCATTTGGGATTCGTAGATGACTTATTAATCTTCCTTAATGGTTCTTCACGCAACTTATCAAAATTTCGAAAGTTCTTAGATATTTATCAGCAAGTTCGGGCCAGCTTGTCAACTATCACAAAAGTCAGTTTGTTGCGGGACAGGGGGTTTCGGTATCGCATTCCTCGACGGCATTAGGGATGAGATCCACTTCGCTACCTATAAAGTATTTGGGGTCATACTTGCACAAGGGGATAAATAAAGCCAGATATTGTTCCAATCTTCTTGATCATTTTGATACTAAACTATCGTCTTGGTCGACGGATTTCTTATCTATGGTGGGCAGACTCATTCTCATCAAACATGTGCTCAATACATTGCCAACTCATCTAATTGCAAGTTCTAGACTGCCAAAGGGAGTCATAAATATCTTGAATCAGAGAATGGCTTCCTTTCTTTGGAAAGGACGGAATCACTGCAGTCTTGGCCTTGTGTATGTCGATCGGATGATGTTGGTGGTCTAGGCATCCGCTATCTTTCGCATGTCCA
Source organism: Eustoma russellianum (assembly GCA_036186865.1). Classification (NCBI taxonomy): domain Eukaryota; kingdom Viridiplantae; phylum Streptophyta; class Magnoliopsida; order Gentianales; family Gentianaceae; genus Eustoma; species Eustoma russellianum. The sequence goes on from AP025060.1 coordinate 12,519,858, forward strand.
ACACGCGTATGATTGTCAATTATGGTGGAAGTATTTTCACTGGAACACCCTTTAGGTAGAATTTTGTAGATACAAATATGGTCGTCGTTCTTCTATCTATTCTCATATCTATGATTCATCAACATAGAAACGAATCAGTCGCATAAATGAGTTTATGGAGGTGCATACTTCTACCATCAACGGCATGTTGCACTAGACACCAGAGGAGAATGGTCAATTCTCCATTCGCTCAGCTTACTCTTTGCTCTCGGATCATCCCCCCAAAGCTGAGACAAGGTATATTTGGTGGAGGACCTCACATCCAGGTCAGAAAATTTTTCTTTGGCGTCTTTGGACGCACTCTCTTCCAATGGTAGACAACCTTCGTGGCTGGATGACATCTTATCCCTCTCAGTGTGTTTTTTGTCGTCAATCCCATGACTTTCAAGATCACGTATTTTTACATTGTTCTATCATTCGACCTCTTTGGGTAGAAATGTCCACCACGTTCAATGGCCCAATGCCTCTTTCACGCACAGTAAAAAGCCATTTACTTCAATGGTGGCATTTATCCTCAACAAAAACAATGGCGGGTCAACTTAAAGCAATTGTTCCATCCCTTGTCATTTGGGAAATATGGAAGATGTATGCCTCATGCAGGTTTGGAGATGAACCATTCTCTTACGACCGGCTATATATAAAAATAAAAGGGCCGATATATACATGGTGCTGCTCAATTAATGGGAAAAAGTTTGCCCAAAATATTCCACATCTTGTGGCTCAACACTTCTCCACTCCACTGCGCATGTAGAGAGTCACTATAGTTCGATGGCGATTCCCTCCATCGGGCAAGTTAAAACTAAACGTTGACGCCACGGTAGGACATAAAATGTCTGCAGTAGGAGTTGTACTTCGAATAGACCAAGGCTTGTTTCTTTCGGCCATATGCTTTCCGCTTCCTCTTTTGAGCCCTCTAAGGGCGGAGGCTCAAGCTATGACAATGGCATTGATGTACTACGCACAGCATTATGGCAGCCTTGTAGTGGAAATAGACTGTCAAAATCTGATTAATCTGCTGGCTGATAATGGGCGTGTCACGGGCATATTGGCATCAGACGTCACACGTGCAGCTCGGTTCCTTACGCTTAACAGCTCAACAATCCAATATTGTCCAAGGGAAGCAAATTTGGTATCACACAGACTGGCAAGATACGGCTACCGTTCTTCTGGTATGCAGCTCTATAATTCAGTCCATGAACTACCGTGTGAGGTGCGTGGCGCCTTATACATGGATTTCCATCTGCCAACATTCCGACTGTGATACATGTCAGCACAATCTCCATATAGTTGCCTGTGTTCTTGAACACAGGCAACATTGGTGCGTTTATTATTCATATATATATTCACTATGTCGGATGTTCATTTCATACACCTCTCTTATATTAATTATTACCTCGTTTTTTATGTTGTGCCTGCTTTACCATGGCGGCGGCTGCTTACGAGGACAACATGGAGTCTCATAAACATAGTCAGGCGATTTAATGAACAACTATACATTGGCTCCTACTACATTTTGTCGTCTTGGTTGAACTCATGCTAAGACGGCTTCGGTATGGTCTGGATTCCATCACCTTTGCTAGCTCTAACTATCACTTTGTTACTCCTAACTGCTCTTTTGTGCTCCCATGAGGTACACGGCAAAGAGGGGGCATCATCCACACACAGCAACACTGCTCTGGAGTTACATCCTAACATCTCCTCTTTCAGCAACATCTCATTCAGCTATACCATATGCAACATCAATTGCAGCACTACAACATCACCGAGGCACGGAATCTCAGCAACATCGGGTTCAAGGAATAACACTTGGATCCTTAACATTATAGTTTTCAGCACAAATCCTTACATAAAGACTAGGCGCTATTCCCGGCCGTATAAATATGTACACTTGTTCCTTCGCCATGGTTTTATCCACAAGGGTGGTTTTATCAGAGATGTGTTTGAAAAAATAGGATTCCATCATGATCTTCGCATCACCCTCATTGACGCAACACATATTTTGTTAAATTTTCGTAATGAGGCAGATTACCTGCGATGCTTCTATCGGCGATCATGGCATATTTAAGGATGCCATATGCGTATTACAAAATGGATAGTTGATTTTGATCCCACAGCAGATGTCCCCATTGTCCCTATATGGATTGCTTTGCCTGGACTCCCTATTCATTTGCATCGTCGGGAAGCATTATTTGAAATTGTGCGACCTGTTGGCACACCGATTAAATTAGACGTCGCAACATCCGATGGCCAGCGACCATCTGTCGCACGCATTTGTGTTGAGGTGGATGTTTCTAAGGAACTTCCTCAGAAGATTTATTTGCAGGCAAAAAATAGATATATACTGCAGTCTATTATCTATGAAGATCTTCCGTTATTCTGCATTACCTGCAGACGTTTAGGACATGCAATGGGGGCATGTTCTGCCACACCTTCTTCTATACCACTGCCACCCCCGCCTCCACCATCTCGCCCAAAAGCGCAGCGTTGGACTCCTATTAAGAAAAAGAAGGTGACAGAGCCATCCTTACAGGATCCGCATTACTACCCCAGTACAGGAACCTCTGACTGCCTCTATTGATGAACCCGTCCATTTACGAGAACAAGAGGATGAAACTCATGTAGAAATCTTCTGTGATGCCCCAGAACCTCCCCTTCCGACTCATCCATTGAATAATGATTTTGGTCATTCGTCAGACACAGAATTACCTCAAGAGGATGCAACTGTCGAATTGCGATCTGTCCCAGAGGATTTGGTTCACCGGATGCAGTTGCTGCCTCCATCACCAGATGATGTGGTCTTGATATCACGTCTCCAAGAACCCCCCCGCGGAGGTGGTTTTTATTCCAGTTGTCCCTCGTCGCAAACGCCGTGCGCGTAAGGATTTGCCTCCATTGCCACCATCTACGATTCTTACGCGGAGTGCCTCGCATGCTATCCAGGGAAGTGATACCACTCTTTCTCAATGAATACATTAATATGGAATATTAGAGGCTTGCGTGCCTCTTTACCTAGATTGCTACAATTAATTAGCGAACATCGTTTACATTTACTTGTTTTGATTGAACCAAAGCACGCCCCTTCTAATATCAATGTGTTTGGATTACGACTTGGCTTCACACAATGGTATGTATCTCAATCCAAGAAGATATGGGTTTTCTGGAAAGATTCGGATTTTCGCCTACTTGCTACATGTGATCAAGCACAGGTAGTCCATTTTACTATGCAGTTTCTTCCGCTGCAATTTCAGTTTGTTTTCTCTGCTGTCTACGCCCAGCACACGGCGTCTTCACGTCGCCCACTTTGGGATTCTTTATGTGCCTTCGATGATTCTTCCACACTACCTTGGTTGATTGGTGGCGATTTTAACACTTTTCGTGACTTGGGTGATCATCAAGGACGTTCACAACCCTCATTGTCGGTTTTACAAGATTTTAATGATTGTATTGAACATTGTTTACTTATGACACCGTCTTATCAGGGATCTCGATTTACTTGGTCAGATGGTAGGGGCCTTGGTCGTGTTCGTCGCAGACTAGATTGGATATTTATTAACTCAGCATTTCAAGATGTATTTGAGGACATGCAGCTCACGCATCTTCCGCGAGTTACCTCAGATCACACGCCTCTACTCTTTAAATGCCGCTTCAATACTGCTACTGGGCATAGAACGTTCCGTTTTTTGGATTCTTGGTTGCTTCATCCGGATTTTTATTCTTACATACAGAATGCATGGTCCCCATATCCTACAATAGGAGGTATGTATGGTTTTTATTCAAAATTATTTCTGCTGAAAAAAGATATCCAGCGTTGGAATAAAGATATTTTCGGGAATATTTTCCAAAATCTTGCACATGCTGAGTCACATCTAAATCATACTGAGACACTCTGGGAGGCAGACCCTACCGAAATAAACAGACAGGCATACCACCGTGCTAAAGCAGAATATTTGCAAGCAGCTAATTATGAGTTACACTTTTGGAAGCAGAAGGCGAGGCTCAGATGGATAAATGAAGGTGATGCAAATACTCGATATTTTCATTCTATTGTTAAAGGACGGCGCACCACGCTACACATTCAACAAATTCGTTCAACCTCAGGCACACTCCACACAACTACATCGGATATAATGGCAGAAGCAGTTTCTTTTTATACAACATTATTTGCACAGGAGACTACATATGATCATTCAGTCATATTATCACAAATACCATGCTTAATCACGGACGCAGATAATGGTATGCTTACGCAGTTACCAACAGCTGCGGAAGTTAAGCAAGCCATATGGCATCTAGATCCACAGAGTGCAGCAGGGCCAGATGGATTTCATGGCAAATTTTATCAGGCGTGTTGGCCAATTATTCATGCTGATGTTGTTAAAGCAGTAAAGGAGTTCTTTCTAGGTGTTCCCCAACCCAGAGTCATGGCTAGTGCAATGATTACATTGATACCAAAGACTCAATCTCCTCAGACTTTCAGTGACTTTCGACCGATATGCCTTACAAATTTTCTCAGTAAAGTTTGTACCAGAATTATTGCTACTCGCTTGGGCACTTTGCTTCCTAATTTGATATCTCCGAAACAGACAGGTTTCTTACCAGGTCACGATATATCTTCCCAAGTTCTTATGGCACGTGAGATGATACATATGCTTGACAAAGGGGGTTCTCAGCTATGTTTGAAGTTGGATATGATGAAAGCATTTGACCGCGTCAGCTGGGAGTATTTAGACTTATTATTGCGGCAATTCGGCTTCTCTGCTTTTTTTGTTCGAATAATCTTAAACCACTTGAGTGCGACGACATTGTCAGTATTAATAAATGGGCAGCCTTCAACTTCTTTCAGGCCATTCCGAGGTGTAAAACAAGGTGATCCGCTTTCTCTGCTATTATTCATTTTATCATCAGAGGGTTTTAGCAGGGGCATCAAAAGTTTAGTGGCTACTAATAGACTGCAACCTTTTCGACTGGGACGCATTCCGTTTACTGTCACACATTTAGCATATGCAGATGATCTCCTTATCTTCCTTCGGGGCACACAGCGCAATCTGTGCCACTTTCGTACTTTCTTATCCTCCTATGAAAATGCATCTGGCCAAAAGATAAATTTCCACAAGAGTAGCTTCATATCATCTGCAAGCACTTCATCTCAGCAGGATCGTGCTTTCCAAACTATATTGGGAATGCACAAAACCACCCTGCCATTTCGATATCTTGGATCGTATTTACATAAAGGAATAAATCGCGCAAGATTTTGCACATCCCTGCTGCAGCACATCGACAACCGCATACAAGGATGGCATTCACGGTTTTTATCTACAGCTGGCCGTTCGGTACTGCTTCGCTCAGTGATATCAGCTCTTCCACTACATCTTTTCGCTGCTGGAGGTTTGCCAAGGTCAGTCATTAAGATTATTAACAGGAAAATGGCCTCTTTTTATTGGGGTAATCGTCATCATTGGGTTACTTGGTCTAAGTTGGCTTTGCCATTTGAAGAAGGTGGGCTCGGACTTCGTGATCTTACGAGTTTACAAAAAGCATATCATTGTCGCATATGGTGGTCATATCACCAAAGAGACACCCTTTGGAGTAACTATATGCATGCGAAATATGGGCGCAGGGGGGACTTTATACCACAGCTTCCAGATTCTCCAATCTGGAAACTCATTTGCCGAATTCATACTCACTGCATTGCTCAGACAGAGGGGTCCGAACAGCATCTAACATGGAAACTCACTTCAACGGGGGAGTTCTCCCTGAAATCCGCATATGTTGTTTGCTGCATGCCGCGTCCGACACTGCTTTCTGCAAAATTCATATGGTACAAACATCATTCACCAACCATTAAATTGTTTTTATGCGCATCTTCAACATGGCATTACCATTTGAGGATTACATTAGTAAATACTCTGCTTTTCGGCCCACACAATGTCCATTTTGTAAACAACAGTCCGCAACAGTAGATCACATTTTCCTCTACTGCACACGTATACTTCATGTTTGGCATTACTTTGCGGTTGAGCTATCAGGACCACTACCCACTTATTTACATCTACGACATTATTTGTTATCTTGGTGGTATCGTTCCTCCTTCACATCTCTATTTGGGGTTTTAAAAATCGTTGTTCCTGCTATAATTGTCTACAACATATGGAGGTCATATACTGCACTAGTATATGGGGATTCAACTTCGTTTGCTGCTACTACTCTTCGAGCCTCAATTCATTACGATATAGATATATGGGTAAAGTCCATCAAAGGTACAAAACTTGCAATGTCACCCCAAATGCATCTCTCATGGCTCCCCCGAATTCGGCCTCCACGACCGCATCTCGTTCGTTGGCAAACCCCTCCATCCGGCCGATTAAAGATGAATATTGATGCTTCAGTTGGCAGGAATACCGCTGCCGGAGGGGTAATTCTACGGGATCATTTGGGTACTTGTGTGGGAGCAATCTCTTTTCGGCTACCACATTGTACTCCTTTTGCTACAGAGACCCAGACCGCATTGTTTGGTCTGTTATATTTTCTTCCTATTTTTCATGCCATTGTTCTGGAAACAGACTGTGCCCAACTTATTGCGCGTTTGAAGCAACAAATTCCGGTCTTTGGGAGCTATCATCTTCGTCTGTTATGGGAACTATTGCGCCATCATCATTTGGATTATGTTCATGTATACCGAGAAGCAAATATGGCCGCACATTATCTTGCACAGCATTCCATGACGTTTCCTATTACTCAAAGTTACACTCGACATACACTGCCGTCACTTGTTCGTGGTGCAATGGCTTTGGACCTCTCCTCCGCAAATTTGCGAGTACCTTAATATTCAAGTCTTCCAAATGGATTGGCATCTTACTACAGTCTCTGTCTGTCCCTTGCTTGGGACAGGCAGACCGGGTATGATCTTCTTTCACTACATCTTCCTGCTTTACATATGGTTCATACATGGGCTCCTCTCAGAATTTCTTATATTCATTGCATTGATGACTGTATTTTACATATTTGCTTGGACGGATGAGCGGCATTTGTGGTGGTTACATATGCACTATTTGGATCTCATCCAAGTCTTCCATATGGATTGGCGTTATATTTATTTCTTTGCCAGCACTACACTTAGTGCTGGAAGACTTGGTATGATCTGCCTTCAACTCTTTTTCCACACTTCACGATTCTATATGCTTCTGCTTCACTCAGCTCTTATTATTTTGCATGCATGGACGGGAACACGGATGGGAACACTGCTCGCTTTTCTAGTACTGGCCGCTGGCGAAACAACTGCTTGGACAAGGCCTACTCAGCGGATTTGGATGATCACCTGGCGTTGGATTTTCTTACGTCTATGTATCATTGGGTTTCTATGTATTTTCATATTACAGAAAAGCGCATATCAACAGTCTATTTATATAAATATGTACGCTTTTTCCTTCGCCAATGTTTTATCCACAAGGGTGGTTTTACTTGGCAAGGTTTTGATGCGGCATATCATATATCAAATGGATGTTGATAATCATACACTGCTATTATCGTTTTGTTTCTTTTCATGTAATAAGGTTTTCCTCCACCACAAGTGAGGTTTTCATAATAAAATTTCCTTTATAAAAAAAAGAAAAAAAAAAGAAAAAATGCTACCCTCCCTAGCGTGCTCTCTCCAATGGCGACCGACATAGCCGCTGCCACCATCTTCCTCGATCTCCGTCAATACCTTCCCAATCTGTTTTCTTCGCCAACATTCGTCATTACATGGCGGCTTCATCAGTCGTGGTACCAACAGCCGCGGTAGCGGCACATCCGGCTTCTCCGAAGCGATCTTTCGCATCATTGTTCCACACATCGACTCCAATCAAACCAAAGGAAATCAAGAGATAAAAGGGCAGCCCAATGATTACCTTCACCGATGAAGATATTTACTCGCTGGCCGCCCCATATCAATTTACCTTGGTGGGCAATTTTTGGTACGGACGGCCACCCCTAGCAACGATCCGCTCCACCATTGATCGTATTGGATTCATAGGAGCGGTAAAGGTGGGGCTTTTGGATTCTACACACATTATTCTCCATTTTGATCAAGAGCAAGACTACATCCGCCGCTTCTCACGAAGAGGTTGGATCATCTCTAGAAAGCAGATGCGAATCACCAAGTGGACTCCGGATTACGACCCTGCGATCGAAGTGCCAGTTGTCCCAATATGGGTATCATTCCCGGGTCTTCTCATACACATGCATCGTAAAGATGCTCTCTTTCAAGTGGCAACCATGTTGGGAGAACTGCTAAAATTAGATACAACCATAGCCACGATGAACCGCCCGTCGGTTGCATGAGTGTGCATTGAACTTGATGTATCTAAAGAGCTACCTCACTGAGTATTCATTCAGACATCCTCTCGCGTAATAATGCAGAATGTTGAATATGAGGATTTGCCAAAATATTGTGGAAAATGCTATCGCCTGGGACATGTAGCCGCTGAGTGTGGCGAAAACCCCAAACAGCCTACTGTAGCAGTTGATAAGCCAACAGATCTTCCCAGGCCAAATCCAATGGATTAACCTAAAAAGCAACGTTGGACACCGAAAAAGATGGAACCTTTGATCGACATACCTCAAAATGACGTTACTGAGCCGCATGTAGACAATGAGTTGCTTCTATTGCAGACCATGGGGGCAGCGCATGACATAGTGATCCCACCATCACCGGACATGGCTGCAGCTCCAGAGATTTTTGATGTCGAGGACATCTTTATGATTGAAGGGGTTGACGATTGTATAATGGGCGATCTCCCGGAAAAAACAATAACTGATTCTCATTCGGATAATGAATTAGACCCCCCAGTGCATGCTGGCAGACTTGATGAATTTGACCATATGATGGAAGCCACTTATGTTGATGCTCATTCTACGGAACGTGAGCAGGTTTTTCAACCTGATCCACAGCCTTCTCATGGGTCAAGTCTCTTACGAAGGAATCATGACAAACCCACGTCCCCTCGACTAACAAGGTTACGTGCCGCCCACCTCTCTTACTCTTTTGATGATATCTCACAATGAAGATCCTTTTATGGAACGTTTGTGGCATTTGAACATCTTTTAATCGATTGTTATCACTAACCCGAAAGTATAAATTACATGCTTTACTTGTTATTGAGCCAAAGCTTAGACCCACTGCATTATTATCTTATCAATTGCAACTGGGTTTCTCAAAATCTAAATCAGTTTGTAATGATCAATGTTGGTTTTTTTGGAAGGAATCGATCTTGAATTAGGAAGCGGATCAACATGGACAACAACATCATTCAATAAAATTTCGGTGGCTAGCCACTGGTAATTGCTTCTGGATGACGGCTGCATATGGTCGCCATTCCATAATAGAGCGGCGGATATTATGGGCAGAATTGGAACAGTTTCATGCTGAAAATACATTACCATGGATACTTGGAGGAGACTTCAATACTTGTAGAACTTTAGAAGAGCACCGCGGCAGATCACAGCCCTCCCTACGCACTATACAGGATTTCAACGATTTTGTCCGGCACTGTCATTTACAGGAAATTCCTTATCAATGTTCATGTTTCACTTGGTCAGATGGACGTGGCTGGGTCGAGTATGGCGTCGCCTTGATCGTTTTCTGTCATCATTATCCTATTCTGATTTATTTCCAATTACGCATGTTCAACATCTATCAAGGGCTACTTCTGATCATGCTCCACTACTATTGACAAGCGACATAGAAGGTCCCAGAGCTCCATCGGCTTTCCGCTATCTAGATGTTTGGGAAACTCGTGTAGACTTTGCTGATTTCGTCTCCCATAGATGGCAATCATATCCAACTATCGGGGGCATGTGGGGACTCCATAAAAAACTATCTTTTCTACGGCGTGATCTAAAGCAGTGGAATAAGGTTACATTTGTCAATATTTTCGACGCAGTATCCCATGCAGAAGCACTGGTGAAATCTACGGAAATCCAGCATGACGAGACTCCAACGGACATCACGCGAACCATATATCACCAAAGAGTCGCGGAGCTCAAAATAGCACAAAATCGAGCCTTTCTTTTCTGGAAACAGAAAGCAAATATTAAGTGGTGGAAAGAAGGAGACGCAAACACTTCCTTTTTTCACCAGACCGTCAAAGGCAAACGATGCAGGCAGAACATTCGATGCATTTTGACGTCAGAGGGGACTGAATGCACTCAACCAAATGAAATAGCAGCTGAAGCCATTCGATATTTTTCACAGTTGTTTACAGAAGAGTCAGTCACAGATTGTGATGCCCTACTGCAGTATATTCCAATATTGATCGACCCGGAAGATAGTAACATGCTACAAGCGATTCCATCGCTAGCAGAGGTGAAGACAGCGGTTTGGGATCTCAGTCCCACAAGTGCAGCGGGACCGGATGGTTACCCAGGGTCCTTTTATCGGAAATTTTGGCATTTAATCCAACAAGATGTTCACAAGGCTATCCAAGAATTCTACTTAGGAATACGCATGCCAAAGCCTACAGCCGCGGCAACAATTATCCTTATACCAAAGATCTGCAACCCGCAAACATTTGCAGACTATCGGCCCATATGTCTCACCAATTTTATCTCTAAAGTAATTACGAGATTACTTGCATCCAGACTTGCAAATCTCCTTCCAAAATTGATCTCTCCGGAGCAAGCAGGATTCAGGAAGGGCCGAGGAATCACAGAACAAGTATTACTTGCGCAAGAAATGGTTCATGTCCTTGATAAACACACGAGAGGAGGGCAAATCATTGTTAAGCTGGACATGGCTAAGGCGTTTGATCGTGTAAGTTGGCAATATTTGCAACAATTATTATGGAAAATGGGCATGAATGATCGGCTTGTGTTGATCCTGATAAATAACTTGAGCGCAACCAACTGTTCTATTCTTCTCAATGGTAGATTGACGGATTCTTTCGCTCTAGGACTAGGAGTCAAACAAGGTGATCCTTTATCGCCATTGTTATTTATATTATCTTTTGAAGGCTTCTCAAGAGGCCTTAAAATCTATTTCAGATGGGCGTCATTATGGGTTTCAAGATAGGCCGGGTACAATGTGTCTCGCATTTAGGATTTGCTGATGATTTATTAATTTTCTTAAATGGTGCTGCGCGTAATCTAAACAGCTTTCGAAAATTTCTGGACACATATCAGAAGGCGTCGGGACAACTGGTAAACTACAACAAGAGTCAATTTGTGATGAGCTAAGGAGTTTCGCCCAATAATGCGTTGCAAGCTCTGGGTATGCGGTCAGCATCACTGCCAATTACATATTTAGGCTCATATTTGCACAAGGGAATCAACAAAGCAAGGTACTGTACCCCCCTGCTTAATCACTTCGATGCTAAGATGTCTGCTTGGTCGACGAAATTACTTTCAATGGCGGGTCGCCTTGTACTAGTCAAACACGTCCTCAACACAATTCCAACTCATCTCATAGCCAGCTCCAAGCTTCTTAAGGGAGTGATTAATATTCTCAATCACAAAATGGCAGTTTTCCTTTTGAAGGGAAGGCATCATTGGCAATCTTGGCCCGCAGTTTGTCGTGGGGTTGAATTTTGGTGGACTTGGAATTTGAAGCCTATCGAATATCCAAAAATCATATGATTGTCAACTTTGGTGGAAATACTTTCATTCAAATACCTTATGGTCTGAATTCAGCAGAGCCAAGTACGGCCAACGTTCCTCCATATATTCACATATTTATGACTCATCAACATGGAAGCGAATATGCAAAATCAATAGCTATATGGAGTTGCATACTACTTGGACACATGATATGCTCCACTGGATACCAGATGCACATGGACAATGTTCTATACGTTCAGCCTACTCATTAATAGCCGATCAAGAACCAAGCAAAGTTGAGTCACGCTACATTTGGTGGAACTTCGCTCATCTAGGACAAAAAATTTTCCTATGGCGACCATGGAATAACTCGCTTCCACTGGTTAATAATTTATGTCGCTGGCTCATATCACTGCCATCTCAATGTATTTTTTTTGGCAACAACACAATCATCAAGACCATATATTCTTGCATTGTTCAGAAATACGGCCTCTTTGGGTGGATATGTCAATTACATTTTTGGGTCCAATGCCACACTCGCACACAATCAAAGCACATCTCTTGCGTTGGTGGAACACTTCTTCATCAAGAAATATGATGGGCCTGCTACGAGTAATTGTGCCATCGTTACTGACTTGGGAGATATGGAACTCTTATGCCGCATGTAGATTTGGGGAAGAGCATTTTAATCAAGAAAGATTACATACAAAGGTTAAGACTGCAATATACACTTGGTGCGCTATAGTGAAAGATAAAAAATTTGCCACGTCTTCCGGAAAGCTTAAATTAAATATCGATCCATCAGTTGGTCAGAGAGTTGCGGCAGGGGCAGCAATCTTGCAAACTTCCAATGGACGGCTAATATCAGCTATTTGCTTTGCGTTACCTTTGGTGTCTTCACTGCGAGTGGAACTGCAAGCCATGACATATGCATTAATCTACTACGCAAAACAATATGAAAGGATTATCATAGAAACGGATTGCCAACTGATGGTAACTCTTCTGGCAGAAACTCAGCCGATCATAGGCTTATTAGCCCTGGAGATCACGTGTGCTAAGCAATTCCTCAGCCTCAACCATGCAACCCTACAATAGTGCCCCCGAGAAGCGAATACTACAGCACACGGGTTAGCACGATATGGTTTCAGAATGGAGGGTCTACGGACATACATCTCCAATCAAACTCTACCATGTGAAGTTCGTGGAGCTTTACTCGTGGATCTTCAACTGCCGGCCTTTCGTCGTTCACAAATGTTGGACGTTACATTGGCTCTATCCCCTTGTCGTTGCCTGTGTTTTTGCACACAGGCAACGCTGGTGCGTTTTCCTTCTACATGTTATTTCATTATGCATGAGCCGCTTTAAGTTCTCGTCTCCTATGCATCTCTTTATCTCATACCTATGTTTATTTTGTTATGGTTGACAACAATGCAAATATCATTGACGAGGCAATCCACAAGAACAAAAGTCACAATCCAGTGCAACGGAAAAGTATTAATCGGAGACAACCAGAAGCTTTCGTCGCCTTGGCTTATGATGATCCAGGGCGACTCGGGTATGTGTTTGGATATTGCATATACTATCCTTTCATGTTTCACTGCTATTGTGATAACTGCTTCCTTGCTCTTTCATGAGGTACATGTCAACATGGATCAATCACGCTCAAGTCATTATCCATCTACAACATCAGGATATTACCGACTCAACCTGGACAGTCGCGACTTCTATTATGCTGCAGCTGCGTCGACGCATTCATGCTTTAGTATCCATGATAGTCGCATAAATATGTACGCTTTTTCCTTCTCCAAGGTTTTATCCACAAGGGTGGTTTTGGTTTGCAAGGTTTTAATGTGGCATATCATATACGACTGGAGATACACCATTATACGCTTGCTATTTCACTTATTCTCATATGATGATGCTTGAAACTGATGATTGTAATATGGTTTTCCTCCGCCATAAGTGAGGTTTTTAATAAAATTTTCTTTCCAAAAAAAATATCTCAATTCCCTATTGGATATTGATGCTCACTATGCTAGGGATTGGCGATCGTTTCTCATTACCGTATGGTTGGCGGCATCAACTAATCTTTTAGGTAATGTTCAACACGTACATCTGTGTATTCTCTTTTGGAATATTTGGAAGCAATATTCTGCTTTTGTTTTTGGCGATGAACCATGGTCACAACGGGGCATCATTAGAGATATTAGACGTGATATTTTCCTATGGGCAAAATCACAAAGTGGAACTAAGATTGCTGCATCATTTCTGTGCCTCATTCAAGTGGGCCTTTCTCCGTCACTACGATCAAACAGGGTTCAGATAATACGTTGGTGTCCACCGCCGTTAGGCCAATAAAAGTTAAACACGGGTGCGTCTATTGGCAGATGTGCAGCAAGCGGAGGAGCTATTGTTCGAGACACAATAGGGTCGATGGTCCATGCATTTTCTTTTCCCCTGTGACATTATTATACATTAAGGGTGGAAGCTCAAGCAGTATTTCTTGCCCTTACTTATTATATTCCACGTTTGGGACATCTTGAGGTTGAAGTTGATTGTCAACAGTTGGTCCATCTCATGGATACTGCTACTACGCTTGCTCCGGATTTACATAGGCTACTGGTCCTTCTCCAAACCTCTTATATACAGTTGCATTATGTTCCTTGGGAGATTAATCAGAAGCCCATTTTTCGGCACATGCAGCATTGGGGAGTTCCACTGTTGCATATTATCCACATTGGACGACTCTTCCTACACAGATTCGAGGTATCATATTGACAGACATCTCATTTCCCTCCTTTCAACCAACTTCTGATGCAGATACATAACACGCTAGTCATTTTATGCTTTGTTTATAGCATTGCTCATAGGCATCATATCATATGCGTGTCATTTTCTTTTATGGTTTGTATTGTACAGTGTTATAGTTGAAACAATATAAATATGCACGCTTTTTCCTTCGCCAAGGTTTTATCCACAAGGGTGGTTTTACTTGGCAAGGTTTTAATGCGACATATCATATGTTGTTGCCCATTCACTCTCATCCTGTACCTCTACTATTTGTTCTCATACGATGATGTCCATTGCTTTTCTGTAATATGGTATTCCTCCGCCATAAGTGAGGCTCTTTAATAAAGTATATTTACTTTAAAAAATGTATACATATATATATACATCTCTCAAACTCCTTTGATGGTTTATCATAATGAAGCTATTGATATGGAATGTATGCAGTATACAAACCTCAATGACTCGCGTTATCTCACTTGTTCGGCGTTATCATTTGCATTTTTGGTACTCATAGAACCAAAATCTAGGGTTTTATCATTGACGTCATAATGTTTACAATTTGGTTTTTCTAAAGCGTTATCCGCATGTGATGACCATATTTGGTTTTCTTGGAAGGAGTCGCTATTGTTGTTGGAAAATGAGCGATCCCGCCATCAAAATCACTCTTTAAAAATGAATTGGCTGGCCACTGGAGTTTCATTTTGGTTTACAGCAGTCAATGGTTTGCACTCAATATCAGGCCGTCGCCTGCTGTGGGAGGATATGTGCCAGTTTCTTTCTAGGCTGCAAAATCCATGGTTAGTGGGCGGTGATTTTAACACTTTCCGATCGCTAGATGAACACAAAGGGCGATCTACATCTTCTTTCCGATCGTTACAGGAATTCAATGATTGTAACGCCACTTGCGAATTACAAGAGATTTCTTATCAGGGCTCTTTATATACATGGTGTGACGGCCGAGGTTTAGGTTGTGTATGGCGTCGACTTGAACAGTTCTTGTGTTCCAATATATTTTTGGATTTGTTTCTGATAACAAAGGCTTAACACCTTACGCACGCAACTTCTGATCATGCTCTAATATATCTGACGTGCGATATAGATCACCAATGACCACCTGCCGCTTTTAGATATCTTGTTGTCTGGACCACACATCCAGGCTTTGATGCTCTAGTTCGTCATCATTGGCAGTCATTTCCCATAGTGGGAGGTATGTAGGGCCTTTTTGACAAACTTCAACGATTAAAATTTCAGCTGCAAAAGTGGAATACGGAGGTTTTCAGAAATATATTTGACGAGGTTGCACATGCGGAAGCAGATGTGATTGCCCGAGAATGAGATTACGATGCAACACCATCTGAGGTAATGCGAGAAGCCTATCGCTATAGTGTTTCTCAGTTACGGCTGGTACAAAATCGAGCATTCTTGTACTGGAAACAAAAGGCCAATGTTAAATGGCTAAAGGAGGGGGATGAAAATACAACTTTCTATCATCAAACAGTTATGGACAAAAGGAGGCGTCATCATATTAGCAGAATCTTCAGGGAGGATGGAACAGTATGTGAGTCATCTGCGGATATAGAAGCTGAGGCTGTACATTATTTTTCCAATTTTTTTGCGGAGGCTCCAGTCATAAATTGCGAGTCCATTTTACAATACATCCTGTCCTCACTTACTGCCGAGGATAATGCTATGTTAAAGGCCATGCCAAACATGCAAGAGATCAAACAAGCAGTCTGGGATCTTAGTCCATCTAGTGCAGCAGGCCCTGATGGATATCCAGAATCCTTTTATCGTCGATTTTGGCAGCTTATACAGTTTGATGTGGCTAAAGCAGTACAAGAATTCTTCCTAGGGATTGTGATGCCTAAGCAGGTAATCAGCAACTATAATCTTGATTCTAAAGGTGCAGAATCCTCAGACATTTGCCGACTTTAGGCCTATATATTTGACAAATTTTATATATAAAGTGATCACCAGCCTGATCTCCACTAGACTGGGTGAATTATTGTCTAAGCTCATTTCTCAGGTACAAGCAGGCTTTATGAAAGGGCATGGCATTACAGAGAAACTCCTTTTGGCATAGGAGATGGTTCACATGATTGATCGTCGCACTAGGGGAGGCCATATTCTGATCAAATTGGATATGGCAAAGGCATTTGATAGGGTCAGTTGGAGATATCTTGAATTGCTACTTCACAAGTTTGGCTTTGATCATAGATTTGTACGTATCTTGTTAAATAATTTAAGAGCCACACGTTTTTCAGTTCTTATAAATGGTGAGTAGACAAGCTTTTTCTCCGTTGGCCATGGAGTAAAGCAGGGAGGCCCCTCTCGCCATTGCTGTTTATAATCGCCTCCGAAGGATTCTCTTATGGCTTGAATGCTCTAATGGCGTCAGGATTAGTCAGAGGCTTCCGTGCAGGTCGTGTGCCTACTGTATCGCATTTGGGCTTCGCCGATGATCTATTAATCTTTTTGAATGGTTCTTGTCGCAATTTAGAAAGATTTCGCACATTCTTGATGACATACCAGGCCGCTTCGAAACAACTAGTAAATTATCACAAAAGTCAAGTGGTGTCAGGTATGGGCGTGTCGAGGACAGTGGCCTCTCAGACCCTTGGCATGCGTCTCACATCGTTACCCATAAAATATATAGGATCATTCCTATATAAAGGCATTAATCGATCACGGTATTGTTCTTCATTGCTTAATCACTTTGATGTTAAGCTCACTTCTTGGTCTTCTAAACTTTTGTCTATCGCCGGACGTGTGGTGTTAATATGTCATGTGCTTTATTCCATACCTACACATATTATAGCCAGTTCTCATTTTCCAAAAAGCGTCGTCGATATTTTGAATCGTAAGATGGCATCATTCCTTTGGAAAGGCTGCCATCACTAGCGGTCGTGGCAGTCCATTTGCACTTCGATGGAGGAGGGAGGTTTAGGGATACGATCTCTGATAAGTGTACAACAAGCTTACGATTGTAAAATCTGGTGGAAATATCCCCACTCGCAGACGCTATGGGATGAGTTTTGTAGGAACAAGTATGGAAACAGGTCATCCATATACTCACATATTTATGATTCTCCGATTTGGAAACGTTTGTGTAACATACATAGCTTCATGGAAGCCAAGGTGGAAATACTTCAGGGGGTTTTGCATTGGATTCTGGATACTCATGGTCAGTTTTCTAACAAACCGGCATATAACACTATAGTAGCTGAAGGCAGTCGGTTTGTGGAATCCCGCTATGTGTGGTGGAGCAATACTAATCCTGGGTTGCGGATATTTCTTTGGAGATTATGGATGAGTTCTTTGCCCTTGGTAGATAATCTGCGGAGTCGGCAAACTATTTTCCCGTTGCAATGCCCCTTCTGTCATCAAAGCTCGGACACTCAAGATCACATATTTCTACATTATTCCTTGATGAGGCCATTATGGAATGAAATAGCCTTTATTTTCTCTGGTCCAATGCCTCATTGTAGCACCATAAAGGGACATTTATACCGTTGGTGCCATACATCCACAAAACATCTATGCAGGGTCAGTTAAGGGAAGTTGCACCATCATTGGTTACATGGGCTATATGGAAGGAGTATGCCGCGGTACGTTTTGGTGACGAAAACTTTGCCTACTAGATTGTATAAGAATTTCAGATCCGCAATGTGTATGTGGTGTGCTGCGATGCGAGGAAAGAAATTTGTGCGTACGATTCCGCATCTAGTAGCTCTTTCTTTTTGACCCCCTTTGCCCACAAATCGGTTACGTATTATAAGATGGGAACATCCTCCTACAAGAAGAATGAAGCTAAACGTGGATGCGTCTGTGTGCTGAAATGGAGCTGCGGGGGCCGCTACCTTATGAAATGATCAAGGGAACTTTTTTTCAGCGTTATGTTTTGCATTGCCTACAATTAGTCCATTGCGAGCAGAGTTGATGACTATGACACTATCTCTGATTTATTATGCTCAATAGTACAATCATATCTGTTGTACCCAACGAAATTCATACTGTATTTGAGACTCGTATGAAGTGGGTTAATGAAATATTGGATATTCCAAATGCATTTTTATTAAGTTTTATTAACTCTTCCTTAATTACATTTCCTTAAAAAGAATACTATAAGAAATAGTATAATACTCCAAGTATGTATTATGAACCATATGAAATGACAATTTTACCCTCCCAAGATTTTTAGAATTTTCGGCCACAAGGGTCTTGGAAACTCTATGGTATTTTAAATTCTTAAAAGCTAACTAACTTTTAGCAGCCTCTTAAACTTAGCCTAAAAGCTTACACATGGAATTGAATGGTCTACTAATTGTCTTTCAAGAATTTAAGGAAAAGTTCCCTCCTTCTTCCCTCTTCAACCTCCGGATAAAGGCATGGATAAGGCACCCATGAAATCTCTTTTTATTTAAATGCCTCAACTAATCCCTTTCTTGTTTATTCAAAAAGGTCTTACAGATAAAGAAAAGTAAGATGTTATCTCAAGACTTAAGATTCTTTCCCCTTTCCACCTTGAGGCCATTGGATGCAATAATAAGGAATTCATGTGATCTCTTTTATCTTAATACTCCATCTAATCACTTTATTTACCTCTGAAAGCAATACTAAAAAGGGGTCTTACACATGTAGTAATAGTTTTATGATGTTGCTCCAAGAAGTGGAGAAATTTCCCTTAAGGCCGCCGGATGCAACCATGGAGGGGAGGTGAAACAACCTTAATATCCCAACTAACCATTTTACTTTAGCTACTTTTCCTTAACTATCCTAACAAGCAAAGAAGCAATAAATAAATCTAAAACCCCCCTACCGCCGGATTTACACCATTGTTAGCCATGGGAAAACTACCCTAGTTACTTTTTCTTAAACCCACCCCAAAAAAAAGTAATCATGTAGTAATTGAGATTAAGCATTAAGTGATCCTCATGACGGTGTCCATGCAAAGGAGAAACATCTATTCTTCTCCTTCTTTAAACCGCCGGCCAACCCCTTCTTAGATTATAAGAAAACATTTTCAAGAATATCCTAGAAGCTCCTCTCTTACAATACCCTCAAGAGTTACCCCAAACAAGTCACTAAAGAATCATTGAACACTTAGGCAATTCCTCCATCATCATCATTACATACGGCTATTAGGAGCTAGGAGACTCAAGGCTATCTTCATCTTCAAGCTCCAAGGACCCATCTAAGTAAGTTGCATGTTGAATTTTCTAAGTGAATTCCATATTTCAAATGATGAAGCTCACATGGTACCCCTCTTTTCTTGCAAAAAAATGACCTTCAGTGGTCACTAGGTGGAGATCTTTCAAGCTACTAAGAGGAGCTAACATCTTGTTGGCTTGAATTCATTTCAATATCCATTTAAGCTCCATTTTTGGTAAGGGAATCATAGCCTCAATCTAGTTGTTTCTTCATTCAAAATAGTAGCTAATGTTCATCTCTCTCCCCTCCTCAAAACCGTGTGCTATGTGTTGAAGCTGTAGGAAAACTCCAATCCTTTTCAACCGAGGCTCAAGCTAAGGAAAGTTTCTAGCTCAAAGAGGCAAGTACACTCTAAGCAACCTTGACTTATTTGTGAAGTGTATGCTTGAATGACTAGCCTCTCTAAGATGTGAATCTTAGTTGAATATTCTAAGTACTATGCATGAGAACTTAGTGATTTTAAGAACAAGGGTTTTCATGATTGTATGATTTACTACATGGATGTCTTTGTGCTTAAACTTAAATATGACATAAGACCTACTATGCACAACATATGGGCTGTGTGATGACTATTTGATTAATGAAATTAGTCTTGCTGAAACTAGACTTTATGAGGGGTGAAATGGATGGAAATGGAGTGTGCTATGTGTAAAACTGCAAGGCTGTTTTGCCGTGACATATGTGTAGCCTAAAGATTATTATTAAACTGGAAATGAGTATGTAAAAATAGGTATTTAGTGGTTAGTAAGACATTTTAGAGAAATAATGTTGTTGGAAAGTAATGGACAAGAAAAAGTGATAAAAGGTAAATCTACTGGAGCTGGACAGTTTTAAGTGGCGTATTGTATGGCCTGAAAATGAACCTTAGGAATGTGCAATTTAGCTAAATGTTGGCAGGATGGTAGCCGTATATGTTTAGTAAAAGTGAGAGATGGAATTTCGGTAAAAGGACTTGTGGTTTGCCCTTAATAAAATTTTTTGTAGGAGCAGGTCACTGCAGTTCCAGTAATACCTTGACTTAGAAAGAAAATTATTCGACCCCCTTAAATATATTGGATTGCCTTGAAATGTTTACAGTACTTAACTAAGACATAGATGAGTATGTTCATGTGATGAAATTGCTTGAAATTACTGTTTTTATGATGTAACACTTAAGGTTAAAGTCATGGTGCAAAACTGGAAACAGGGCCACATGATATTGTGTTTGTTGGGACCTTAATCTTATTTAATTGGACTTGAATGTGATGTTTGGACCTTTGAATATTATTTCTTAGTGTATTGGCTATGTTTCCAGGTATTAGTATTAATTAAATAAGGCCATTTGGCACACGATACTGAGGAAAGTACGGGTACTACACTGCTGGACCCAGCAGTACCCCTTTTCAATAATTTAATAATTTGATAGTTTTAACTACCTCGAAATGTTATGAAATTTTTATGTCATATAGATAAGACTCCATTATGCATATGTGTGCCATAAGCTTATGAAAATGGGCCCTGAATTAATAATCATGAGTCCGCATGAACAAAATGTTAATGCTGGAATATTTTCCAGCTTAAGGGACAAGTCCGTATATGTGTTATGTGATGTATTTGGTCATGAATTGCATATTGCACATCATGCATTGCATTGTCCCCATTTACACAATTTATGAGACTGATTTTTATGCCAAAGAAATTTACGAAAAGCTCTTTTGAAAGAAAGATTTCAGTTTGTGAAAGAAAGACTATTATTGGTACCATTAATTTTTGGCCAGCACAACGCGCTCCATATCCAGGGTTAATTGATCTAATGATGATTATGACCGTTCAGGCCCAAAGAGAATAGACCTGATGATGATGATTATGACCGTTCAGGCCCAGAGGGAACAGACCTAATGGTGATTTATGACCGTTCAGGTCCGGAGAGAATAGACCTGATGATTATGATTGACTGTATGAATGTTTTCGGATCCAGAAATAATAGATCCGAAGGAAATGGCATGACCGTCTCAGATCCGGATATAATAGATCTGAACACTCTCAATTCTTGTTTTATGACGATGATGTTTTGAAAGAATGAATGAACGAATTTATTCTCATCTTATCACGCTGCATCACATCTGCATATTCATACATATTGCATTTAATGGCTAGACGAATGCTAGATATACTGTTACTTAGGTTACGATCTTATTATCCACTGACACCTAAGTTATGATCTTATTATCTTCTGTTACGTAAGTTATGATCTTATCTCCTATGCGACTAATAGGTTGAAGGTCAGGTATGTTGGTAATCCAAATACTTGGGATTTGGTTCTTGTGTATACTTTCCATTTAATTCTTGGTTGCTTATCGTTTACTTGCTGGTGACTTTGCCACTCACCCCCTTATTTTTCCTCCCAGAGCCTGTAGGTACGGGGTAGAGTGGATTGACGATGAGCCTAGAGTTCCATACCTGTAAACGTGAGAGAGGATGGCAGCTTAAGGATTTTCTTATGATGGGTTATGTTTTGATGGACTTATGTTGGGACATTAATTTTCGGATTTTCCTTTATTTTGCAGACATGGTTGTAAACCTTATGTCGGATATTTGGAATGTTTTGTTTAAAAATTTTTAGTCTGCCTATGTTTTGCTTACCTGTTAAGATGAGGGCATGGAAGTCTTTGAATTTTATGATGGATCGTACGTGGGCAGGGCAAGTGCGGGCCGCTATAGGTGGTATCAGAGCCCAGGCTCTAGATTCGGGCAGAATATAGAATTAAGTGATGATTTTAGAAAATCTAAGTTTGACCTTAGACTTAAGTCATGATCTAAGAAGAGTGTTGACCTTAGACTAGAATCACTTAAACTCGGGCCTTGACCTAATAACAAAACCCTAGTCGACGAAATTATAAATGCCATAAGATTTAATTCGAATTTTATCTTCTCAAAAATTCGTTTAAGTTCCCACTGAATTATGAATTAATTTGTGTCGCATATCTTGATATTTCAACCTTGAATAAAATTCCAACACTCCGTAGTGCAGATGGCATCGCAGTCCGGTAAACAAACATTGTCACAGTCACCCCCAGGAAGTAGTGGGTTTTACTATCGACAGCTAGTGAGACCACATATTCCAAGATTTGACGGGGGATCTAGTTCAGAGGAGGCAGAAAAATGGTTAAATGAAGTTGAAGGTAACCTCTTGCTGATACAGGTGCCTGATAGGACGAGGGCACAGATTGTCCGGCCATTTCTGAACGGTAAGGCCAGCCAGTGGTGGAGGACTTGTATCCAACCACTGCCTCGGCCGATAACTTGGGTAAAGTTTCTAGAAGAGCTTTGCAAGTTTTTCCTCTCTACGGACTTAATCACGAAGAGGGTTGAGGAATTTGACACACTGAGACAAGAGCCGGGCCCACTGTCTCAGAATATGCTCGTCGGTTCACTACATTGGGTCGGTAAGTTCCTTTGATCATGGAAGATGAAAAGCATAAGGTGATCAGATTTATACGCGGTCTAGACCTCCAGATCAAGATTTGGCTAGTTAATTCAAGGACTTTTGAAGAATTACTGGAGGATTGCTACAGAGCAGAATGTGATAGTATACTGACAGAAGGCCGAAATAGAAGACTTAACAAGCATATTAAGGAACGAAGAAGGAGATGGGAGCTATACCCGCATAGGGTTAACAAAAGGACGATCAAGAACACCAATCTAGACCAGAGAGTAACTGATCCAGAGATTCCTGAAACATCAAACACCTAAACAGGTACGCCCAAATGTGAAACTTAAACATATAGTACATATGTTCTACCTTGCCCATTACCCAAGTATAGAAGGTCGTGCTAAAGATAGAACTAGAACAATGACATAAGGAACCATAGTGAAGACTGATACATAGTCAGTAATATAGTAGATAAAAGAAGACGAATAAGAATATGTTACGAAATTGTTTTTTATAGGTTCCCGACAATCGGATAAGTACTCTGGTAGTTAGAGCACCTAAAATTCCAACTACAAGCAGTATGTTACGATTCTAAAAAGGACATGAAGGATTCTTAGGTTACACTTTAAGTGTCAATCAAACGCCGTCTGACCTTTCTCAAGTCCTGGCAGTTAAGGAATATGTTTTTCCAGAGGAGTTGATGGGACTTCTGCCAAATCGAGAGATCGCATTTGAAAATTAATTTAATTCCGGGAGCCGAGCAAATATCAAAGGCTCCTTATCGAATGGCGCCTGCTGAGTTGAAAGAACTGAAGGAGCAGTTGTGTGAGCTATTGGAAAAGAAACTTATCTGCCCAAGTATCTCGCCTTAGGGTGCTCCCGTGCTGTTCGTGAAGAAAAAGGATGGAAGCATACGTCTGTGTATCGATTATAGAGAACTCAACAAGATTACAATAAAGAACAAGTACCCGCTGCCTAGGATCGACGATCTATTCGATCAGCTTCGGGGAGCACGAGTTTTCAGTAAAATTGATCTTCGTTTTGGATACTTTCAATTGAAGATCAAGGCCGAGGATATTCCAAAAACCGTGTTCAGGACGCGTTATGGGCATTACGAATTCCTTGTGATGCCATTCGGATTGACGAATGCCCCCGCGGCATTCATGGATCCTATGAACCGAGTGTTTCAAGAGAAATTGGACAAGTTGTTCTAGTTTTCATTGACGATATCTTGATTTACACACCGGAAAAAGAGTCTCATGCAGCATTTTTAAGGATCATTCTTGACATCTTACGGAGGAAGCAGTTGTACGCAAAGTTCAGTAAATGCGAAATCTTTACAGATCACAAAAGTCTTAAGTACCTTTTCGCCCAGAAGGAATTGAATATGCGCCAACGCCGATGGCTAGAGTTGATAAAGGATTACGACCCCTCTATCCAGTATCATCCAGGGAAAGCCAATAAAGTTGCCGACGCCTTGAATCGGAAGATGAGTCATCTGCGTCAACCACCTGTGCAGCGCGATATGGAAGAGTTTGACCTAGAGGTAGTTGATTCCATTGATAATGTACTGGCTAAGTTGGTTTTGATTCCTTCACTAATTGACAGAATTAGGGAAGGTCAAGGAAAAGATGAAGCTTTGAAGAAAATTAAGGATAAGTTGAAAACAAAGCCCTCTGAAAATTTTGAGGTCAAAAATGTTGACAACTTGTGGTTCAGGAGTCGATTGTGCCGATGATGATGATATAAAGAATGAAGTCCTTCGGGAAGCTCATAATTCTCATCTATCTATTCATCTCGGATCCAACAAAATGTATCAGGATTTAAAGTAGAGATTTTGGTGGCATGGCATGAAGAAACAAATTGCCGAGTTCGTGGAGAAATGCCTCATTTGCCAGAGAGTGAAAGCAAAACTTCAAAGACCCGCCGGATTATTGTAGCCTCTTGAAGTCCCTGAATGGAAATGGGATCACATCACTATAGACTTTGTGAATGACCTGCCAAGGACAAAGAATGGACATGATGCTATTTGGGTT
Organism: Eustoma russellianum; assembly: GCA_036186865.1. Lineage (NCBI taxonomy): Eukaryota > Viridiplantae > Streptophyta > Magnoliopsida > Gentianales > Gentianaceae > Eustoma > Eustoma russellianum. The sequence goes on from AP025060.1 coordinate 12,544,917, forward strand.
GTAGTTGACCGTTTGACAAAGTCCGCCCATTTCATGGCTATGTCAATCAAAACCTCTCTGGAGAAGTTGGCCTCAATGTATGTAGATCAGATTGTATGCCTGCATGGGTTACCCATGAGTATCGTTTGTGACCGCGACCCTCGCTTTACTTCTTGATTTTGGACGGCTTTCCAGAAAGCGATGGGCACTGAGATACGGATGAGTTCAGCGTTTCACCCCCCAGACCGATGGTCAATTGGAGAGGACCATCCAAACACTGGAAGATATGTTACGAGCTTGCATACTTGATTTCAGAGGAAGTTGGGACAAGAGTCTCCAGCTAGTGGAGTTTTCCTATAATAATAACTACCATCGATCTATTGGAATGGCTCCTTATGAAGCGCTTTATGGAAGAAAGTGCCAATTTCTACTTTATTGGGATGAAATTGGAGATAAAATTCTTGCAGGACCTGACTTAGTGGAGCAGACCCGAGAGAAAGTGATAATTGTCTAGCAAAGGTTGAAAGCATCCCAAGATAGAGCCAAAGTTTGGGCTGACGAAAAGCGGCGATCAATGGAATTTCAGGCAGGTGAAAAGGTGTTCTTAAAGGTGTCGCCATCAAAGGGAGTGAAAAGATTTGGCATAAAGGGTAAACTAAGTCCAAGGTTTATCGGGCCATATGAGATTCTTGAAAGGATTGGAGAAGTCACTTACCGGCTAGTGCTACCGCCACCATTGTCTTAGTTACATGACATATTTCATGTATCCCAGCTTCGCTGGCACATGCATGAGCCCAGTCATATCATTGAGGAGTAGCTCTTGAAGATTGAAGCCGATGCGTCATATGAACAAGAGCCGGAGAGGATCGTGGACCGGAAGGAAAAAGCTCTCAGGAAACGATCTATTCCCATGGTTAAGGTACAATGGAAGCACCACTCGATTGATGAAGCCACTTGGGAGAAGGAAGAAAGCATGAAGAACTTGTACCCACATCTTTTCTATTAGTGCTCTTAAGTTTCGAGGATGAAACTTGTAATAAGGGGGGAGGATGTTGTACCCAACGAAAATCGTAATGTATTTGAGACTCGTATGAAGTGGGTTAATGAAATATTGGATATTCCAAATGCATTTTTATTAAGTTTTATTAACTCTTCCATGAATACATTTTCTTAAAGTGAATACTATAAGAAATAGTATAATACTCCAAGTATGTATTATGAACCATGTGAAATGACAATTTTACCCTCCCAAGATTTTTAGAATTTTCGGCCACAAGGGTCTTGGAAACTCTATGGTATTTTAAATTCTTAAAAGCTAACTAAATTTTAGTAGCCTCTTAAAGTAAGCCTAAAAGCTTACACATGGAATTGAATGGTCTACTAATTGTGTTTCAAGAATTTAAGGAAAAGGTCCCTCCTTCTTCTCTCTTCAACCGCCGGATAAAGGCATGGATATGGCATCCATGAAATCTCTTTTTATTTAAATGCCTCAACTAATCCCTTTCTTGTTTATTCAAAAAGGTCTTACACATAAAGAAAAGTAAGATGTTATCTCAATACTTAAGATTCTTTCCCCTTTCCACCTTGAGGCCGTTGGATGCAATAATAAGGAATTCATGTGATCACTTTTATCTTAATACTCCAACTAATCGCTTTATTTACCTCTCAAAGCAATACTAAAAAAGGGTCTTACACATGTAGTCATAGCTTTATGATGTTGCTCCACGAATTGGAGAAATTTCCCCTAAGGCAGCCGGATGCAACCATGGAGGGGAGGGGATCCATGGAACCACCTTAATATCCCAACTAACCATTTTACTTTAGCTACTTTTCCTTAACTATCCTAAGAAGCAAAGAAAGAATAAATAAGTCTAAAAGCCCCCTATCGCTGGATTTACACCATGGTTAGCCACGGGACAACCTCTCTAGTTACTTTTTCTTAAACCCACCCCAAAAAAAAGTAACTCATGTAGTAATTGAGATTAAGCATTAGGTGATCCTCATGATGGTGTCCATGCATAGGAGAAACATCTATTCTTCTCCTTCTTTAAACCACCGGCCAACCCCCTCTTGGATTATAAGAAAACATTTTCAAGAATATCCTAGAAGCTCCTCTCTTACAATACCCTCAAGAGTTACCCCAAACAAGTCACTAAAGAATCATTGAACACTTAGGCAGTTCCTACATCATCATCATTTCATATGGCTATTAGGAGCTAGTAGACTCAAGGCTATCTTCATCTTCAAGCTCCAAGGACCCATCTAGGTAAGTTGCATGTTGAATTTCCTAAGTGAATTCCATATTTCAAATGACGAAGCTCACATGGTACCCCTTTTTTCTTGCCGAAAACCGTGACCTTCAATGGTCACTAGGTGGAGATTTTTCAAGCTACTAAGAGGAGCTAACATCTTGGTGGGTTGAATTCATTTCAATCTACTTTTAAGCTCCATTTTTGATAAGGGAATCATAGCCTCAATCTAGTTGTTTCTTCATTCAAAATAGTAGTTAATGTTCATCTCTCTCCCCACCCCAAAACCGTGTGCTATGTGTTGAAGTTGGAGGAAAACTCCAATCCTTTTCAACCAAGGCTCAAGCTTAGGAAAGTTTCTAGCTCAAAGAGGCAAGTACACTCTAAGCAACCATGACTTATTTGTGAAGTGTATGCTTGAATGACTAGCCTCTCTAAGATGTGAATCTTAGTTGAATATTCTAAGTACTATGCATGAGAACTTAGTGATTTTAAGAACAAGGGTTGTCATGATTGTATGATTTACTACATGGATGTGTTTGTACTTAAACTTAAATATGACATGAGACCTACTATGCACAACATACGGGCTGTGTGGTGACTATTTGATTAATGAAATTAGTCTTGTTGAAAATAGACTTTATGAGGGGTGAAATGGATGGAAATGGCGTGTGCCATGTGTAAAATGGCAAGGTTGTTTTAGCGTGACATATGTGTAGCCTAAAGATTATTGTTAAAATGGAAATGATTATGCCAAAATAGGTATTTAGTAGTTAGTAAGCCATTTTAGAGAAATAAGGTTGTTTGGAAAGTAATGGACAGGAAAAAGTGATAAAAGGTAAATCTACTGGAGCTGGACAGTTTTAAGTGGCGTATTGTATGGCCTGAAAATAAACCTTAGGAAAAGCGTATATTGGCACGATGGTAGCCGTATATGTTTAGCAAAAGCTAGAGGTGGAATTTTGGTAAAAGGACTTGTGGTTTTCCATTAATAAATTTTTTTGTAGGAGCAGGTTACTGCAGTTCCAGTAAATACCTTGACTTAGAAAGAAAATTATTTGACTCCCTTAAGTATATTGGATTGCCTTGAAATTTTTACAGTACTTACCTAAGACATAGATGAGTATGTTCATGTGAAGAAATTACTTGAAATTACTGTTTTTATGAGGTAAAACTTAAGGTGAAAGTCACGGTGCAAAACTGGAAACAGGGCCGCATGATATTGTCTTTGTTGAGGCCTTAATCTTATTTAATTGGACTTGAATGTGATGTTTGGGCCTTTGAATATTATTTCTTAGTGTATTAGCTGTGTTTCCAGGTATTAGTCTTAATTGATTAAGGCCATATGGCACACAATACTGAGGAAAGAACGGGTACTGCACTGCTGGACCCACCAGTACCCCTTTTCAGTAATTTAATAATTTGATGGTTTTAACTACCTCGAAATGTTACGAAATTTTTATGGCATATAGATAAGACTCCATTATGCATGTGTGTGTCATAAGTTTATGAAAATGGGCGCTGAATTAATATTCATGAGGCCGCATGAACAGAATGTTAATGCCAGAATATTTTCCATCTTGAGGGACAAGTCCGTATATGTGTTATGTGATGTATTTGGTCATGAATTGCATATTGCACATCATGAATTTCATTTTCCCCACTTACACGATTTATGAGACTGAATTTTATGCCAAAAACATTTATGAAAAGCTCTTTTGAAAGAAAGATTTCATGTTTTGAAAGAAAGACACCTATTGGTACAATTAATTCCTAGCCAGCACAACCCGCTCCAGATCCGGGGTTAATTGATCTGATTATGATTATGACTGTTTAGGCCCGAAGAGAATAGACTTGATGACGATGATTATGACCGTTCATGCTCGGAGAGAATAGACCTCATGATGACGATTTATGACCGTTCAGATCCTGAGAGAATAGACCTGATGATGATTTATGACCGTTCAGGTCCGGAAAGAGTAGACCTGATGATGATGATTGACTGTATGACCGTTTTTGGATCTGAAAAAAATAGATCCAAAGGGAATGATATGACCGCCTCAGGTCCGGAGATAATAGATCTGAACACTCTCTATTCTCGTTTTATGACGATGATGTTTTGAAAGAAAGAATGAACGAATTTATCCTCATCTTATCATGCTGCATCACATTTGCATAATCATACATATTGCATTTAATGGATAGATGAATGCTAGATGTACTGTTAATTAGGTTACGATCTTATTATCCATTGACACCTAAGTTATGATCTTGTTATCTTCTGTTACGTAAGTTATTATCTTATCTCCTATGCGGCTAATCGGTTGAAGGTCAGGTATGTTGGTAATCCAAATACTTGGGATTTGGTTCTTGTGTATACTTTCCATTTAATTCTTGGTTGTTTATGATTTACTTGCTGGTGACTTTGCCACTCACCCCCTTATTTTTCCTCCCAGAGCCTGCAGGAAACAAGGTAGAGTGGATTGATGATGAGACTAGAGTTCCATACCTGTAGACGTGAGAGAGGATGGCAGCTTAGGGATTTTCTTATGATGGGTTATGTTTTGATGGACTTATGTTGGGACATTAATTTTCGAATTTTCCTTTATTTTGCGGACATGGTTGTAAACATTATGTCAGATATTCAGAATGTTTCGTTTAAAAGTTTTTAGTCTGCCTAAGTTTTGCTTACCTGTTAAGATAAGGGCATGGAAGTCCATGAATTTTATGATGGACTGTGACATGTTATGCATTGACGCCTGGTACTCTCCGTAGTGAAGTACGGCGGGCGCACCGTACGCAGGTAGGCCGAGTGCGGGGCGCTACAGATATCGTTATTGAGACGGACTGTTCTTCCATCCTTTCATTATTACCACCTCCACAATAGATCAAAGGCGCCTTAGCTGCGGACTTAGCTAGAGCCAACGTCTTTCTGACCCTTAACCAGTCTACTCTCCAATTCTACCCGCGAAAAGCGAACACGGCAGCCCATTCATTGGCAAGATATGGATATCAAACTACCATCTTCAGATTATATACTACAATGCATGGACTTCCTCGTGAAGTATGTGGAGCGATACTGGTGGATGGCCAACTACAAAACTTGTGCCATTAGATCTATGACTCAAGCCGTAATATGCATCTTTGGTTTCCTGTGTCCCCAGAGGGCATAGGTGGCCCCGGTGCGTCACTATATATTCCCTTGGCTAGTCGATATGTACTTTTACTTGTCTTGCTTATTCTATCGTATGCATGCATTCACTTAGATTGGTTTCCCTCTCACGCTGTTTTGCATGAGTACTCCGCGATGCAACACTGGTGGAGTGACGACTACGATCATGATCACGGACTCCTAGAAGCTCATGGACTCCAAAATGCGACGTAGATGGCTGGCTAGCACCGTGTCGCCTTGGTTCTGCTTGAATCTGGGCAGCATGGGTACGAGCGCTGCATTTTCTCTTATTTCCATCCGTTTTTGTATTTTCTCAATTTATTACTTCCACCTTGCTCTGTATGAGGAACGATGGTTGCTTAAGAACTGCAATACTACGGTGTCAACAGTTTACTATTTACACGGCATGCTTAGGGGAGACTTTTGGTCACAGACAGGCGAACACTGCATATGTCATTCGATTTCTGCTTCCTTATTACTTGTACATGATCATCTTCCCAATCATAAATGATTTTTCCTTTGTCAAGGTTTTATCCACAAGGGTGGTTTTACTTGATAAGCTTTTAATGTGGCATATCATATATGATTGGAGGTTGACAATCCTTAACTCTCTTCATTATATTATTTCATACAATGATCAGGATGTAACACGGTATTCCTCCGCCATAAGTGAGGATGCAAATTAATAAAATAACACGGTATTACCGTGGCTACAATAGTTTCTTAGCTAAGGTGGGAGACTCTCCCAGATTAAACAAAAAAGCATAGAAAAAATGTACAAACTGCGCAAAAAAGAAGGTAATAAGATGATAGTTTTTGAGAATACATAATAATTACAATAATGTGCATACACGCTAAAAACTAATCCATGTGCTGTGGCCAACAAGATGTTATCCTGCCTCTCTTGTGTATCCCTCTCCGTGTACTTGAATATGAATCTTCGATGTCTTGTATCTCGCCAATGCCGATTGTACTCCCATGTAAAGCGCAAGAACCAATGAGTAAACAAAATATAATGTGAAAAGAGCATTGAGATTGTGTTCCAAGTTGTATACATACTGCCGTTGCCTGTATTCCTCCTGGATACAGGCAACCAAAAGTGTAAATCCAGTGAATGTGTATGTCTCAATTTGTTGGCCATATTTGCAGTATTTTCCTCAGCAAAAACATGAAAAAGATAACCATGAGATATACATAATATGTATAGAAGAATAGAAGTGAGAAAATAAGTCATCGGAATGAAAGCTTACCCACGTTGCCTATGCCATAAGCAGACATAGGCAACCATTTGCATAGCACGCCAACCCATTGGGAGATATAATGATCAAAATCTTAAGTTGGGCACCTAATTGTCCAATGTGATTGCACCTCTAACCTCACATGGCAATGACGCCAATGTGGAATAGAGTGTCACTCCTGGAGATCGAAACTCATGTGTCACTAGAGCATGAGGTGCAGTATTTGCTTCACGAAAGCAATGCTAAATTGTGGCATCATTCAACCTCAACAATGTAATGGTACGTTGTAAGTCAGAAGCGTACGCACCTGTAAATCTTGCTGGAGAGGAGATATGCTTAAGTAGTAATTTACAATCCGTTTCTATAATCAATCTGTCATAATCTCTAGTATAGTATATAGTTGCAAATTGCAATTCCATGAGTTCTGCTCTTAAGGGCGCTACCACTCGCAGACAGAAACAGATAGCCGAAGCTATAGTGCCTTGATGATCATGCAAAACCGCTCCTCCCGCCGCTGCAGTATTGAACACTGCAACCTCAACATTTAGCTTTAATTTGCCTGTGGGCGGATTCTCCCAATGTACAATCCTGGGCAGTCTCCTTCGAATTTTTGGAGAAAAATGTCGCGATACCAAATGAGGTATATGCATGGAAAATTTCCAGCCTTGAGTGGCATCGCACCAAGTGTACACATGTTCTCGAGTTCTTTCAAATAAACGGTGGTATGAGAAGGTGTCTTCACCAAACCGTATACGCGCATATTCTTTCCAAATAACCCAGACCACAAAAGATGGAACCACAACTCTGAATTGACCTAACATTGTATGTGTAGATGATGCACGCCACCATCGCATCAAATATATTCCGAGCTTATTAGAAGACGGCATGGGTCCGGAAAAGATTATAGAAATTTCCTGCCACATCGGGTTAATGACTCGGCAGTGTAAAAATATATGGTCTAGATGTTCAGAAACCTGCCTGCAAAAGACACATTGAGAAGGAAATATTGTCTGCCAACTACGTAGATTATCCGCAATGGGCAAAGATCTTCTCCACAATCTCCACAAAAATAATCGTCCCCCCAGAGGCAATGTTTTCCGCCAGATGTATGTCGAATAATTTGGTGAGGATGTAGCCGACAAAACCATATAAACCGAGTTGAGAGAGAACTGACCTGTATTAACCGCGGTCCATAAGTAACCATCTTGAGTTTCTTGCATGTGCTGAGACATAAATGAATCAATCCGGCAGATACGTTTCCACGTAGGGGAGTCATAGATATGAGCATCTAAGGACAATCGTCGACCATATTTGACATGGCTAAACTCAGCCCATAATGTTGAAGAATGATGATAATTCCACCATAAGCGACAATCATGCGCTTGCTGTAAAACAAACAAGTGTCAGATGTCTAGACCCCCAAACTCTTTTGGGCGACATATGGACTCCCAAGATTGCCAATGGTGTCTACCATTCCATAAGAAATTGGACATTTTCCTGAAAAGAGCGCTTAGAAGTCTTTTTGGTAACCTAGAGCTTGCCATAATGTGTAAAGGCATAGAACATAAGACATGTTTCAATAAGACCATTCGGCCAGCCATGGAGAGAAGTTTCGAAGACCAAGAATTAAGGACAGCATCCAAGTGTTGAATTAATAACGTACAATAATCTGCCCGATTCATCCCTTTATATAAATAAGATGCCAAATATTTTACCGGAAGTGTCGCAAGTCGCATATCTAGAGTTTGCGAAACTCTAGAACCCGAAACTCCTTCACCAACCACTACCTGACTCTTATGCAAATTCACTAATTGGCCAGAAGCGTCCTGATAAGATTCCAAGAAATGACGAAAATGCTGCATATTTCGAATACTCCCATTTAGAAAAATCACCAAATCATCTGCAAAGCCCAAGTGAGAAACTCTTGGTACGCGTCCCGCTTGAAAACCACATATTTGTCCATTGTTCATAAGAGCATTGAGCCCTCTAGAGAATCCTTCTGATGCAAGGATAAATAGAAGAGGAGAAAGGGGATCCCCATGCTTGACTCCACGTGTGACTGGGAAAAAACCAGCTGGTTTTCCATTGGTTAAGATTGTACATCGTGTGGCAGACAAATTGTTGAATAGAATTCGACCTAGCCTAGGGTGAAATCCCATTTGTTCCAACAACTGATGCAAGTATGCCCAACTAACCCTGTCAAATGCTTTTGCCATATCCAACTTAATAAATATATGTCCTCCTCGAGATGGCCTATCTAAAATGTGTACCATTTCTTGCGCCAAGAGAATTGGTTCCGTAATATCTCGCCCTTTCATGAAACCAGCCTGCTCAGGAGATATCAATTTTGGTAGCAAAGATGTTAAACGTGTGGCCAATAAGCGTGTTATTATCTTAGCCATAAATTTACTCAAACAAATAGGACAATTCTCAGAAAAAGAATTGGGATTGGCCACCTTTGGAATCAATGTAATGAGTGCTGCAGGCAATTTAGATGGTAGACGAATCCCAAGGAAGAATTCTTGCACCGCTTTATGAACATCAGTGGAGATAACATCCAGAAATGTCTGTAAAAGGACCCTGAAAAACCATCTGGTCCTGCGGAACTTGTCGGACTCAAATCCCACACTGCTTGTTTGACCTCCTCCAAGGACGGCATGCTTAGGAGATCCCTATTTTCTTCGAAGGACACCATCTGTGGAACATACTGTAAAATGTCTTCATAACTACGTGTGTGCTCTTCATTGAATAAATGCTGAAAATATCTAATTGCTTCTGTCTCAGTATCATGTTGGCTTTCCAACTCCATCCCATCGTCCCGTGTAATACATCAGATACACTGTCGACGCCGACGCTCTTTTACCTTTTGATGAAAAAATCGTGTATTAGCATCTCCTTCATGCATCCATTTTACATTAGCTTTTTGCTTCAAATATAATAGAGCCTTCGTCTGTGCCAGCCACAGTTGAGCCATAGACAAATGATAAGCGAACCTCGTATCATCTAAAGGAAGCGCATCATATAATCGTTCACACCACGTGACTTCCTCTTCTGCCGAAACAACCGCATAAAAAATATTTCCAAAAACATCTTTGTTCCAACGAGCAAGACATCTCCTTAATTGATGCCGCTTAGAATAGAAACCCCACATGCCTCCAACTATGGGAAATGATTGCCAGTGATGAGTCATGTAATTAACAAAATCCGGATGTGTAACCCAAGCATCCAAGTAAAGGAATGCCGATGGTGACTGATGTGATTTAGACGAGCACTGAAGAAATATAAGAGAATGATCCGAGGTTGCTCGATTCAAATGCTGATACTGAACAGACTCAAATAAATCAAAGAAACTTGCTGAACATAAATATCGGTCTAGCCTGCGACTAACACAGCCTAGACCCCTACCGTGACTCCAAGTAAATGGTGATCCTTGAAAACTGATAGATTGTAACGCACAAGTAGCAACAAAATAATTAAATTCCTGTAACATACGCAAAGCCGGAATAGATCTGCCTTAATGCTCATCTAGCGACAAATATGTGTTAAAATCACTTCCAATGATCCATGGTTTATCGAGCATAGCATTGAAAGAAATAAGATCAGCCCATAATGGGTGACGGGCTGAAATGGAATGTAACACATAAACAAACGTGCACCAAAACGAATCTCCTGTAGGCAACCACTGAAATCGCATAGAATGATTTTGTATTCCCACGCGTTGATCTTCTAACTGCAAAATAGAGTGTCTCCAAAAAATCCAAATTGTATCACCATTAATTAACAATGAATTAGTGAATCCAAGATGCAGTAGATAGGACAGTAATTCTGTTGGTCTGATCTTTGGTTCAAGAACGACTAGCATATGAAAATGATAGCGACGATTTAAAGAGATTAATCTAGGCAAAGAAGTGCATATATCTCGTACATTCCAAACCAAGAGATTCCATTGATTAGATAGTATATCAAAAGAGTTTGAGAGCGCCGCACGAGATCTTGTGATAGGCGGCGACAAAAGATCCAAATCACGAACACGACGACGGAGAAGCCGGGGAGGCACCTGAAAGTGATCTTCGTGAGCAGACACTATCGGAGATGCTGGCTGTGGCGGAGATTGTTCTTGCATTTCTTTGTGCTTCTCATCAATTACCACAGGTTGCACAAGATTTGTAACATATGTGACAAAACCTTCTTCTGTTGAGACATTCTGGAACGAACACTGTGATATTTGATTGTCGTCCTTCGATAATGTTAGATAACGATGATTAGCAGGTAATTCACCTAAGATGATGTCATCTATGCCTTTTAATCGTGAAAGATCCTGTGTATCTGAAATTGTATCATGCGCCATCAAATCAGGAGATATGATATTTATACTCGGTGATGGGATTGAGAATGCAGCATTACTGTTGCCATGACGCTCAGTGGTAAGAAGTGTTGTAGGCTGAACGCGGCCCCCTGCGTCCGTCGTTAATTTTTTGGGTGTCCATCTAGTAGTTTTTGACTTCTGCTGGACAACAACCTTTGCGGGTTGTGTCTTTGTTTTATCAACCCTACCATTGTGCTGTCGTTACCATGCCGTCGCCGGGGCCGGCCGCTTCGGCCGCCCGGTCCTTCGCTGCTGTTCTCACAGGTGATCCTTCACCGTCCATCCCTCCGATCTAAAAAAACCACCTCAGCACTACAAAGGCTGTCCTTTTATAGTATTTGATGATGCTGAGATTTCGGCAATGTTGGCTCCTTTTCACTACACTTTAGTTAGATCTTTTTGGAATGGAGACCATCTATGGCGCCCTACAAAAAACGCTGGATCGAATAGGTTTTGGTGGTGATGTGCATGCCGGCTTATTGGATAAATATCACACGTTGTTGCGTTTTGAAAAGGAGGAAGATTATAATCGTTGATTTTGTCGTCGCTCTTGGAATATTCTGTGATTTCATATGAGAATAACCAAATACATGCATGATTTTTATCCGAGATCTGATGCACCTATCGTTCCTATGTGGATGGTGCTGCCGGGCTTGCCAATCACTTACATAATTAATCTGTGCTTTTTGCAATTGCTTTTGTGGTGGGAACACTGGTTCGAATTAATGTTGCCACCCATAAGTTGCTTAGGCCATCGGTGGCTATTGTATGTGTGAAGGTGGATGTATCGAAGGAACTACCGTCCAAATTACACATTCAGAGTATTGATCATCATCATTTTCAGTCCTTCGTGTATGAGGATTTTCCTGATTTCAGCGCTAAGTGCAGTACATTGGGACACAAGCTTGATCAATGTGGTAAACCCATTGTTCATTCCCAACCATCCCCTGTGGCTCAGCAGTGGCGTCCAAAGGCGAAGGATATTGCTCCATCTACATCGGCAGAACAGCCCCAGCAAACAGAGCTTCCGACGTCAATCCATACGGTATCTGAGATTAACACGGATCAGCCTTTCATACTTGATGATGATCAGCCTTCTGATTCTCAAAATTTGACATTATTAGGCTGCTCGTCCGAAGATGTAATGCCTGAACAGCCCTCCTCCAGTGCAGATACTGTGCTGGTACATACGGCGATTCTAAATTATCGCTGATGCCTGCTAAATTGCCAGATGATGGTTCTCTAAAAAGTATGCAGACTGAATATAGGCAATTGTCTGAGTCTTTGTCTCGTCGCATTCCCGCAGTCAAAGAGGGATCTTCAGATGCCGAATTGCTGATTCTGATGAGGAAGGGTTCATCCCATGCATTCATAAGCGTAGTCGGCGTCTTCGTTGTCATATCCCACATCCACCTCGTCAAGTTATTACTCGTTGTGTTACTTGGTCTTGAAACTCTTTTACTCAGCTTTCTCAATGAATGCAATTACTTTGAATTTATGGGGATTGCATACCTCCCTTTCTCGGTTGCGGCTTTTGCTTCATCAGTATTCTATACAACTTCTGTTCGTGATTGAACCACAACAGCCCATGATGCGTATGAGTAGGGCCCAAATACATCTTGGTTTTACCTCGTCTCAGTGCTTCTGTGATGGTCGTGCTTGGTGTTTTTTGCAATCATCAGTTGTAGACCTGTTAGAGGTCCGTCTTATGGATCAAGTTGCTCACTTCCGTGATTGTATGAATAGCCAACATGTCTTTTGGGTTTCTTGTGTTTATGGTCGACACACTGTCGCGGCTAGACAGTCTTTATGGCAATATCTTCGGCAGCACTATGATGAGTGTTCGAAACCTTGGCTCATATCAGGCGACTTTAATACATTTCTATCTCCGTTTGATCATAAAGGTGCTTCTCGTCCTGCTTTGTCAACTTTGACAGATTTTGTAGACATGGTCCACTACGCTGGTTGGCATATAGTGCCACATGTTGGAACTTGGCATGCATGGCAGGGTGGTCATGGATTAGGGCGTGTTTGGCGTCGACTAGACTGGGTTTTCTACAACGATGGTTTCTAAGAGTTATTTCTGGAGGTATGATTAACACATCTCAGCCGGACTGCTTCAGATCACTGCCCTTTGTTGATTCAATGTGGCCTGAATCTGTTTTATGGCCCTAAACAGTTTCGTTTTATTACTGCTTATACATCCCATCCCGATTTTCTCACTTTTATGCAATACACATGGACATCGTATCCCACAATTGGAGGCATGAGAGGGTTATGCGCAAAATTGTGCATTTTTAAAAACGATGTGTCCTGTTGGAACAAAGAAGTTTTTGGCAATATCTTTCACTGCCTAGAATCTGCGGAGCAACGTGCTCGGTCATTGGAGTTGTTATATGATCTAAACCCAAGTGATCGAAATCGTACAGCTTATTTTGAGTCACAGGCGGAGCTGAAACAAGCTTTACTATGGGAAATGGAGTATTGGAAATAGAAGGCTCACGTAAAATGGCTTAGAGAGGGAGAATGTAACCCACGGTATTATCATTCCATTGTTAAAGATAAACACCGTCATCAAGGTCTGCATCGCATACATATGGACACTGGAGAATTATGGGATATGCCAGCAAGTGTGGGAGCCGTAGCTATAGATCATTTTATGCGTATGTTCACCGCTCAACCAGTGGAGGATAGCGCTGATTTTCTAGCTTCTATCCCATTGTTTGTTTCGGCTGAGGACAATGCCACGCTCACACACATGCCTTCAATTGAGCAGGTCAAACAAGCAGTTTGGAGTTTAGATCCCCATAGTGCAGCGGGTCTGGATGGTCATAATGGATGGTTCTTTCGTAGTTGTTGGGAGATTATATCTTTGGAGTTTTTTCATGGCTTCCCCATTCCACATGACATGGCACATTCGATGCTTATTTTACTCCCAAAGGACACGGCTCAACACACATTTGGTGATTTTTGTCTGATAGCTTTATCTACTTTCATGAGTAAGGCTCAAACACGCATTCTTTCATCTCGTTTGAACTCTATTTTGCCCAAGATTTTCTCTCCCGAGCAAGCAGGATTTTAGAAAGGCAGAGACATCACCGAACAGGTTTTATTGGCTAACGAATTAATGCATTGGTTCGATAGAGGTAAAAGGCCCCATAATGTGGGTGTAAAATTGGATATGGCGAAAGCTTTTGACCGTGTTAGTTGGTAGTTTCCCAGAGCTGTGCTTCTCCGTTTTGGATTCTCATCTTTTTCATCACCCTTGTGCTCAATCATTTGGAAGGTACACATATATCCATTTTGATTAATGGTATTCCTCGTGTCTTTTTTCGTCCTACAAGAGGGGTGAAGCAGGGCGATCCTTTATCGCCTCTCTTATTTATTTTGGCTGTGGAAGGATTTAGCAGGGGATTAATACGGTTCGGTGAACAGTCATATATTCGGCCATTTTCTGTTGGTCGCATGCCGATGGTTATCTCACATTTGTCTTATGCTGATGATATGTATATTTTTAGCTACAAATTGCAGAAGTTTATCTCGCTTGAAGCAATTTTTTTCGGTATATGAGAGTGTTTCGGGGTAGACAGTTAACTGGCATAAAAGTACGGTAGTTTTTTCTGATCGCGTGCCTGCATCTCAAGGATGCATGTTCACGCATTTGCTTGATATGCGGCAATTGGCATTAACTATGAAATATTTGGGTATTTATCTACACAAAGATATTACGTGGGTGAATCATTGTCAAGAGGTAATACGTCATGTTGATAGCCGTTTGAGTAGATGGCAGGCTAAACTATTAAGCATGGCTGGCAGGTTAGTACTTATTCGATCAGTATTATCGTTTATTCCGAATCATGTTATGGCGCCCACTCGATTACCACGCAGTATCATCAAAGCGCAGGAGAGTCATTTTGCATAGTTTTTATTGGGCAATGATAGACGTCATTGAGTATCATGGCCAAACATATGTTATCCGAAATCTGAGGGCAGCCTTGCCATTAGACGACTAAGCACTGTACAAGGTGCCTTCTCGTGTAAATTATGGTGGGACTATCATTCTAGTAACACTTTATGGAGTCAGTATATGCGACTTCGTTATGGGCAGCGTTATGACTTTTTACCATGTATATATGACTCCCTGGGCTGGCGTTGAATTTGTGCTACTAATCCACGCAGCTCTACGTTGGTATAATGGAATGAGACATCACCAATATGGCCTACCGCATCGGGACATTTTACACTTTGACATGCCTATGATTGCGTTCGGCCGTCAATAACAACACGCTTGTCTAACTCAATCATTTGGACGAAACAGCAGCGGCCTTCGATCTATGTATTTCATTGGAAACTTTTTCATCGTGCATTGCCATTACCAGATTTTATGGCACGTTTTATACACATCATGCCAATGATTTGTATATTCTGTCGATCGGCATCGGCAATGACCAACCATTTATTTTATCATTGTTTGGAGATTCAGATGGTTAGGGCATATTTCGATACCCTGTTGGATATAGATACGACGCATGCCAGGAATTGGCGGCCTTATCTCGTAACAGTGTGGTTGTCGGCACCGACAAATTTTTGAGGCGAGGTTCAACGAGTTTGCCTGGGTATTTTATTTTGGAACATTTGGAAAAATTATACTGTTACGGTCTTTGGAGAGGAGTCATGGTCTCAGCGGGGCATAATTCGAGATATTAGACGAGATATATTATTATGGGCAAAATCACGGAATGGTTCTAAGATGGCGACATCTGTTCCAAGACTCATTCAAGTAGGGCTCTCTCCGCCCCTTCACTCAAATCAGATACAAATGTTACGATGGTGCCCGCCGCCATTGGGACGTTCAAACTTAACACGGATGCAGCTGTTGGAAGATGCAATGCCGGCAGAGGTGCTATAGTTTGGGACTCAACTAGTGCATTAGTCCATGCATTTTGTTTTCCACTGCAGCATGATTATCCATTACGGGTGGAGGCTCAAGCTGTGTTCCTTGCGGTTATCTATATATTTTGAGATTGGGACATCTTGAGGTCGAAGTTGATTGTCAACAGTTGGTCTGCACAATGGACACTACTACCCCTCTTGCTCCTGATTTACATCGGCTTAGGGTCCTTCTCCGAGCTTCCTCTACACAGTTACATCATGCTCCTAGAAAGATTAATCAGGCCACTCATTTTCTGGCATAGGTAGTGATGGTGAATTCCACGGCGGCATACTACCTATGGTTATCGACTCTCTCTTCGCATAAACGTGGTATCATATTGACTGACATCACACTCCCTTCTTTTCGATCATATACAGATGCAGCATCATAGGACACTACATAGATCTAACTTCTTCAACAGGCATGACGTATCTGCAGGCTTGTTTCATCAGGAGGCATGTTATATTGTTTACTTATTATGCCACATACTGCATGGCTTTAGTTCGTCATTTTTACTTTTGGATTGTATTGTACAATGTTATGGTTCCAACAACATTCATATGCATGTTTTTTCCTTCGCCAAGGTTTTATCCACAAGGGTGGTTTTACTTGACAAGGTTTTAATGCGACATATCATATGTTGTTGGCCTTTCACTTGCACTATGTACCTTAACTATTTGTTCTCTTACGATGATGTGATGAACATTTATGTAATATGGTATTCCTCGGTCATAAGCGAGGTTTATTAATAACATACTATGCTTTCCGATAAATATATAAATACATATACAAGATGATCACAATCTTTTTCGTGGTTTTTTGCATGTTCTGCGGATATTGGATATCACTGGACCTGACATGGCTTATTGCGTTCACCGGCACCACTTGCTTGATGATGGAGTTGGAAACTTTGTACAATGCTCTAACAGACCACTTTGGATAAATATGTACTCTTTTTCTTTCGTGCAAGATTTTATCCACAAGGGTTGTTTTTCTTACCAAGGTTTTAATGAGATATATCATATTCAATGTGAACATTCCCTATACCCCTACAGTTTTATCGCATTACATTTCTGTTTTTCGGCCACTAATTTGTTACATTCTATTAACTTAGGATTTAGTTTATAATGATGGTTTTCCTTTGCCAAAAGTGAGGGTTAATATATGAAGTAGGGGGTGACTCCTTTTATCAAATATATATATATATATTTCTTTTTTATATAAAGGAAATTTTATTATGGAAAAACCTCACTTGTGGCGGAGGAAAACCTTATTACATCAAATGAAACAAAAACGATAGTAGCAGTGTATGATTATCAACATCCATTTGATATATGATATGCCGCATTAAAACCTTGCCAAGTAAAACCACCTTTGCGGATAAAACCTTGGCGAAGGGAAAAGCGTACATATTTATATAAATGGACTGTTGATATGCGCTATGCTGTAATATGAAAATACTCAGAAACCAAATGACACATAAACGTAATAAAAGCAACGGCCATGTGATCATCCACATCCGATGGGTAGGCCTTGTCCAATCAATTGTTTCGCCAGCGCCCAGGAGGAGAAAAGCGAGCCGTGTTTCCGTCCATGCATTCAAAATAATAATAGCTGAGCGAAGCAGAGGCATGTAGTATTGTGTGTAGAAATAAGAGGGTTTGAGTGATTTCAAAATAAGAAATTTGAATGCATATATATATATATAAACGTTGAAGGCATATATATATATATATATATATATATATATATATAAACGTGCATAAGTACATGTATGCATGATAACTTGCCATTACTTGCCTTATTTAGCTTATATATTATGTTGCCGTACTAACGAGCCATGAAGCATTAAAGCTTACATCATATGGCGAACATTTGTTGTGTTTATACTATTTTCAGGTGCCACCATTAATGAACTAAATTAGTTCATTAAGTGAAGTACTTAGTTTAATAAACTAAGTAGTTCATTAAAGGAAGATTAATTTGGAAAAGGCACAAAGGCAACAAGGCCAAGGAAGGAAAGTCCTCCTCCCCACATTTAATTCACACGCCATATATATATATACACTATATATATTTTCAGATTTTTTAAATAAAGGCACATACACATGTATTCCAACGCACTACCGACACGTTATATATCTTACGTACGTACGTTAACGTCACACCACTATACTTAACTCATAATTATGAGTACATTCAGGTCTTATATCATATGATATAAGATATGGTGATGACAAATTAAATACGACACGATAAAAGGTTCTAAACCGAAATTTGTCGTATCGGGCGAATACCGAAACTTCGCCAACGTGTCACGTACTTGCCATAAATAAATGGCTAGCCCATATACATCAAAAATTGATGATAATTTCGTGATATACATGATTTATTCAGCCAAAAATACTTTCCATGTTGGCACACACAAATTACTCCACATTTATGCCAAAATGTGAAGATTCCAATTTTAATTTTGTCACATGTTAATGGTACCACTTTAAACCAGCCAAGTGCTGAGATTTAAAGTATATATTATATATATTATGTATAACATAATATATATATCATGTGCAAAAGTTGGAATTTAAATTAGAGAAAAATCGGGTAATCGATAAATATCGAAAATTCGGTTTTCTACGCACATAACATGGAACGTTTTTCTTGAACATCATGTGACACATATCTAGACACGTTTTACATATAATATACATCTTAAAGTGTTCTAGAAAATTAAATTAAGGGCTGATTGGAATATTACATGTGTGTATTATTAAATGTGCACTATTTAACAAAAATAAATTTCAGCACATGTATATACATCTTCCAACGTTACATACAGCTGAGATGGAGCACATGTGAAGCCTTGTTGGCATATTGATTGGTCAAGGATCAATCATACAATATTGATGAATCAAAGAGAGAAGCTACAAAAGGTAAGAATTCAACATATATCTCTCTTATGTCACATGCTGAAAATTTCAGCACACTAACATTATCATGGCCGAAATTTTAAGATTAAAATACATATATTGTGTGTCTTGAATTGTGAGGATTAATTGAAGATGTTATGGAAATGTTTTGAATATTATGTAAGGTAATTAAGTGTGATATTCTACATATCACACATGCTGAAATTTTTCAGCATGTGTGAAGTTATGGTGGCCGAATGTGATGGCTATAGTATGTCCAAATTCATTTCTCAATTGATAGCAAGACTTACCATGTATTTTTGATTCATTTTTATGGTGAAAAATCAAAGAATAATGGGTATTATCTTGGATAAAAATGGATGATGTAAATGCTGAAAATTCAGCATGGAAATTATGCTTTATGACCGAAATTTTGAATGGAAAAGGAAGAGATTTCTTGTCTTGCAATTTATGATGGAATTTGTGATTTATGGTATGAATTTATGGTTGATTTTTTGGCACATTTTAAGTGATTATTTCAGATTATTTCCATGTCATCTTGATGACAACATTGAGCCAATAAAGAGGTGCCAAGTAAGAGAAGACTAAATGATGATCCAATAGAATGATGCCAAGTAAGAAAAGCATTGTCACCATGACGTCTTACACTCTCTCAAGCACTTAAAAGGAAATTTTCAAGAGGGGAGAAAGGTATAGGGGGGACGGCTGGAATTCTTAAAAAGAGAAGAGGAGAGCAAACAAAAACAAGAACAACAATTGCATTCTAAAGTGATCAAATTGCCAAGCTCTTCTTCTCCTACATTTTCTTTCTTTCTTTTCTTGTAAAAAGCCTATTGTTCTTTATATCTTTCAATCTTGAATAGGCTTCATATAAACCACCATTCATTCATCTTTGTAAAAGATTGATCAAGGTGTGATCAATCTTCATTCTAGCAAGGTGGTGGTGTTCGTGCAAATTGTACTAGCAATACAAGGTTTGTAAAGGGTTAGAGTTAAGGTGTAACTCTATCAATCATGTGGTAAGGTGTGTTGTGTGTGTGAATAGTGTGAACCAAGAAAGGTGTTCCTTGAAGACTGGAGTAGGTTGTTTATAACCGAACCAGTATAAAAATCTTGGTGCAATTTACTTTCAGCATTTACTTTTCAGTTTCTGCACTGTTTATCCGTTTTGTTCACGTTCGTAAAAATAGTAAACGATTTTCAAAAATTATACAAATTTCCAGAAACATACTAGCACGTTCTAGGGTTAATTTGGCACAAGTTTCAACCCTTTTGGACAAGTATAAGCCAATCAAACATCAAAAGTTCTGAGACTAGTGCAGTCTGATTTTCAGACTTGCAAAGGTTGAGACTTTGGTTGTACTTGACCTACTTTCCAAAAGAATTTTCTAAAACTGTTTCAACCCATTTAAACATAGTGTGTGAGGAGTTATTGGTCAAATTTTCAGATCATTTGGACGTTCACACAAATAGAAATTAATTTTTCAAAACCATCTACCGTTTCTGGCAGATTTGCACAATCTGAGTACCAACGGTTTTTGAAGGGGTTAAAGGTTGAATTTTAATTTGAAATTTTTAGGGGACCCTCATAACATCTGAGGCTAAGTTCTATAAAAATTTCATAATTTTTGGAGACCTCTAACCTAGTTTTAAAAACGTTTTAAAACTGGTCCTGAAAACAGAATCTGTTTTCAGAACTTGAATTGGTTAGGTTTAAAGAAATTTTAAAAACCATATTTTCTGCACCATCTATTCAACCCCCCCCCCCCCTTCTAGTGGTGCCTTGCAGATCCTACAAGTGGTATCAGAGAGCAGGAATACTCACTACAAGGAATCCAACGATTCAGTGAGATGGCATCCACAAATCTCAAAACCGAACAAGAAGGTATGTCGAGCCAAAGGCCTCCACTTTTTGACGGTGAGTCCTTTATTAAATGGAAACTTAGGATGAAACTTTTTCTTATGGCTATAGATATAGATCTTTGGTCAATAATTGAAGATGATCCATATGTCCCATCTAATGTATCCACTGTAGACGGAGTTACTTTAGAAGTTATTAAAACTAGACAAGAATATACGAGTGATGATAAAAAGAAACTTAGTATGAATGCTAGGGCTATGCAATTGCTTTTAAACGGATTAAGTAAAAGTGAGTCTAGTTATGTGTCAAATTGTTCGAGTGCACAAGAAATGTGGAGAATTCTAGAAATGAAACACGAAGGCACGAGTCAAGTAAAAGAGTCAAAAATCAATATGCTCATGTCTACTCTTGAGTCTTTTAAATTGTTGCCTAATGAGTCGATTGTAGATATGGATCTTCGTTTAACTAACATCTATAACTCTCTTGAGTCTCTTGATAAGGCTTTTACTACGCAGGAAAAGGTACAGAAAGTCCTACGAAGCCTTCCTTCGGAATGGGACCCTAAAGTGACTGCTATAGAAGAAAGCAAGGAAACCAAATCAATAAAGATGGAAGAACTAATTGGGTCACTCAAAGTTTATGAAAACAAACTTACTATTCGGAAATCGGAATCATCTAAACAAGGTAAAACAATTGCTTTTAAATCAAATGAATACGTCTCCCCTCCCTCCGATCACGTAGATGATAGTGATTCCGAATCGGATAATGATGATTTAATCCTATTGGCTAAAGGACTAAGAAGATTCATGAGAAAGTCATTTAGAAATAAAAACAAGGGCACTACATCTAAGAGAAATAAAAACAAGTCAAATGATAAGGACATTAAATGTTATGAATGCGGCAAACTCGGACACTTATCGTATGACTGCCCAAACAAAGAAAAGCAAACTAATAAGTACCCTGACAAGGAGCGGAACAAAAATAGACTCGTCTCAGATCCTAAACAAAGGAAACGTGCATTAAAGGCCTCCACATGGAGTGACTCATCAGATTCTGAAATTGAGACCGAAGAGGAGACCGCTCAAGTTTGCTTTGCTTCAAAGGCATCTAATGAGGTATCATCTGATTCTGACTCTGACTCTGAACCTTCTTATGATGATCTTTTTAGTCAGTATCTTGAATTGCATAAATTTACTAAGACTCTCGCTAAAGAAAAGAAACGTTTAATTGAAGACAAGAAACTGTTAGAATCTTCTAACGAGAATCTTGTCACTCAATTAAGCGATTCAAAGAAAGAGTCTTCATGTGTCATTACTGCATTGAAAACCGAGATCTCATCATTAACTTCTCAAAATAATGAAATGAAATCCGAGATTTCAAATTTGAAATCAAGGAATACCGATTTAGAGAAAATGATGAAACAATTTGATACAGTGTCAAACATGCTGCATCGCATCATATTATCGCAAAAGCATGACAGTGACAAAACTGGATTGGGATACGTTGATACTAACGAAGTATCAACCAAACCAACCAAGTTTGTTGTGTCTAAGAAAGTAGACACCCCTAAGCCTCAAGTGGCGTCTAAGATGACGCAAAAAGCGCCCCCTTCCACACGCCCCCACTCCCTCATATCATGTGAAATATAACGTTGTACCATATAGATATGAGAAGAAAAGAACAATGCATACACGAAATACATATCATCCACACACTACGCACACACACACACGGACATATCAAAAGCGTCCTTCATTCAATGAGTATAGAGGAGTCCTTGGGCAAAGACCCAAAGTACATGCACCACATGTATATTATATTGCACCTTCATCTACATTCTTGCCATTTGATAGACCGAGAAGGATCACCCAAGTATGGGTACCGAAAGGTACCTTTACCAAAAGGTGATTAACTAACTCGAAAGGACCCAAAATTAAAATGGTACCTAAATCACCTTTTCACATTGCAGGGAGACCACACATCGAAAGACACATCAATAAAGTGGTTCCTTGACAGTGGTTGCTCGAGGCACATGACGGGTGACCCGAGCCTGTTCTCCAAATTAAAGAAGGTACAAAAGGCGGATCCGTGACCTTTGGAGACAACAATGAGGGCAAGATCATTGGAAAAGGTACGATTGGCAATCCGAATACACTTCAAATCTCCAACGTATTTTTGGTAAGCAACTTATCTTACAATCTTCTTAGTATTTCTCAATTTGTTGACAATGGCTTCAATGTGTGTTTTACTCACCCTTATTGCAATATAATAAATAAAAATGGAGAAACCGTTTTAAAAGGAAAACGAGAAGGAAATATTTTTATGCTATCTTTGGATGATGTAGCAGACGCTAAAGTTAAATGTTTTATGTCAAAATGAACCCAATGTGAATTTGTGGCATAGACGTTTAGGACACATAGGTATTTCCACACTAGAAAAACTACAACGAAAGAACCTAGTACGGGGACTGCCTACGCTTGATTTAGACAACTTTCAGTTGTGTGAATCTTGCATAAAAGGCAAACAAACACGTGAGTCACTTAAGCCGAAAAATGAAATAAGCACGACTAGAATACTAGAACTATTGCATATCGATTTGTTTGGTCCTAGTCGCACCACAAGCCTTGGTAGGCGTCACTATGCATGCGTAATTGTTGATGACTTTTCTCGTTATACATGGACTTTATTTCTTGCACATAAGGATGATAGCGCTGTAGAAATTGCTAAATTAATTAAACAACTTGAAAATCAATACAGTGTGAATGTGAAAAGAATAAGAAGCGATAGAGGCGGTGAGTTTAAAAATAAAGAGATGATTTCGTTTTGTGAAGAAAAAGTAATTAAACATGAGTTTTCGTCCACCTTAGGTATTTGGTATGATAAGGATTCTACATTTGACTTACATGCTTACACTGATGCAGATTATGGTGGCTGCAAGATAGATAGAAAAAGCACGAGCGGAACTTGCCAATTTATAGGAAATTCCCTTATTTCATGGTTTTCCAAAAAGCAAGCAAGTGTTGCTTTGTCCACTACTGAGGCTGAGTATATGGCTCTTAGCCTTTGTTGCACACAGTTGTTGTGGATAAAACAACAACTTTCGGACTTTGGAATTACCGTAAATAAAATTCCTATATATTGTGATAGTATGAGTGCAATAAATTTGTCTAAGAACCCCGTGTTACACTCTAAGGCTAAGCATATAGAAGTTCGCTATCACTTTCTTCGTGATCACGTTAACAATGGTAATATTGTCATAGATCACGTACGCACAGAATCACAAGTAGCGGATATATTTACAATGGCCTTAAATCAAGCCACATATGAATCTCTTCGTTCTAAATTAGGCATGATTCCCGTTGATGTGATTTAATGTGATATTATTTGATTTACTTTCCTTTTTGACAGGAATCTTTTGATTAACTTTCCAAAATAAAGGGGGAGAGAGAAGCATGATTTAAGGGGGAGAGAGATTTAAGGGGGAGAGAGACTAATTGATCACTGATTGATCTTAATTGCATGAATCAAGGGGGAGCCGGATTTGAAATCGGATTTGAAATTTGAAATTCAAATTTCAAATCCGTGCATAGTTCAAGGGGGAGAGATAGCACTTAAATCATGTACACAAGTTATTTTGAAAATCATCAAAAGGGGGAGATTGTAGAAATAAGAGGGTTTGAGTGATTTCAAAATAAGAAATTTGAATGCATATATATATATATATATATATATATATATATATATATAAACGTTGAATGCATATATATATATATATATATATATATATATATATATATATATATATATAAACGTGCATAAGTACATGTATGCATGATAACTTGCCATTACTTGCCTTATTTAGCTTATATATTATGTTGCCGTACTAACGAGCCACGAAGCATTAAAGCTTACATCATATGGCGAACATTTGTTGTGTTATACTATTTTCAGGTGCCACCATTAATGAACTAAATTAGTTCATTAAGTGAAGTACTTAGTTTAATAAACTAAGTAGTTCATTAAAGGAAGATTAATTTGGAAAAGACACAAAGGCAACAAGGCCAAGGAAGGAAAGCCTTCTCCTCCTCCCCACATTTAATTCACACGCCATATATATATATACACTATATATATTTTCAGATTTTTTAAATAAAGGCACATACACATGTATTCCAACGTACTACCGACACGTTATATATCTTACGTACGTACGTTAACGTCACACCACTATACTTAACTCATAATTATGAGTACATTCAGGTCTTATATCATATGATATAAGATATGGTGATGACAAATTAAATACGACACGATAAAAGGTTCTAAACCGAAATTTATCGTATCGGGCGAATACCGAAACTTCGCCAACGTGTCACGTACTTGCCATAAATAAATGGCTAGCCCATATACATCAAAAATTGATGATAATTTCGTGATATACATGATTTATTCAGCCAAAAATACTTTCCATGTTGGCACACACAAATTACTCCACATTTATGCCAAAATGTGAAGATTCCAATTTTAATTTTGTCACATGTTAATGGTACCACTTTAAACCAGCCAAGTGCTGAGATTTAAAGTATATATTATATATATTATGTATAACATAATATATATATCATGTGCAAAAGTTGGAATTTAAATTAGAGAAAAATCGGGTAATCGATAAATATCGAAAATTCGGTTTTCTACGCACATAACATGGAACGTTTTTCTTGAACATCATGTGACACGTATCTAGACACGTTTTTCATATAATATATATCTTAAAGTGTTCTAGAAAATTAAATTAAGGGCTGATTGGAATATTATATGTGTGTATTATTAAATGTGCACTATTTAACAAAAATAAATTTCAGCACATGTATATACATCTTCCAACGTTACATACAGCTAAGATGGAGCACATGTGGAGCCTTGTTGGCATATTGATTGGTCAAGGATCAATCATACAATATTGATGAATCAAAGAGAGAAGCTACAAAAGGTAAGAATTCAACATATATCTCTCTTATGTCACATGCTGAAAATTTCAGCACACTAACATTATCATGGGCGAAATTTTAAGATTAAAATACATATATTGTGTGCCTTGAATTGTGAGGATTAATTGAAGATGTTATGGAAATGTTTTGAATATTATGTAAGGTAATTAAGTGTGATATTCTACATATCACACATGCTGGAATTTTTCAGCATGTGTGAAGTTATGGTGGCCGAATGTGATGGCTATAGTATGTCCAAATTCATTTCTTAATTGATAGCAAGACTTACCATGTATTGTTGATTCATTTTTATGGTGAAAAATCAAAGAATAATGGGTATTATCTTGGATAAAAATGGATGATGTAAATGCTGAAAATTCAGCATGGAAATTATGCTTTATGACCGAAATTTTGAATGGAAAAGGAAGAGATTTCTTGTCTTGCAATTTATGATGGAATTTGTGATTTATGGTATGAATGTATGGTTGATTTTTTGGCACATTTTAAGTGATTATTTCAGATTATTTCCATGTCATCTTGATGACAATATTGAGCTAATAAAGAGGTGCCAAGTAAGCGAAAACTAAATGATGATCCAATAGAATGATGCCAAGTAAGCAAAGCATTGTCGCCATGATGTCTTACACTCTCTCAAGCACTTAAAAGGAAATTTTCAAGAGGGGAGAAAGGTATAGGGGGGACGGCTGGAATTCTTAAAAAGAGAAGAGGAGAGCAAACAAAAACAAGAACAAGAATTGCATTCTAAACTGATCAAATTGCCAAGCTCTTCTTCTCCTACATTTTCTTTCTTTCTTTTCTTGTAAAAAGCCTATTGTTCTTTATATCTTTCAATCTTGAATAGGCTTCATATAAACCACCATTCATTCATCTTTGTAAAAGATTGATCAAGGTGTGATCAATCTTCATTCTAGCAAGGTGGTGGTGTTCGTGCAAATTGTACTAGCAATACAAGGTTTGTAAAGGGTTGGAGTTAAGGTGTAACTCTATCAACCCTGTGGTAAGGTGTGTTGTGTGTGTGAATAGTGTGAACCAAGGAAGGTGTTCCTTGAAGACTGGAGTAGGTTGTTTATAACCGAACCAGTATAAAAATCTCGGTGCAATTTACTTTCAGCATTTACTTTTCAGTTTCTGCACTGTTTATCCGTTTTGTTCACGTTCGTAAAAATAGTAAACGATTTCCAAAAATTATAAAAATTTCCAGAAACATACTAGCACGTTCTAGGGTTAATTTGGCACAAGTTTGAACCCTTTTGGACAAGTATAAGTCATTCAAACATCAAAAGTTCTGAGACTAGTGCAGTCTGATTTTCAGACTTGCAAAGGTTGAGACTTTGGTTGTACTTGACCTACTTCCCAAAAGAATTTTCCAAAACTGTTTCAACCCATTTAAACATAGTGTGTGAGGAGTTATTGGTCAAATTTTCAGAGCATTTGGACGTTCACACAAATAGGAATTAATTTTTCAAAACCATCTACCGTTTCTGGCAGATTTGCACAATCTGAGTTCCAATGGTTTTTGAAGGAGTTAAAGGTTGAATTTTAATTTGAAATTTTTAGGGGACCCTCATAACATCTGAGTGTAAGTTCTCTCAAAATTTCATAATTTTTGGAGACCTCTAACCTAGTTTGAAAAACGTTTTAAAACTGGTCCTGAAAACAGAATCTGTTTTCAGAACTTGAATTGGTTAGGTTTAAAGAAATTTTAAAAACCATATTTTCCGCACCATCTATTCAACCCCCTCCCCCTTCTAGTGGTGCCTTGCAGATCCTACATTGTGAAGTGTGGAAAATGAGTTGAAAGAAGATCATACCAGGCCTGCCTGCACTAAGTATAGTGCTGGCAGAGAAATAGATGGAACGCCAATCCATATGGAAGACTTGGATGAGACCCGAATAGTGCATATGTAACCACCATAAATGTCGCTCATCCGGCCAAGCAAATATGTAAAATAAATTCATCAATGTAAAGAATATATGAAATTCTGAGAGAAGCCCATGTATGAACCATATGTAAAGTATGAAGATGTAGTGAAAAAAGATCATACCCGGCCTGCCTGTCCCAAGCAGTGGACAGACAGAGACTGCAGTAAGATGCCAATCCATTTGGAAGACTTGAATATTAAGGGACGCGCAAATTGGCGGAGGAGAGGTCCAAAGCAATTTGCATTCTCCAATCATATATGATATGCTGCATTAAAACCTTGCAAAGTAAAATCACCTTTGTGGATAAAATCTTGACAAAGGGAAAAGCGTAAATATTTATATAATTGGAGTATTTACAGAGAAATAATGAATGACTATTAAATCCAAAAATGTCGCAGCAAGCTGCTGATGTTGTGTAGTCCAGACGATTGAGCCTTCTTAATGCCCGACCGAAACCTCCTCGATTGTGTATCAATTGAAATCGTAGGCGATGGCATGGTGTCATGCAACATAAAAAGAACACAACAATTAGTGATCCATAAACTTTGAAGATGCATATAAACATGAGCCATTAGCGTGAAGTAATATACCCATGTTGCATGTATCCAAGAATACAGGCAACCATAAATTTGTCCTAAGCCGTATCCAATAGAGTCCAGAAATTCTAAGCAATGCACATGCAATAGAAGATGGTGCGTGTACCCGAGTTGACCATATCCTTGGATACGAGCAACTATGTCTATGTAATGCGTTATCCATGTCGAACGTGCGGTATTGTCTCCGTCTGATAACTTGCACGAGCTAATGGTGGTAAATTTGCAATGGCCGTAAACACAGAGAGATGGTTGTGCATTTGACCATATTGAGCAAGAAAGTGTGCTGGTTGGTTCACTTCCCTTGGGGCATATGATATCAATAATGACAATACTTGTAAGATGTGTCAAAGTTGGATGGCTGTATGCGATCGACTTTGTTGCATTTGAAGTAGTACACTTTGAGCATCCACCTCAATATCAATAGGAGTCCAATATCAAGCAAAGTATAAAAAACCATAGTATGCTCCCTGCAGTTCCGCGTCTGCTGGAGTTGGCAAAGGCAAGTGAAACAAAATAGCTCCAATAAATCCGCCTGCACTATCTCTCAATATGGCACCCCCAGCTGCAGTAGTCCGCCCATGCGATGCATTGGTAGTGATCTTAAATCTCCCGGATGGAGGATGCATCCAGTGTACAATCATGCATCTAGGAGATTTTAAAATCGGTGATAGTCCTTCCGTAATGAGTGAGAAGTCTGATTTCGCATACTTCTTACCCGATTGTGATGCCGCCCAATCGTGAAAAGTCCTTCTAATCTGCTCGAAAGTGACCTGCCGACACCAATTTCCATCATCAAAAGTGATGGATGCATATGATTTCCAGATGTCCCATGTTATAATGGCTGGGGCAACTATACGCATTCTGCCTTTAAAAGAAGTAGCTCTAGTTGACAGCCAGCACTGCAATAAATATTGTTGCAATGTTACCCTCCACAAATTTGGTCCATCTAAACAAGTACTGTAATAGCGCCATATGTATAAGGTTTCTGGACAGTGTAGAAATATATGTTCTCGCGTCACTTCAGCTTTATGACAAAACGGGCATTGGCTTGGGCAAATTGAAACAAAGCGAAGTAGATTTTCTAGGATAGGCAATGCGTTTTCATAAAGCCGCAACAAAAATAATCGTGTTTGAGAGGAATAAGTTTGTGCCATATAAAATGATGCGATATTCGACTTATCCCAACCGTACATATTGTATCATAAGCCTCCTTTAAGGTAAACTGACCATCCAGAATCCCTGTATGAATATCAGGATGATCCTAACAAAATGAATGCACGCGACAGATTCATTTCCATAGTGGTGAGTCTGTGATTCGAATGTCCATGATAGAGCGATTGCCATACCTCGAGTGAAAAAAAGTTGCTCCAAAGCGAATGTTGTGCCTGATATCTCCACCATAAACGACAAGAATAAGCCTTCTGAAGATCCTCTATTTTCCTGATCCCAAGTCCACCTTCTCCAATGGGCCGAAAGAGCCTGTCCCCAGAGACCGTATGCATTTGTCGTTGCTTCCCCAACAAATTTGCAAATTTTGCGATAAAGTGTACGGACAATACTTTGAGGAATTGTACGGGCTGCCAGCATATGTAATGGCAATGCCATAGGACACGCTTAATTAATATCAACCTTCCTGCATAATTCATAACTTGTTTTGCCACATATTGAGCTTGGATTGAAATGAAGATAGTAAAGACATGAAATGTGCTGTTCGTTCCTTGCCTTTATGCAGATGGACTCCCAAATACTTGATAGGCAGTGCAATGGGAGACATTTGGAGTTCCTGCTCCATCCGTCTAATAGAAGAGGCAGGTACATAGGAGGCCGCTACAAAATGGCTCTTCTGAAAATTAACTGCTTGACCCGAAATTTGTTGATATTGTTGAAAAAATATTCTAAATCGTCTCAAATTAGACAGATCACTATTTACAAACACCAGTAAATCATCCGCAAAGGCTAGATGTGTTATGCATGGGCGTGCTCTCCCGACATGGATATATTTAATATGTCCAGTTGCTGCTAAAGAGTTGAGACCCCTAGAGAATGCTTCTGATGCTAGGATAAATCATAAAGGAGACAGCGGATCCCCCTGCTTAACCCACCTAGTCGGCTGAAAATATCCAGAAGGGACTTTATTCACCAATATTAATAAATATGTTCCCTTTAAGTGGTTGAAAATAAGATTGTTGAAGTGAGGCGCGAATCAAAAGCAAAGTAATAATTTTGATAGGAAGGACCAATTGACTCTATCAAATGCTTTCAACATATCTAATTTAATTATTACATTCGTCCCCATACCTTCTTATCCAACAAATATACCATTTCTCTAGCCATGTCAATATGATCTGAGATATCTCTGCCTTTGATGAATCCTGCTTGTTCAATTGAAATTACCCCCCCCCCCATATCGGTTGTAATCTTCTTGCAATAATACGAATTGCAACTTTAGAGATAAAGTTGGCCAGGCTTATTGGTCGAAAATCTGCGAATGTGCTTGGATTTGGGACCTTTGGAAGTATTGTTATTAATGTGATGCCCATTGCACGTGGAAGTGGTAAGCCCAAAAAGAATTCTTGAATTACCTTAATTACATCAGTCTGTACGATATGCCAACATGTACGAAAAAATTTGCCATTGTAGCCATCAGGACCCGGCGCACTGTTGGGATCCAATGCCCACACTTCCTCTTTAAATTCTGACATCATTGGAATATGCATCAAAGACTGATTTTCCGCATTCGATATTAGTGGAGGTATGTAATCCAATATCTCATTATCTTCAGTATTCGGCTCTGCTGAGAACAAACTGGTGTAATAAGCTACTGCAGCTTGCTGAATTGATGCTTGCGTGTTACATATTGCACCAGCACTATCACGAATTGATGTGATAGTTTGACGTCGATGTCGATCCTTCACTATATTATGAAAGTATGATGTGTTGGCATCCCCTTCTGAAATCCATTTAGTTCAGCCTTTGGAGACCAATATGATAGATGTTTTCGGGCTGCTAGTTTGTACTATGCCTGGGATGCATGATATTGCGTTCTATTCTCTGGTGGAGGATCATTATCAAAATTAGTCTCACATTGTTGAAGCTCTTACTCAGAATGATGTAGATGATCAAAAACATTCCCAAATACAGCAGTATTCCATAGCCTCAAATCTTTTTTTAGCAGCTGCAATTTGTTATACAATCCATGCATTCCACCAATTGTAGAGTAAGAATTCCAAAAAGCTTGTACATAAGCCGTGAAATCTGCATGTTCCGTCCACATATTTTGAAAGCAAAATATCTTAGGACCCTGATAATCATTATTTATACATCGCAGTAACAATGGTGCGTGATCTGATGTCAGACGGGATTACCCATGTATACATAGGACCATCATATGGAAGATCTATGAGTGAACAAGAAGAAATACAATCATTAAATTCCTCAAGCGACAATAACAAAGGACGTGATAACCCCATATGTTCTTCAATTGAGAGAAATGTATTGAAATCTCCTCCGATTAACCATGGCTCTGAAATATTTTCAGAATGTTGTTGTAAAGACAGCCATAGATGCCTTCGTTCAGTGACCGTATGTAACCCATATACCGGTGTGAACCATGCAACAATATCCGAGCCAACCAAATGATATTTAAAGTGAGAACATTGTTCATCATGCATGCTAGCTAATAATTGAAGAGTTGTATTATTCCAAAAAAATCCATATCTTTCAACGTCATGTAGTTTCTGCATTTGAAAACTTGAGCTTTGCCATAATTCTTGAGAGATGTTGAGTGTCTTTTTTCGGCTCTATAATCACTAATAATTGAATCTTATGAAACTTTACAAGTCTTTGGACGAGTACCAAAGAGGTAGCAATCCCACACACATTCCATATAAGACAATTCATTGGGAGGATACAATGTTAAAATTTGAAGACACGTAACCCGATCTGGTGCTTGTGAATACGATTCTACCATCTCTTTTTTAGTCCTGCGCCAGCGAGATAAAGGTTGTGGCTTTTGTAATTCCTGAATCAGCTGATCTGTATATTTCTCTCATGGCGTAATAACGTCCATTCTCCAATGCAATGTGTCAGATGATTCATTCATCATGGTTTTCCAGTCTGGCGAAACTATGGAAACAATATCTGCGGATAGATCATCAAGGAACTGGACTTCAGTTTCTACATTAGTATTGTTGTCCTGAGTTTGTATTTCAGAATCCGAAACTGTCCCAACCAATAAGCCATCTGATTCCTCCAGAATGCATTCAAGTGATCTTCCTAATCGGGAGGTAGATTTTTTAAGAGGAATGTTGCCCAGTATGTCCAACTGATCCTTATTTGTGGTCCTCTGTGGAGTTGTATTATTTTGCAAGGTGGTGTCAAGGATTTCCACGTTTAGCTGCTCCGTGTCATTCCTTTGCTTGTTCTCTAGAGTCTGATGCTCAGGTGGCAGAGGCACACGCATTGCTTGACTCTTTTTTGGGGTCCATCTTTTGGATTTATAAGTTTGCACCTTAGGTAAATAAGGTACCAATTTTTCCATAGTTCCTTGCATTTCAGAATCCCTTGAACAATCTTTTAGTTCATGCCCTAGAGTATGACAAGAGGTGCAAAATTGAGGTACATTTTCATATTCCACTGTAGGATAAATTTCGTGATCTCTACTTTGAATATGCAGACGTGGGGGTAAAGCTTTTGAGATGTCAGTTTCTATACATAATTGTACGACTGATGGGCGTAATCCATTGCTGTAGCCGAGTCCATTTTGAGTGGAAAGCCAATCATTTATGCAATGTCCCACAAGGCTGATTTATTCTGAAGATAAAGAGCAATCCTCTGATAGAAATCCACATAGGAACAATTGGTATATCGACTTTGGGATCAAACTCAGGAGTCCATTTAGTGATGCGCATAAGGTATCTGTTTACTGTCCATGTTCTACGTAAAAAGCATCGCTGATAATCTTCCGTCTGGGTAAATGTCAATAACACATGTTGATCATCAAGAAGACCTAATTTTGGCCTAGATTTAAATCCAATACGTTCCATGCAAACAACCAATTGCTTCATATTAGGGCGACCGTGCCAAAATGATCAAACTAGTGTGTATTTATGTGGCACTAAATATCGATCAACTTCTTCGGATGTAAATCGAATGGATGGCATACCTTTATATCTTGTTATCGGATATTGATGGGATGCGGCGGCCTTTAGTGATGTCGGCACTAATGCATCTGCGAAGGATTTCTTCATTGCAGTTGCAGTAGGACGAGTTTGAGTATCCGATAATGTCAGATCCATGGAGTCTCCAAAATCGTAAACGAAACAGGTGGTGTTGACTGGTGAAACGAAGACAAGGAAAACACATATGACAGTAAAATAAAACTGCAAAACATCCGTGATCAATGCCCGAGAAGAAAGAATTCATCATATATATACATATTGTATATGTCACATCAATCTTTTCTTTGACACATCTTTTACTTGTATCTTTGTCTTGATATTTATTCCAACTATATGCATATTAGTTTCCGTCTACATAATGACATGCAAATCATCATAAAATACATTAACATGCAAAATGATAGAAACCATGAAAATAAGGTAAATAGGCTACCAAAAGCCATAGTAAGTTGAATATGTATATATGTGTGTGTGTATGTGTATGTGTGTGTGTGCATAATTGAAAAGCTCCTGCGACGCTGCCAGGCTCCTGCAAAATCGTGATCTGCGTTCGCTCTGATGGAGCAGCCGCCACCGACGGCAGCCTCGCTGCCCTCCACCGTCTATCGCTAATGTCCTATGTGGAAACCCTCCTCCAATGATTTAGCCGAAGCTGCATATGCGATTTAAAGGCTGCCCATCAATTCAATTTACCGACAATGAAGTGGACTCATTGATCGCTCCATTTCAACACACTCTTGTTGGATCGTTCTGGCATGGTCGGCCGTCAATGGCGGCGTTGAGGAAAGCGTTTGATCAGATTGGTTTCTCCGGATCAGTCACTCTCGGTTTGCCAAACAAATCTCATATCCTCATCCGTTCTGATCAAGAACGCGACTATAGTCGCTGCTTCTGCAGGCACACGTGGAATATTATTGGTCATCCTATGCATGTTACGAAATACACCCATGATTTTAATCCCAGGTATGATGCTCCAATTGTCCCTGTGTGGATCTCATTGCCTGCCCTACCTTTTTATCTACATCATCAAGCTGTGCTTTTTTCTATTGCTTCCATGATTGGTACCCCCATCCGTTTGGACACCGCTACTCAAAATATGCTACAGCCCTCTGTGGCTCGTGTTTGTCTTGAACTAGATGTTTCAAAAGAGTTGCCTGATAAGATACATATTCAAAGTAAGAATCATGAGTTTTTTCAACAAGTCGTTTATGAAGCTGTTCCTTTATTCTGTTAAACATGTTGTGTGTTGGATAATAAAACAGGTGGGTGCCCAACCCCAGACAAGGCGGTTCAGCGGGATGCAAATGCAAAAGTCTGGAAAGAAAAGGTATCTGTAGTGCCACCCTCTGCATTGGATCCGTTACCCACGGCGCCAGCAGCCACTACGACGTCCTTGCCTCCTCCAACTACCGGGGATTCCATGCTAGCACCACCGGATAATATTTTTCCATCATCATTATATGCATCTATGTGTTGCCACCCGCCAACTTACTCACAAAACTTGAATATCTTTGGTTGTTCAAAAGAGGAGGCACAACAATCGTCTTCCAACGTGGATGATTTTATGCATGGGCATTCAGATACGGAGTTATATTATTCTATGCAATCATTGACTGAGCCTGTAAATATTTCTGATCTTTGCTCAGATCTTCAGGCAGCCGCCGATGCGATCTCTCGTTAAATGGTTCATTTGGCGCCCCCTCCTTCCGATGAGATTTTGTTTCAGCAGATGCTGCACCCTCAGATCATTTCGGATGATCATGGATTTGTTCTTCATGATAAAAAGCGTCATCGTCGTCCAGTAGCTCAGGTCGCTCATCCTCCTTGCCAAGTTGTCACTTGCAGCTCTGCTCGGGCCACACACTCTTTGTCTATCGTTTCACAATGAATCTACTCACATGGAATATTAGAGGTTTAAGTACCTCACTATCTCGCTTACGTTTATTGTTACATCAGCATTCTGTAGCTTTTCTTGTCATTATTGAACCACAACGACCCTCATCTCGCTTACAACGAGCATAATTGCATCTTGAATTTTCATATGCTTTATCTATAGGTAATGATCGAGTTTGGTGCTTTTGGCATAGAGATACTTTGGAATTGTAGGATTTCCAAAATTCGGAACAAGTTTCTCATTTTCATTTTCGTCAAGTCACTATATATGCCACTTTCTGGCACTCTTGCATCTATGGCCGACATACTATTATGGATTGTCGTCAACTGTGGATGGACTTGTTATCATTTGGCACCGACAGGACATCTCCTTAGCTATTAACTGGTGACTTTAACACCTTTCTCATCTTGGAGGACCATCAGGGTCGCAGCCGCCCGCCTCTATCCTCATTGACAAATTTTGCAGCTACTGTTGATGCATTGGCATTACATATTATACCTCATTTAGGATCACGTTTCACTGGCCTGGAGGGCGCGGCTTGGGTCAAGTCCGAAACAGTTAGACTGGATTTTCTGTAACACGGCATTCTACAACCTGTACCCCAACATAAAGCTCAATCACTTAAGCAGGGCTACTTTGGATCACTGCCCGCTTTTGTTACATTGTCTTTCATCTCTGACTGCTTCACCCAGGCAATTTCGTTTCCTCTCTGTCTGGGCCTCACACACACAATTTCTAGATTATGTTAAGGATAAATGGGCATCATACCCTACAACGGGAGGTATGCGATTCTGTAAACAAACTCCATTCTCTTAAACGGGATTTTTCTGCATGGAATAAGAAAGTGTTTGGGTAATATATTTCAAAGGGTGGCTTACATGGAGTCGATGGTGCAGAATGCCAAAATCCTTTATGATCAAGTGCCTACTGAGGATCACCGACAGTTATATCATGCAGCACAGGCAGTCTTTCATCTCGCTTGTCACAAGAATCTGAATATTGGCGACAAAAGGCTAGGGTAAAATGGATAAAAGAGGGTGAGGCAAACACGGCTTATTTCCATGCACTTGTTCGTG
Source organism: Eustoma russellianum (assembly GCA_036186865.1). Classification (NCBI taxonomy): domain Eukaryota; kingdom Viridiplantae; phylum Streptophyta; class Magnoliopsida; order Gentianales; family Gentianaceae; genus Eustoma; species Eustoma russellianum. Next base: position 12,581,323 of record AP025060.1, read on the forward strand.
ATCGTCATCGTCGGTAGCTATACATCAGGTCAAGCATCCCGATGGAACCTTATGTGACATGCATAAACATATCTAATAGGCGGCCGTCGATTTTATGCTGATATGTTCACGGCGCAAGAAATTCACCATCATCTGATGATACTAGATTCTATTCCGTCTCTCATTTCTACAGAGGATAACGCCTTCTTGACAGCTATGCCCACTGAGGATGAGGTAAAGGAGGCTGTTTGGGCACTTGACCCTCACAGCACCGCTGGTCCGGATGGTTATAATGGATACTTTTATCGCATATGTTGGAGTGTTATTCACCTTGATGTTTATAAAGCTATGCAGGAATTTTTCTGGGACTTCTCTTTCCCAAGTGCGGCTGCTCATACCATGATTATTTTACTTCCTAAAGGAAGCACACAAGCCACTTTTTCTGATTTAAAGACCTATTGCATTATGTACATTTCTAAGCAAAATTCAGACTCGGATTCTTGCTACACGCTTGAGCACATTGCTCCCTACCATTACATCACTCCGGGCAAGCAGGCTTTCAAAAAGGCAAAGGTATTGCGGAGCACGTTTTGTTAGCCAACAAAATGATTCACTGTCTTGATCACACAACCAGGTCGTCCAACTGTCTAATTAAATGGATCTCGCAAAGGCATATGATCAAGTAAACTGGGCATTCTTGCACTCGTTTTAAAACAAGTTTGGATTCTCAGAGCTCTTTGGTAAGCTAAAACATAACATCTCAAGCAGTACATATTTCTCTGTTTTAATTAACAGAATTCCAAGCAAATTTTTCCAGCCCACACGAGGGGTTTAAGCAGGGTGATCCCCTTTGCCATTACTTTTTATTATAGTAGCTGAAGCATCCAAACGGGCAATTGATGTACATATTCAGTCTAGCTATATTCGGCCTCTCTTCCTCTCGGTCGTCTGCCCTTGCAGATTTCCCACTTGTCTTATGCAGATGACCTTCTCTTATTTGTTGTGGCAGACAGACGCAATTTATGGCATGTTAAGAACTTTCTTACCACATATGAGCAGGCTTCTAGCCGAGCAATCAATTATCATAAGAGCGCAGTGGTCTTCTCTACGGAATCCATAGCTCACGTCGGGCTGAGCTTCTTGGCTGCTCAATATGCGTCAATCATCTCTTCCCATCAAATATCTAGGATCTTATTTACACAAAGATATCACACCGCACGTTTCACTGCGTTGACCTTCTCTCTCATGTGGATCGACGCTTACAAAGTTGGCAAGCAGAGGCTTTTGGGAATAGCAGGCAGGTTAGTCTTAATTAAATTTGTGCTCTCTTCTATTCAGATTCATTTAATGGCGGCCACCAGGTTGCCGAGAAGCATCATTTGGGATTTAGAGCAGCGGATTCTTGCGGTTCTTATAGGGTCCTAGCCATCATCACTGGCTCACTTGGCGGAAGGTTTGTTTACCCACCTTTGAAGGGGGGATTAGGCATACGCGATTTAACATCCATACAGGAAGCTTACTCTTATAAGCTTTGGCATTTATATCACTGCAGCAGCTCATTATGGGCCGTACATGCGAGCACGATATGTCCCTTGCCAAGATTTTTGGCCCCGATTGTATGACTCCCCTGGCTGGAGAAGAGAATATGTGCTATACATCCGTTATGCTCGGCTCAGACTACTCTCTCAGTAGTTCCCATATGGCCAACTCTATCCGGTGCGTTCACGGTTGAAAACATCTTACGCTATCATAAGACCAGCGCCGGCATCATTACTTTCTTATGATATATGTGGTCTCGAATGCAATGGTCCTCTCTTCAGCTGTTCTTATGGAGATTATATCGCAGGGCCCTTCCACTACCTGATAATTTGTGCTCTTTATCGATACTACCTTTTACTGCCCCTTCTACAGATCGAACACTACATCCACTCCACATATATTTTTGACTGTGCAGAAGTCCATGTAATTTGGTCCTATTTTACTTCTCCCTACTTGACATACTTCTGGTAAACGTTGAATCATGGCGCTCATATCTTCTACGCATTTGGTGTTCGGCTCCACCAACTTTTAGGGGCTATGCATATTATTTTCCTAGGAGTATACTTTGGAACATATGGAAGATGTATACATCCATCACATTTGGAAAGGACATGTGGCCTCATATACTGCTCATTCGATACATCCGGACAGACCTTTACTTTTGGGCATCTGCAATGTCTGACACACATGCGGCAGCCACGATTCCCAGGTTAGTTGCAGCTCGTCTATCACCGCCTTTCAGAGTGCATCGTCCCCCTCTGCTACATTGGTCCGCCCTCCGTCGGGACGCTTAAAACTTAATATGAATGCAGCATTGGTCGTATACATGCTAGTGGCGGAGCCATTCTTTGGGACTCAGCTGGCACTTTCCTTCATGGAATATCTTTCCTCTACTTCAAGATATGACCTTAAGAGTGGAGGCTCAAGCTGCTGTCCTTGATCTTTTATATTATCTCCCACGTTACGGGCCAATCCTTTGGAAGTTGATTGTGCGGACATCTCTACGGTTCACTGCATCATCTACATCACTCCTAGCTCCGGATTCAGCTCGCCTCAATTCTCTTTTGACCACCACATCTGTGTCCATAGTACATACACATAGAGAAAACAATTCAGGCCTGCACATCAAATGGCTCAGCTTGCGCTCTCCACTCAGACTTTTACAGTCTATGCTTTGCTGTCGGCATTACCATCATGCTTAAGGGGGCCATCATGACAGATGGGTCACTTCCGACATTTCGTCATCATGATCATGCTATACATACTGGGCCTCGACCACCATGACACTAACGATTAGTACTTGTCTCCTATAAAGGTTGGCCATGACTACTATCTGTTGCCCGTAGTCTGATCAGCTACGGGCAATGTGGGTATGACTTCCTTCCCTCCCTTATCATTTCTCATAAAGTTGTATTTCTTACTATTAATTCCTCTGTTTTGTTTGTTTTGGAGCTGCGACTACATGATGCATGCTGGAAAACTCCCAATAGGGGTTGGCTTCTTTTTCGGATAGTTACCTTGGTCTCCTTGGCCAAGGTAACATGGGTACGTTTTACTACTTTATCTATATAATCCCTTTTTTCTGGTCACAACATTTTAATCTCTCTTGTTTTAATGGCAACATGAGGGTCAACATTGACAGACTACATGGACACCGCGCGCTGCAACATCATTAGACATTATCTTTTTTTCCTTTCGTTATAGGCATTAGTATATACTTTGCTTAAGTTATATAAGGACTCTTGTATATCATGTTTTATGTTTTTGGGAGAGTCTTCCGTAGCTTACAGGCTCCCATGTAACCATGGTATTCCTCCCCATACGTGAGTGCATTATATTGATTAAATCCTAGACGGTACCGCCCGTCTTTCATATATATATATATATATGCATATTCAGTTAACTATGGCTTTTGGTCGCTGGTGCTTGTCGTCTTGAGAAAAGATATATATATATATATATATATATATGGTGTGTGTGTGTGTGGTGTGTGTGTATCTGTGTGTGTGTGTGTGTGTATATATAATACCGTGTATGTATATATGATGTAGAGAAGATCTTTCCATGTTGAGATTCATTAAAGAATATGCATTTTTAAATATCTCCTTAAGCACTTCATTTAATGAACTAGTTTAGTTCATCTCCTTAAACACTTCATTTAATAAACTAGTTTAGTTCATTTATCATGGCACCTGAAAATAGTGTAAACACAACAAATGTTTTCCATATGATTATAAGCCTTAACGCTTCAAGGCACGATAGTACAACAATGATATATATAAAACATATAAAGTATATTTATCATGTACGCATGTCATGTAACATTTAAATCATGCCTTTTGAAATCACATAGCATTTAAATAATGGATTTTGAAATCATTCAAACCCCGATTTCTCATTAAAAATCCCCCTTGTGATGATTTGCAAAATAACCTCTAGTCATGATTTAAATGTGTCATAATCACTCCCCTACAATCATGCATTCATAACTTGTATTTCAAAATTTAAATTTCAAAACTCCTCCTTAAGTCAATCTCCCCCTTAAATCATACTTTTCTCCCTCTTTATTTTGTAAATCACATCAAAAAACGTGACAGAAGCAAAAGCAATAAATAGCAATTTATACAAAGCATCATGCACCAATCCAAGAAAAGTCTTTCAAAGCGTGCACATTCTTTGGTTCTATTTCAGAAATTATAGCATGGAATTGATTAATTTCATCTTGATCTATTCGTCTATGTGGTCGTACACCTTAAGATATGTCGCCATTATGAGGTTTTGTGGGTGATCTCTATGCCATCTTGGTTGATTATTTTCTAAGTTTTCATGCGGTTCCAAGTGTTCATGCATTTCTAATGCGTCATGCTCATCATGTATGTTATTTTCTTCTATGTCATAAATTCACATTCCGTTTAAAACACTTTAGTTTTGCATCTATCATATCATCCATAGATAATATAACAATATTTCCTTATCTTTTTCCTCTTAATATTGTTTCTTCATTTTTATTAACAATATTGCAGTATGGGTGAGAAAAATTCACATCGAAACCACTACCAAGAGATTGTGAAATACTAAGCAAGTTTTATGATAAGTTACTTACCAAGAATACATTGGAAATCTAAAGGGTCCTTGGATTCTAATTGTTCCCTTTCCAATTATTTTGCCTTTGTTGTCATCTCCAAAGGTTACGGATCCTCCTTTTGTAACTTTCTTTAATTTCGAGAATAGGGTTGGATCACCCGTCATGTGTCTTGAACAACCAATATCAAGAAACCACTTGTTTACTGCATCTTTTTGTTTATATATCCCTGCAAAGTGTAACAATTACGTAGGTACCTTTTATTTTTGGGTCCTTAAGGGTTAGTGATTAAACCCTTTGCAAGAGTATGTTTTGGTACCCAAACTTGGGTGACCTTTCTTGGTCTTACAAAAGATGAGAAGAAAGATGAAGAAGGAATATAGAACATGTCGTGATCACTTCTATTTGGCCTATCATGACCGAACCTTTCATTGTAGACATACGATGAATTTCGACTTTCCTGTGCATTTTGGTTTGTTTGCTAGGTGTGTGATCTGGATGCATTAGTATGATATGAATGTCGCGTATACGTCAATGGCTTTCTTTCATATTTATATGGCACATGACTATACTTTCCATGTGATGAAAAAGAAATAGTACGATGAGATACAATAGGTAACTTGCTAGTTTGTGTCGTTGCCTTCTTAGGCTTTGCAATCCTTTTAAATACATGTGGCAGCTTAGATGAAGATAAAAAAAATTTGTAGATTGCTTTGTACTTGATTATCTTCAATGTACCCTAATCCGGTTTTGTCAGATTCATGTTTTTGAGAAGAGATGAGACGATCTAACATGCATGTTCTTGTATCTGATTGTTATACCGTCTTTTCTTGATCTATGTTTCTTGATCTCAAATCTAAGATCTCGGCTTTAATTACATCATTTTCGGATGTCAAAGATGCAATTTCAGATTTCAATGAGTTAATCATACTAGATGACTCTTCTTTTGAATCGTCTAATTGAGATACAAGATTTTTGTTAGAAGATTCTAAAAATTTCTTGTATTAAGTTAAACGTTTCTTTTCTTTTGCAAGAGTCTTAAATTTATGTAATTCAAGATATTGACCAAACAAATCATCATAAGAAGATTCAGAATCTGAATCGGAATCAGAATGTACCTCACTAGATGATTTGGATGCAAAGCATACTTGAGCCATTTCCTCTTTAGTTTCTTCACTTTCAGAATCGGATGAATCACTCCATGTCGATGCTTTGGGGGCTCTTCTTCTATTCCTTTGCATAGGTTTCGAGACGGGTCTATTTTTTGTCCATTCCTTGTCATGGTTTTTGTTTATAGTTTTATCCTTGTTCGGGCAGTCATAGGAGATGTGTCCAAATCTTCAACAATCATGACATTTAATATCTTTATCATTGTTCTTATTCCAATGGTTCTTAGATGAAGTAGGCTTAGGTTTGTTTTTAAAAGACTTTCTCATGATCTTTCTTAATCCTTCAACCAACACGATTAGATCTTCATTATCACAATCTGTGTCACTTTCATCTACGTAATCATAAGAAGTAGAGATGTATTGATTTGATTTAAATGATATATTATTGCGTTGTTTTGAATTTGATTCAGATTTCCTTAGAGTGAGTTTGTTTTCATATAACTTTAGATAGCCGCTCAATTCATTTCATGTAGTATCTTCATAAACTTGGTAATTCCGATCACCATTTAAATTTGTCTTCTTGAATATTTCAAGATATGTCTTGGATGTGTAAGACATGTCTAAGTATATGTCACATGAGGAAGAAAACGTCCTCTTGTAGGTGATGTAGCAACTTGAATTTTCGAATTCCGCCGATTGTGCGATTTTTCTCCAATTGATCACGAACCCTTTAGACATGTAAAATGTGATATACATCATATAATATACATAATGAAATGTATAATCTCGGCTCCAAAAGGTGTAGAAAATTCAGCCACGTTGTGTAACACTTTGGAATATGAATTTTCAAGAAATCAAGGAAAATGATGGATAATTGATATGTGTAATTATGGTATGACTTTAGTATTGTATTTTCCATGTGTTGCACAAAATTATGAGGTTCTTGGAGTGTATATTGTCCGTCCATCTTTGTATGGTAAGTATATGACGTGTCGGTGACAGTTCGGTAGTCATTTGATGTGGTGATTTTTGGTTTACGAACTTTTGACGTGTCGATATATTTTTTGATGTTTGATGACATGGAATATATGACTTGGAATATCTTGGATATGTATATACTCAAAAGGATGATGTGTATATGGTTGCTTGACGTTGACGTACGTTGATAACCCGTCGATGAAATGCCGAGATAGAAGAATAAAGCTTGTTGTCTTGAGAAAAGATTTTTTATTTTTTATTTTTTTATTTTTTTATATAATGGAATTTTTATTAAAAACCCCGCTTATGGCAGAGGAAAACCCTATTACAAACGTCATCGTATGCGAATAAGTGAATTAAAATGCTAAGAATTACATATCTCCAGTCGTATATGATATGCCGTATTAAAACCTTGCCAAGAAAAACCACCCTTGTGGATAAAAACTTGGCGAAGGGAAAAGCGTACATAATTATATGTCTATCATTGATATAGGAGCTATTGAAATTTAAATACATAGAAGTGATTGCTGTATAGGAGAAAACAATATCGTCTCGTTGTCTTAGAAGAGCACGTGATGTTGATGATGGACCTCGGCTGGAGGAATCCAAGAGTTCATCCTGTTTCCGCTTGAAGCTAAGTGATGTCGCCCTCGTCAATAGTTTGTGCAGTAATGTCCAGCACAACAAAAGAAACACAGTTGTGAGGCTAAGAGATTCATGTGTAATAATAAATGGGAATGTCGCATGATGAATAAATATCATAGTAATTGAAAAAGCACCAGTGTTGCCTGTGTTGGAAAACACAGGCAACAACCAGGGTATATAGCCGAGTAAGCCACAACCATAAGCCTTCACCAAACAGGTCGTCTCATCCGCAGCATTCATGTAGGCCAGCCAGATGAAACATCCAATCCATGTACATTTGAGGAACAAAACAGCATTAAAAGTGGTTATGGAGCACAATAATAACTGTGTCATCGATGGAGTATAAAGCATACCAAGTCTGCATGCATCCTTCAGGATACAGGCAGAAGAAGGAAATGTGTGCCAATCCATTTGGAAGACTTGATTAATGAACACGCAAATGGGAAGTAGAGAGATCCAGCAAAATAGAAGCGCGCACTAATGGAGGGAGGGAGTGAAAAGTGTAGTACTGCGTGCAAGGGTTCAACATTGCATGTTGAGCCAGATAATGAGCCGCCATATTTGCCTCCCTTTAGATATGCAGAAAGTCCAGTCGATGAAGGTGTGTTAATGTATGTAGCAAGTGAAGATAGTAATTTCCGTGTTCAGTCGATGAAGGTGTGTTAATGTATGTAGCAAGTGAAGATAGTAATTTCCGTGAACCAAGCATGGCTACGAGAGACGTGATATAAGCTGCAAACAGTCCGTCTCTAGAACGATTGAGCGATACAGTGGAAGAAAGTACAATAAACCTAAGACTGCATCCTGTATTTCTGCAGTGAAAGGAGTGCTTTGCGGCAAACGAAAAGAAATTGCTCCCCATACAGCAACCAGCATGGTCGCGTAATATGGCCCCACCTGCTGTGTAATGCCTGCCAACTGCTGCGTCAACATTTAACATGGCACCTGAAAATAGTGTAAACACAATAAATGTTTACCATATGATTTAAGCCTTAACGCTTCATGGCATGTTAGTACAACAATGATATATATAAAACATATAAAGCATATTTATCATGTATGCATGTTATGTAACATTTAAATCATGCATTTTTGAAATCACGTAACACTTAAATCATGCATTTTGAAATCATTCAAACCCCGATTTCTCAACATTTCCGAGCCATATGTCGTCGCAATACTCTTCTAGTCAAGTCAGGACATCAGGATCACGGTGACTATGTTGGACCGTACACCTGCAATAAACACCACTAGAGGGGGGTGAATAGTGGTTAGCGAAAATTACACTACAACCCTTTGTTAAAATCCCCTTTG
>AP025060.1:12596586-12691608 GCA_036186865.1 Eustoma russellianum
TCTTAGTGATTGACTTTGTCTCCTCGATTGCAGCCACCTTTGGATCACATTCAGCAGGGAGGCTTCGTAGCACCTTTTGAACCTTTTCACTGTTCGAAAATGACTTCCCTAAAGCTTCAAGGGCATTGAAAATATTAGTAATCCTCAAATCCATAAATGTTATGGATTCGTTTGGCAACATTTTGAAAGTCTCTAATTCAGTCATAAGCATGTTTATTTTTGACTCTTTAACACCACTAGTACATTCATGCTTTAATACAAGTGATTTCCACATGTCGTGTGCGCTTGTGAAATTTGACACATATCCTGCTTCAGAAGTTGTAAGTCCATTTAAAAGTAATTGCATAGCTTTAGCATTCATGGACATTTTCTTTTTTTATCATCCGATGACCATTCACTTTTATATTTTTCAACCTCTTGAGTTACTCCACTAACTTGTATACCTTTCATTGGAATGTACGGTCCATCTTCAACTATAGACCATAAATCGATGTCTATAACCATTAAGAATAACCTCATTCTTAGTTTCCAATGAACAAAATTATTGCCATCAAAAAGAGGAGGGCGTTGTGTAGACATACCTTCCAACTCACCTTTGTGAGAAACAATAGCCATAGTATGTACCTTGGATTTGAGACAAGCAGTATATAATGAATCGTTGTTTCTTGGCCTTGTATTGTTCGTATGGTGTTGAATCTTGCTTCTTTTGAGTGGTGTTGGTCTGGCTCTGATACCAAATGTTGGACCGTACACTTGCAATAAACACCACTAGAAGGGGGGTGAATAGTGGTTAGCGGAAATTACACTACAACCCTTTGTTAAAATCCCCTTTGAAAACAGAATCTGAAACCACCTCAGATTCAGAACCTGTTCTTAAAAAATTCACAAATAAATGTACACAACTCCAAAAATCATGAAACTTTCCATAATTTAACTTCAGTGTGTTATAAAGACTCTGTCCAAAAATCAGATACAAATAAGATCGTTTGACCCTTCAAACAAATAAAATGGTTCAGATGATCAAACAGGACAGAATTGGACAGAATGTTGCTGATTATGAAAAACGTGTTTCTCTTTGAATACTTGACCAAAAAGATTGATCTTTATATCAAAACACTCATTAGAAAGTCTAGTTGATGTTTCCAAAAGGCCCTGACCTCAAACAATTCTGGATAAATACAGAATTCAAGTTTTCTCAAAACTGGTCAGATTGCAGCCAGATTGGAGCAGTTATCTTGCAAAGACTGAAAGACTAACTTTCTCTTGCTCAAATCAAGTGATTATTGTTGCAAATGAAAGAGAATAGTCTGAAGTATAACTCCACCAAAAACCACGAATTTGGAAAATGTTTAGCAATTTTTTCAAATTGTGAGAAGTTGTGTGAAAACTGCAGTCAGAAACGGGCAAAAACAAAAATAAAGAAACAAGAGAAGAACACCGAGGATTTATCCTGGTTCGGTCAATGTGACCTACTCCAGTCCCAAGGAACACCTTTCCTTGGATTTCACTATCAAATGAACACCTTACAACAAGAGCCAAGCTTGATCCTTGGGTTATACACCAACCCTATTCAAGACTTGGATAATCACCTCTATGCAACTCTTGGTTACAACACCTCTACCACCTATTGATGTAGCCTTATAAATTTGGCTAATCAATCATACAAATCCAACCCAAGAAGGTGTGTATAATGTAGCTGGACAACAAAAAAAATTGGCACACCTTAGCTACACAAAGTATGAACGAAAATATGAGAAGAGAATAGAAAGACAACAATCTTCAATTTTGCTTTCAAGTGTGTGTCTTCTCTTCTTCACCTTGCCTCCTATTTATAGTGTGAATAGATGACATATTCTCTCCAACTTTTAGACCATGTGATGGCTGAAAATTTTGAATTAAAGCACATCCAAAATCAGCTCCAACAACCTTGTCTCCATTAACTTCAAATTTGAAATTTCAAGTTGACAACTTTTGCCAACTAGCTTGTTTTTGAATTGTCCACTTGCCCAAAAGTCATAAAATGAGTATACCACCTTCTCCACCTGTTTATGGACGTTTTTGATGTTGTATGTATGCATACCAACTCAAATTTCGTGAATAAAAAATAATGAATAAGCGTTAAAAAGATTATGTCAACATATAACACCAAAATTCGTACTTTCTTCTCCTTTACATAGTGTGATGAATCTTGCACCAAGGACACCTTGTAATCTCAAAAAGATGATGATTAATATCTTCTTATAACATATATAAGAGGGTCTTCAAGAAAAAATAGAATGTGACATCTCAAATCGTCACATATCCAGCTATAGTCAATAATATCATCGGTTGAGAAAATAAGATATAAGATCACCATATAAACTTCAAAATAATAATAACACAGCTCCAGAATGAAGATAATAATATGCTCAAGAGATTCCTTGAGTGAAAATACCAAAAATACCCTTGGGGGTAAAATGACCAAAATACCCCTGGTGTGAGAAAACTTCAGAAATGACCCCGATGGTCAGAAATAATCACAATTCCACCTTTGCCAAGATAATAATACACCCCTGAAATATTTTTCACCATATGATGTTCCTACTAAACTTAAAATACCAATTTTGTCCTTTTTTGGTAAGTTCTAGAAACTTCCAAGGCACGTTAGTCACAAGACAATAATAATCACCAAAAACACATAATAAGCACATAATGAGCATGTATAAATCATGTACAAATTAAAACAACCATTTTATCACATTTTAAAAAATTATTTCTAAAAACTCTAGACATTGATCGATCGAAGTGCCTCAGCTTCATAGATCGATGTCTTACATAAAGGTTCAGGTTTTGTCTCTGACCTACATCGATCGATCGAAGTGAGAGTTCGATGTACATCGATCGATCGATGTGTCTCAGGTTTAGAGATTGATGTCTCACAGAAAGGTCTTAAACTCTTCTGCCTTACATAGATCGATCGATGTGAGAGATCTATGTACATAGATCGATCGATGTGCAACAACCTGAGAGATCGATGTCAACTTGTTCAAATTTTTCAACTTTTAATCACATATAACACCATGTGTGACATTTTTAAGTATTCATCACTTAAAATCATGACTTTGAAAATTATCCAAACATATTTCTCAACACACTAGCCACGGCGGCTCGAATGTCTATAACTTCACCTTTTGATTGGAGTTTTTGGGCTTATTATATGCCATTAGAACTATCTTTCAGAGCCCTATGATGCTGTAAAATTCTCTGGTGGTCGAGCCGGAATGTATGCATGAGGGTCACCAGCCGCGGCGGCTTCAAAACGCCATAACTTCGTAATGGCTTGGAGTTTTTGAGATTTTTACGTACCGTTGTAAACATCATTCTGGGTCCTATGACACTGTAATATTCTCTTCTGGTCGTGATGGGACGTCGAGATCAGGGTCAGCGGCCGCGACGGCTTCGAAACACGATTACTTTGGCATCGTATGGATATTACGGGCTAATTATATGCTGTTGGAACCACCTTTCCGAGCACTACGATGAAGCAATAGACTCTAGTGGTTGATCCGGGACGTCCGAATCAGGGTCATTGACCATGCCGACAATGACATAACTTTTCCTTTTGCTTGGAGCTTCTGTGCTTATTATACACCATTGTAATCGTCTTTCCTAGCACTACAACACCGTAATAGACTCATGTGGTCGAGCCAAAGCATCCGGATCAGGGTTACCGGCTGTGGCGGTTTCAAAATGCCATAAATTTGCCTTTCGCTTGGAGTTTTTAGGCTATATACCTGTAGAACCGTCTTTTTGAGCATTGTGATGATGCAATATTCTCTTCTGGTCAAGCCGAGATGTCCGGATCAGGTTTACTGGCCTCGAAACACCATATCTTCGCCTTTCACTTGGAGCTTTTAGGCTTATTATATACTGTTGAAACCGTCTTTCTGAGCCCTATGATGATGTAATATTCTCTCTTGGTCAGGCCGGGATGCCTGAATCAAGGTCACCGGTTGCAACGGCTTCAAAACGCAATAACTTTGTCATGGCTTGGATTTTACAGGCTTATTATATACCGTTTAGACCGCCTTTCCAAGCACTATGATGCTACAATAGACTATTTTGATTGAGACGGGACATCCATATAAGGTTTACCGTCCATGGTGGTTACGAAACGCCATAACTTTGCCTTTTGCTTGGAGATTTTATGCTTATTATATATCGTTAGAACTGTCATTTCGAGCCCTACAATGAAGTATTATTCTCTCTTGGACGAGCCGAGACGTCCAGATCAGGGCCTTTCATTTAGAATTTTTAGGCTTATTTATACCATCGGAACCGTCTTTCAAAGACATATGATGATGTAATACTCTCTCTTGGTTGAGCCAAGACGTCTAGATTAGGGTTTCCGGCCGCGGTGGCTTCGAAATGCAATGATTTCGTCGTTGTTTAGAGTTTCTAGGCTTTTTATATAGCATTGGAAACCTCATTCTAAGTCATATGATGCTGTAATATTTTCTTCTGGTTAAGCTGGGACGTCTGGATCAAGTTCATCGGCCTAGGCGGCTATGAAACGCCATAATTTTGTCGTCGGTTGGAGCCAGAAACTCCAAGCGACATGCAAAGCTATGGATTTTCGATGCCCTTGCGGTTGGAGACCCTGATCTGGACGTCTCGACTCGACCATGATAGAATATTACAGCATTGTAGGGCTTGGAAAGATGGTTCTAATGGTATACAATTACCTAAAAAATCTAAGCAAAATGCAAAGTTATAGCGTTTCGAAGCCACCATGACCGGTGACCCTGATTCGAATGTCCCAGCTTGACCACGAGAATCTATGCAGCATCGTAGTAAAAAATAAGCCTAAAAAATCCAAGTGAAAGGTGATGTTATGGCGCTTCGAAGCCTTCAAAGTCAGTGACCTTGATTCAAACATCCCGGCTCGACCAAGAGAGAATATTACAGCATCGTAGGGTCAAAAAGATGGCTCAAACGGTATATCATAAGCCTAAAAACTCAAAGCTTAAAGTCAAAAATCTAGAATTTTGAAGCCGCCACGGCCGGTGACCTGATCTGGTCATCCTTGCTCGACCACGAAAGTGTACGTTGGCGTCGTAGTGCTTGAAAGATGTTCCCAACTTATATAACAAACCCAAAAACAACAAGAAAAGGTAAACTTATGTCATATCGAAGCCGCCACGAGTAGTGACCCTGATCCGGATGTCTCGGCTCGGCCCCGAGAGTCTATTGTGGTGTCTTAGTGCTCAAAAAGATGGTTCCTACAGTATATAATAAGACCAGAAACTCTAAGCAATGGCGAAGTTATGCCGTTTCATAGTCGTCATAGCTTGTGACCCAGATTCGGATGTCCCAACTCGGCTAAGAGAGAATATTGCGAGGTTATAGCACTCAGAATAACTTTTCCAATGGCATATATATAAAAAGTCCAGAAACTCCATGCGATGGCAAAGTTGTGGCGTTTTAAAGCCGCTGCGTCCAGTGACCCCGATCCGGACATCCTCGCTCGAGATGGAGAGAATATTACAGCATCATAGAGCTTGGAAAGACGGTTCAAACGATATATAATAAGCAACGAAACTGCAAGCTATAGCAAAGTTATGGCATTTTCAAGCTGCCACAACTGTAGTACCCTCGACTAATCACCGCAATAGTCTACCTGATCGAGCTTGGATGAACAGATTGGCATCATCTGTCGTGCGGCTTCAAAACATCATAAATTTGTCATTTCTTGGAGTTTTCCCGCTTATTATATACAGTTAGAATCATCTTTTCGAGTTCCACGACTGCGCAATAGTGTCACGTGGTCGAGCCAGAACGTCTGGATCAGTGTTACCAGTCGTTGAGGTTCTGAAACGCCATATCTTTGCCTTTCGCTTGGCGTTTTTAGGCTTTTTATATACCATTAGAGCCGTCTTTCCGAGCCCTATGATGATGCAATATTCTATTCTGGTCGAGCCGGGACATATGGATCAGGATCACCGACCGTGACGGCTTCGAAATGCCACAACTACAGCGGTATATAATAAGACCGTAAACTCCAAGCGACGACAAATTTATCACATTTCAAAGCCTCCATGGTCGCTGACCCTGATACGAATGTCCCGGCTCGACCAGGAAAGAATATTACAGCATCGTAGGGCTCGGAAAGACTGTACAAACGGTATATAATAAGCCTAAAAACTTCAAATGAAATGCAAAGTTATGGAATTTGAAAGCCGCAACGGCCGGTGACCCTGTTCTGGATGTTTTGGCTCAACAACAAAAGTCTATTGTGGCGTCGTAGTGTAGAGAAAAAGGGGTTTGAGTGATTTCAAAATATATGATTTAAATGTGCATAAAAACGAGCATGAGATAAATGTGCATGATATATTGTATATTACTTGCCTTATATAATTCATATATAATGTTGCGTACTAACGAGCCATGAAGCTTTAAAGCTTACATCAAATGGCAAACATTTGCTGTGTTTATACTATTTTCAGGTGCCACCGTTAATGAACTAAACTAGTTCATTAAGTGAAGTACTTAGTTAATTAAACTAAGTAGTTCACTAAAGGAAGCAACATTTGCACAAGGCACAAAGGCAACAAGACTAAGAAAGGAAAGTCTCCTCCTCCTCATTTACATCACATATACACGGCATATATATATATATATATATATATATATATATATATATATATATATAAATATATATATTTTCAGATTTTTTGAAAAAGGCACATACACATGCATTCCAACGTACTACCGACACGTTATATATTTTACGTACATACGTTAACGTCACACCACCATACGTAACTCATATTTATGAGTATATTCAGGTCTTATATCATATGATATAATTCATGGTGATGACAAATTAAATACGACACGTTAAAAGGTTCTAAACCAAAAATTGTCGTATCGGGCGAATACCGAAACCTCGCCAACGTGTCACGTACTTGCCATAAATAGATGGACAGCCCCTATACCTCAAAAATCATTATTATTTTTGTGTCTATGATGTTACTTTCAGCCATAAAATTATTCCATGTTGGCACACACAAATCACCCCACATTAAGGCCAAATTGTGGAGATTCCAATTTCAATTTTGTCACATGTCTAGGTGCCACTTTAATCAGCCTTATAAGCTGAATATTTAAGTATATATTATTTATATTATATGTAACATAATATATATATAACATGTGCAAAAAGTTGGAATTCAATTAGAGAAAAATCGGGTAATCGATAAACATCGAAAATTCGGTTTTCTGCGTACACAATACATGGAACATTTTTGGCACATCATGCGACATGTATCTAGACACTTTTACATATGTCATACATCTTAAAGTGTTCTAGAAAATTAAATTAAGGGCTGATTGGAATATAACATGTGTGTATTATTAAATATGCACTATTTTACAAAGTTTGCAAAAATAAAATTCAGCACATGCATATACACTTGCACACGCCTAATACAGCTGAGATGGATTCTATGTGGAGTATTGTTGGCATATTGATTGGTCAAGAATCAATCATACAAAGTTGGTGACTTAAAGAAAGAAGCTACAAAAGGTAACAATTCAAATTTTGTCACAATTGTGACACATGCTGAAAATTCAGCATGTGTACAAAATAGCTGGCCGATTTCTATGTCATTATGAGACATATTTTACTTCTTGATTAAGGTGGATTGGTTGGAAGATGATTTGGAAGTATTTTGAATAACTTATGGAATTAAAATTGTGATATTCTTGAATATCACACATGCTGAAAATTTCAGCATGTGTACAACATGTCTTGGACGATTTTTAGGCTTGTATATGATATAGTTTTATTCCAAAATTAAGGAAGATGTCTTTACTAAATGGAGATGGATTTCTTGAATTAAAACAATGCCAAAATAGGAAATATTTTGAACAATATGTGTATGTATCACATGCTGAAATTTCAGCATGCTAAGTCTCATCATGGCCGATTTTATTACCATGGTGTGGAGAAATTTTGTCTTGCTAAATTTATGTGGTAATCTTGGATGTTATGGCAACTAATTTATGTTGATTTTGGCACATTTTTTGAGTGAAATATTCAGATTTTCCAAGTCATCAAATGATGACAACATCCAACCTATCATAAAGTGCCAAGTAAGCAAAGGTTAAATGATCATCCAATGAGAAGGTAACAAGTAAGCAAGACCATGTCACATTGATGTCGTACATTCTCCCAAGGACTTAGAAGACAATTTTCAAGAGGGAAAGACTCCAAGGGGGGACGGCCATATGTGCTTAAAAGGAAAGAAGATGAGCAAAAACAAAAGACAAGAACAAGCATTACAATCTTGAGATCAAAAACGCATAGCCTCTCTTCTTCTACATTCTCTTTCTTTCTTTCTTATTGAAAGCGTATTGTACTTATATTTCTATCCTTTAATAGTCTTGTAATAGACCACCACATACTCTTTATCTTTGTAAAAATTGATCAAGGTGTGATCAATCTTCATTCTTGCAAGGTGGTGGTGTCCGTGTGCATTGCATTGAACATACAAGGTTTGTAAAGGGTTGGAGTTGGTGTGTAACTCCATCAACCCTGTGGTAAGGTGTTTTTGAGTTGTGTGATTAGTGTGAACCGAGGAAGGTGTTCCTCGAAGACTGGAGTAGGTTGTTGATAACCGAACCAGTATAAAATTCTTGGTGTCATTTACGTTCAGCACTGATTTTCTGTTTCAGCACTGTCACGGCCGGTGACCCTGACCTGGACATCCCAGCTCGGAAAGAAGGTTCCAACAATATATAATAAGACCAGAAACATTGAGCAACGATGAAGTTATGGCGTTTCATAGCCGTCTCCGCCGGTGACCGTGATTCGGACGTCCCTGCTCGACAAAGAGAGAATATTGTGAGATTATAGGGCTTAGAATAACGTTTCCAATAGCATATAAAAGCCCAGAAAATCCATACGATGGCAAAGTTATTGAGTTTCAAAGCCGCTGCGACTAGTGACCCTGATCTAGAGGTTCTAGCTTGACCTAGAGAGAATATTACAGCATCATAGGGCTTTGAAAGAAGGTTTCAACGGTATAAAATCAGCACAAAAAGTCCAAGTGATGATGAAGTTGTGGCATTTCAAAACCGCTGCGGCTGGTGACTGTGATCTGGACGTTTGGCTTGACCAGGAGATAAGTCATGGTGCCATAGGGCTTGGTATGTGAAAAGCGCACAAGCAATTCCAAGATATGATGAAGTTATGGCGTATCAAAGCCTCCATTGGCGGTAACCCTGATCCGGACATTTCGGCTCAACTAGGAGAGAATATTTTGGTGTCGTAGTGCTCGGAAAGATGGTTCCAAAGGTATATAATAAGCCCAAAAACTCCAAGCGAAAGACAAAGTTATGGTGTTTGGAAGCCGCCGCAGCTAGTGACCTCGACCCAGACATCACGGGTCGACCACGAGAGTATATTGCGGAGGCATCGTACTCAAAAAGATGGTTTCAATGATATATAATAACCCAAGAAAGTCCAAGGGTCGAAGAAGCTTTGGCGTTTCGAATCCACTACGGCTGGTGACCCTGATTCGGACGTCCCCGCTAGACCAAGAGAGAATATTTCAGCGTCATAGGGCTAAGAATGACGTGTCCAATGTTATATAAAAAGCCAGAAACTCCAAGCGACGACGAAGTTGTGGAGTTTCAAAACCGCTATGTCCAGTGATCCAGTTCTAGATATCTCAGCTTGACCAGTAGATAATATTTCATCACCATAGGTCTTGGAAAGGCGGTTTCAACGGTATATAATAAGCCCAAAAACTCAAAGCGAAAGGAAAAGTTATGGCGTTTCGAAGCTTCCACGGCTGGTGACCCTAATCTAGACGCCCCTGACTCGACCACAAGTGTCTATTCTGGTATCGTAGTGCTTGGTAAGATGGTTCCAATCATAAATAATAAACCCGAAAACTCAAAACGATGACGAAGTTATGCGTTTCTAGCCGGTGACCCTGATCTAGAAGTCCTGGCTCGACCAAGATAGACTACTACAGCATCGTAAGGTTCGAAAAGACAGTTCCACCGGTATAAAACAAGCCCAGAAACTCCAAGACACGGCGAAGTTATGGCGTTTTGAAGCTGCCACAGTTGGTGACTCCGTTCAGGACGTCCTGGCTCGGTCAAGCGAGACTATTGCGGCGTTATAGTACTCGAAAAGCACTTCCAACATTACTTAGTTAGCCCGGAAACTCTAAACAACAATGAAGTTATGATGTTTCGAAGCTGCGGGCCGGTGACCCTGATCAGGACGTCCCAGCTCGACATGGAGTGAATATTAAAACATCATAGGGCTTGGAAAGACGGTTCCAACGGTATATAATAAGTAATGGAACTCCAAGCAATAGAAAAGTCATGGTGTATTAAAGCCGCCATGGCCGCAGTAGTCTCGACTAGTCGCCGCAATAGTCTCACCTGGTCGAGCCGGGATGGACAGACAGGCATCACCGGCTGTGCGGCTTCAAAATGCCATGACGTCATCGTCTCTTGGAGTTTCACCACTTATTATATATAGTTGGAATTGTCTTTCCGAGCACTACAATGCCGCAATGGACTCTCGTGGTCGAACTAAGACGCCTGGATCAGGGTTACCGGCCATGGCAGTTTAAAAAAACCATAACTTTTCCTTTCGCTTGGAGTTTTTAGGCTTATTATATGCCGTTGGAACCTTCTTTATGAACCCTATGCTGATGTAATATTCTCTCCTGGTCAACCCAGGACGTCCGTATTAGGTTACCGGCTGTGGCAATTTAGAAGCGTCAAATCTTTGGATTTTGCTTTGAGTTTTTAGGCTTATTATATATTGTTGGAACCTTCTTTGCGAGCCCTATGATGATGTAATATTGTCTTCTGGTCGAACCGGGACATCCGGATCAGGGTCCCCGGCCGTGATGGCTTCGAAACGAGGTAACTTCGTCGTTGCTTGGAGTTAATGAGCTAATTATATACTATTGGAATCGTCTTTCTATGCAATACGATACCCCAATAGACTCTCGTGGTCAAGCCGGGACAACCAGATCAAGGTTACTAGCCGTGGAAGTTTCGAAATGCAATAACTTTGACTTTTTCTTGGAGTTTTTAGTCATATTATATACCGTTAGAACGGTCATTCTGAGCCCTACGAAGATGTTATATTCTCTCCTGGTCTTGCTGGGACATTTGGATCAGGGTTATCGACCATGGCGGCTTCGAAATGCTATAACTTTGCCTTTTATTTGGAGTTTTTAGGCTTATTGTATACTGTTGGAAGCGTCTTTCTCAGCCATATGATGATGTAATATTCTCTCTTGGTCGAGCCAGGACGTCCAGATCAGGGTCACCAACTGCAGCAGCTTTGAAATGCCATAGCTTTGCTGTTGCGTAGAGTTTCTAGGCTTTTTATATACAGTTAGAAGCCTTATTCCGAGCCCTATACGCTGCAATATTCTCTCCTTATTGAGTTTGGACTTCTAGGTTAGGTTTGCAGACCTTGGTAGCTTCGAAACACCATAGTTTCGTCGTCTGTTAGAGTTTCTAGCTTATTATATACCGTTGTAACTGTCTTTCTGAGTAGTATATAATACGCTCAGAACTCCAAGCGACATGCGAAGTTGTGGGGTTTCGATGCCCTAGCGGTCGGTGACTCTGATCCAGATGCATCGCCTCGACTAGGAGAGAATATTACAGCATCGTAGGGCTCGAAAAGATGGTTCAAACGGTATATAATAAGCCTAAAAACTCCAAGGAAAAGGCAATGTTATGGCATTTTGAAGCCGCCACGGCCGGTGACCCTGATCCAGACGTCCTGGCTTGACCCTGAAAGTCTATTGTGACATCATAGTGCTTAGAAAGATGTTTCCAGCAGTATATCATAAACCCAGAAACTCCATGAAAAAGGTGAGGTTATGTAATGCGTCGCCACGACTGGTGACCCTGATCCAAATGTCTTGGCTCGACCACGAAGTCTATTGCAGTGTTGCAATGCTCGGAAAGATGGTTCCAATAGTATATAATAAGGCCAGAAACTCCAGGCAGACGAAGTTTTGAAGCCACTGCGGCCGGTGACTCTGATTCGGACGTTTCGGCTGGACCACGAGAGTCTATTGCACTGTCATAGTGCTCATAAAAGATGGTTTCAACGGTATAAAATAAAACCAGAAACTCCAAGCAACGACGAAGTTATGACGTTTCTTAGCCGCCGCGGCCGATGACAACGCTCCAGACATCCTTTCTCGACTAAGAGAGAATATTGCAAGGTTATAAGGCTCAAAATGACATCCTGGTTCGAATAAGAGAGAATATTGCAAGGTCATAGGGCTCATAATAATATTTCCAATGGCATACAAAAAGCCTAGAAACTCCATGCGACGGCAAAGTTATGGTGTTTCGAAAATGCTGCGGCCAGTGACCCTGATCTGGATGTCCTGGATCAACCTAGAGAGAATATTATAGCATCGTAGGGCTTTGAAACATGGTTCCAATTGTAGAAAATAAACCCAGAAACTTCAAGCAACGACAAAATTATGTCGTTTCAAAGCCACTACAGCTGGTGACCATTATACGGACATCCCGGCTTCACCAAGAGAGAATGTTGTGTCATAGGGCTTGGTATAACGTTTCCAACAGTACATGAAAAGCCTAGAAACTATTAAAGATGACAAGTTATGGCGTCTCAAAGCCGCCATGGCGGATGACCCTGATCCAGACGTACCGGCTTGACTAGGAGAGACTATTTTGACATTGTAGTGCTCGGAAAGGCAGTTCCAACAGTATATAATAAGCACAAAAACTCCAAGGAAAAGGCAAATTTATGGCGTCCAGAAGCCGCCTCGGCCGATGACCTCGATCCAGACATCCTGTGTCAACCATGAAAGTCAATTGCGGCATCATAGTGCCCGAAAAGATGGTTCCAACGGTATATAATAAGCCTGTAAAATCCAAGGGATGATGAAGTTCTGGCATTCCAAAGCCGTAGTGGCTGGTGACCCTTATTTGGACGTCCCAGCTTGGCAAGGAAAGAATATTGTGGTGTCATAGGGCTCGGAATGACATTTCCAACGGTATATAAAAAGCCCAAAAACTCCAAGCGAAGACAAAGTTATGGAGATTTGAAGCCGCCGTGGCCGGTGATCTAGACCGGATTTCTCGGCTCGACCAGGAGATAGCATTTCATCATCGTGGGTGTTGGAAAGACAGATTCAACAATATATAATAAGCCAAAAAAACTCCAAGCGAAAGCAAAGTTATGGCATTTCGAAGCCGCCACGGCCGCTGAAACTGATCTGGATGCCCTGGCTCGACCTAAAGAGTCTATTCCGGCATCGTACTTCTCGGTAAGATGGTTCCAACCATATATAATAAGCGCGAAAACTCCAAACGGTGAACAAGTTATTGCATTTATAGCAAGTGACCTTGATCCGGACATCTTGTCTCGACCAAGATAGACTACTGTAGCATTTTATCGTTAAAACACATGGTTCCAGCGGTAGACAACATGCCCAGAAACTCCAATACACAGCAAAGTTATGGCGTTTTGAAGCCGCCACAGTCGGTGACTCCGTTTGGGACGTCGTGGCTTGGCCACGCGAAATTATTGTGGCGTCGTAGGGCTCGAAAAGCACTTCCAACAGTACATACTAAGCCTAGAAACTCCAAACGACAACTATGGCGTTTTGAAGCCACCGCGGCCTTTGACCATAATCTTGATGTCCTGGCCCAACATAAAGACAATATTACAGCATCGTAGGGCTTAGAAAGACGGTTCCAAAGGTATATAATAAGCAACAAAACTCCAAGTGATAGCAAAGTCATGGGGTTTTGAAGCCACCAC
Organism: Eustoma russellianum; assembly: GCA_036186865.1. Taxonomy (NCBI): domain Eukaryota; kingdom Viridiplantae; phylum Streptophyta; class Magnoliopsida; order Gentianales; family Gentianaceae; genus Eustoma; species Eustoma russellianum. The sequence goes on from AP025060.1 coordinate 12,610,424, forward strand.
GCCACAGTAGTCTCGACAGGTCACTGCAGCGACGAAGTTTTTGGCGTTTCGAAGTCGTCGTGGCTAGTGACTCTAATCCAAACGTCCTGGTCGACCAATAGGCCATAGGAATGATCATAACATGTTATGGCGTTTTGAAGGTCTATAACCTGATTAGCAAGTTATACTAATACAGGATCTGAAAACAGAGAAGTGAGTTATTGGGTAATAAAATTTTTAAAAACCAAATTTTCCGCACTCACTATTCAACCCCCTCCCCCTCTCTAGTGGTGCTATACAGGTCTTACCAGTGGTATCAGAGCGATCCACACTCACTACAAGAAGATTCAACAATCTTTGTGAGATGGCATCCACCAGCTACAAAACCAAACAAGAAGGTTCGTCATACCAAAGGCCTCTACTTTTTGATGTAGAGGTAAATTGTGATTCTGATTCTCATTCTGAACCATCCTATCACGAGTTGTATATTCAATATCTTGAGTTACATAAGTTTGCTAAGGATCTTCCAAAAGAAAAGAAACGCTTAATTAAAGACAAGAAATTGTTAGAATCTTCTAACCAAAACTTTGTATCTCAATTAAACGATTCAAAAGAAGAGTCGTCTTGCTTGACAAATGCATTAAAATCTGAAATTTCATCATTGACATACAAGAATAATGAGATGAAAGCCGAGATTTCAAATTCGAAATCAAGGAACGCAGACTTAGAAAAGGTAGTAAAACAATTCGATACAGGTAATTGCATGTTAGATCGTCTTATTTCTTCTCAAAAGCATGAAAATGGTAAAACGAGATTAGGGTACATTGAAGATAATAAGGTACAAAACAAGTATAAGAATTATTTTGTTCTATCCTCATCTAAGCAACCGCATGCATTCGATTCTACAGTCTAAGAAGACAACTAACATGTCACCTATTATATCTTATCGCACTCCTTCTTTTTCATCACATACAAAGAATAATCATGTGTCATATCGATATGAAAGAAAGCCTTTGATATATATGCGACATTCATACCATACCAATGCATCTAGATTATGAACCATGCATACAAACAGAAATGCATATCAAAACTGAAAACCATATTATGTTTACAATGATGGATTTGGCCATAGGCCAAATAGGAATGATCATAACATATACTATATTGATTCTTCATCTTTTTTCTCACCTTTTGTAAGACCAAGAAAGATCACCCAAGTTTGGATACCAAAAGGTACCCTTGCAAAGAGTTAATATTTGATCATCGTAGGTCTCGGAAAGACGGTTTCAACAGCATGTAATAAGCCCAAAACCTCCAAGCGAAATGCGAAGTATGATGTTATGAAGCCAATACAGCTGGTGACCCTGATCTGGACACCCCGGCTCAATCCTAAGAGTCTATTGCAGCGTCGTAGTTCTCAGAAAGATGGTTCCAACAGTATATAATAAGCCCAAAAACTCCTGTTCAAGCCGGGACATCCAGATCAGGGTTACCGGCCGTTGGGGTTTCGAAACGCAATAGCTTTGCCTTTCGTGTGGAATTTCTAGGCTTACTATATAATGTTAGAACCGTCTTTCGAAGATCTACGATGATGTAATGTTCACCTGGTTGAGCCGGGTCGTCCAAACTACGTCACAAGTCGCGGTCGGTTCGAAATGCCATAACTTTGTTGTTGCTTAAAGTTTATGGGCTTTTTATATACCGTTGGAAACCTCATTCCGAGCCCTATGACACTGCGGTATTCTCTCTTGGTCAAGCTGGGACGTCCGAATCAAGTTCATCGGCCTCCACGACTTCGAAACACCATAATTTTGCTGTCGCTTAGAGTTTCTGAGCTCATGATATACCATTGGAATTGTCTTTTTGAGCAGTATATAGTAACACCAGAAACTCCAAGCGTCATCCAAAGTTATGGGGTTTCGATGCCCCATGGTTGGTGCCCTGATCCAGACATCCCACCTCGACCAGGAGATAATATTGCAGCACTGTACTACTTGGAAAGACGGTTCTAATGGTATATAATATGCCTACAAACTCCAAGCAAAAGGCAAAGTTATGCCGTTTCGAAGCTGTCTTGGCCGTTGACCCTGAACCACAAGAGTTTATTGCCGCATCATGGTTCTCTGAAAGATGGTTCTAAAGGTATATAATAAGCCTAGAAACTCAAAGCAAAAGCGATGTTATGGTGTTTCGAAGCCTCTACAGTCAGTGACCATGACCCGGACATCCCGGGTCGACTAGGAGAGAATGATACAACATTGTAGGGCTTGAAAAGACGATTCAAATGGTATATAATAAACCTAAAAACTAAAAGGGAAAGGCAAAGTTATGGTATTTCGAAGCCGCCACAGCCGGTGACCCAGATCTAGACGTCCTAGCTCGACCACAAAAATCTATTGTGGTGTCGTGGTGCTTGAAAAGATATTTTTAACAGTATATAATAAGCCTAGGAACTCCAAAAAAAGATGAAGTTATGGCATTTCAAATCTGCCATAGCCGGTGACCAGATATGCACGTCTTGGTTCGACAACGAAAGTCTATTATGGCGTTTTAGTGCTTGGAAAGATTTTTTAACGGTGTATAATAAGACCGAAAACTCCAAGAAAAGGTGAAGTGATGTAATTTCAAAGCCGCCCCGGCTGGTTACCCTAATTCGGATGTCCCAGCTTGACCACGAGAGCCTATTGCAGTGTTGTAGTGCTCAAAAAGATGTTTACAACTGTATGTCATAAGAACAAAACATCAAGCAACGACGAAGTTATGGCGTTTTGAAGCTGCCGCGGGCGGTGACTCTAATCTGGAAGTCCAGACTCGACTAAGATAGACTACTGCAGCATCATAGAGTTAAAAAAAAGTTCCAACAGTATACTACAAGCCCAGAAACTCCAAGTGACGTCAAAGTTATAGCGTTTCGAAGCAGCCACGATTAGTGACTCTGACCCGGACGTCCTGGCTTGACCAATATAGACTCCTGCGGCATCCTATGGTTCGCAAGAACAGCTCCAACGGTATACAGCAAGCTTAGAAACTCCAACAGATGGCGAAGTTATGGTGTTTCGTAGCAGCCACGGTTGGTGACTCTATTCTAGACGTCCTGGCTCGGCCAAGCGAGGCTATTTTGACGTCGTAGGGCTTGGAAAGACGCTTCCATTGGTGCATAGTATGCCCAGAAACTCCAAACGACAACGACATTATATCGTTTCGAAGCCGCTGCGGCAGTGACCTTGATCAGGACGTGCCAGCTTGACCAGGAGAAAATATTACAATTTCGTAGGGCTTGGAAAGATTGTTCCAATGGTATATAATAAGCCATGAAACTCCAAGCGGTAGTGATGTTATTGCGTTTTGAAGCCGCCACATCTGTAATAGTCTTGACTGGTCGCTGCAGTAATCTCGCATGGTCGAGCTGGGAAGGACAGATTAGTGTCACCGGCTGTGCGGCTTCAAAAAGCCATAACTTTGTCGTCTCTGGGTGTTTCCATGCTTATTATATGTCATTAGAATCATCTTTCCAAGCTATACGTCGTGGCAATACTTTCTTCTAGCCAAGCAAGGATGTCCAGATCATGGTCACATGCTGTAATGGCTTCGAAACGCCATAACTCTGCCTTTCGTTTAGAGTTTTTGGGCTTATCATATGTTGTTAGAATCGCCTTTCTGAGCCCTATGATGCTGTAATATTCTCTCTTGGTTTCGACGTCTACATCAGGGTCACAGGCTATGGTGGCTTCAAAACGCCATAACTTCATTGTCTGTTGGAGTTTCTGAGATTCTTATACACCATTGTAAATGTCATTCTGAGCCCTATGACGCTGTAATATTCTCTCTGATCATGCCAGGATGTCCAGATCAGGGTCACCAGCCATGATGGATTTGAAACGAGATAACTTTGTCGTCACTTGGAGTTTATGGGCTTATTATATACCTTTGGAACCATCTTTTCGAGCACTGCGATAAAGCAATAGACTCTCATGGTCGATCTAAGACATTTGGATCAGAGTCACCGGCTGTGTCTGCTTTGAAATAACATAACTTTGCTTTTTTGCTTGGAGTTTCTGGGCTGATTATATACACTTGGAATTGTCTTTCCGAGCAAGACACCGCAATAAGTTCTTGTGGTCCAGCCAAGATGTCTGAATCAATGATACCGGCTGTGGCAGTTTCGAAACACCATAACATCGCCTTTCGCTTGGAGCTTTTAGGCACATTATATAATGTTGGAACTGTCTTTGCGAGTCCTATGATGATGTAATATTCTCTCTTGGTCGAGCCGGGACGTTTGGATTAGGGTCACCAGCCATAGCGGCTTTGAAATTCCATAACTATGTCGTCGCTTCGAGTTCCTAGGCTTTTTATATACCGTCTCATTCCTAGCCCTATGACGCTACAATATCTTCTCATGGTCGAGCCGGGACATCCGGATCAGGTTCACCAGCATCGGCGGCTTCGAAATGCCATAATTTCCTCGTCGCTTAGATTTTCTAGGATTATTATATATCTTTGGAATTGTCTTTTTGAGCAGTATATAATAAACATAGAAACTCCAAGAGATAGGAAAATGTATAGAGTTTCGATGCCCCACAGTTGGTGACCCTGGTCCGAACGCTCGGCTCGACCAGGAGAGAATCTTACAACATTGTACGGCTTGGAAAGACGGTTAAAATGATATATAATAAGCCTAAAAACTCCAAGGCAAAGGTAAAGTTATGGCATTTGGAAGCAGCCACGGCAGGTGACCCTGATCCAGTCATCCTGGCTCCACCACAAGAGTCTATTGCAGCATCATTGTGCTCGGAAAGATGGTTCTAAAGATATATAATAAGCCATAAATTACAAGCAAAAGGCAAAGTTATGGCATCCCGAAGCCTCTACGGTGGGTGACCCACATCCGGACATCTTAGCTCAACCAGGAAAGAAATTACAGCAATGTAAGACTCAAGAAGACGGTTCAAGCTCCATATAATAAGCCTAAAAACTCCAAGTTAAAGGAAAAGTACAGTGACTCTGATCCAGACGTCCCAGCTCGACCAGGAGAGAATATTACATCATCGTAGGGCTCAGAAAGACGGTTCCAATGTTATATAACAAGCCTAAAAACTCCAAGCAAAAGGCAAGCTTATGGCGTTTCGAAGCCGTCATGGCTTGTGACTCTGATCCGGGCATCTTCGCTCGACTGTGAGAGTCTATTGTGGCATTGTAGTTCTCAGAAAGATGGTTCCAAAGGTATATAATAAGCAAGAAATTACAAGCGGAAGGAGTATGTTGTTTTGAAGCCTGCAGAGCCGGTGACCCTGATCCGACGTCCTAAATCGACCACGAGAGTGTAATGCTTCATCGTAATGCTCGAAAAGATTGTTCCAATGCTATATAATAAGCCCGTAAACTCCAAGCGATGACAAAGTCATTGCGTTTCCAAGTCATCACAGCCGGTGACACTGATCCGGACGTTCCGACTTGACCAGGAGAGAATTTTTGATCATCGTAGGTCTCATAATGATGATTCCAACGTTATATAATAAGCCTAAAAACTTCAATCGACAGGCAAACTTATGGCGTGTCGAAGCCGCCATGGCCGGTGACCCTGATCCTGACGTCCTGGCTCGACCATGAGCTTCTATTGCGACATCTTAGTACTCGGAAAGATGGTTCCAGAGGTATATAATAAGCCCATAAACTCCAAGCGAAAGGCAAAGTTATGGCGTCTGAAAGCCGCCGTGGCCGGTGACCTCAATCCAGATGTCCCAAGTCGACCACGAGAGTCTATTGCGACGTCAAAGTGCTCGAAAAGATGGTTCCAACGGCATATAACAAGCCTAGAAAGTTCAAGGGAGGACAAAGTTTTGGCATTTCGAAGCTGTAGTAGCTGATGATGCTGATCCGGACATCCCGGCTCGACCGGGAGAGAAAATTGCAGCATCATAGGGCTCGGAATGACATTTCCAGCGGTATATAAAGAGGCCAAAAACTCCAAGCGAAGACGAATTTAAGAAGTTTTGAAGCCTCCGTGGCCGGTGATCTAGATCCTGATGTCTTAGCTCGACCAGGAGATAGTATTTCATCATGTAGGTCTCGGAAAGACGGTTTCAACTGTGTATAGTAAGCCCAAAAACTCCAAGTGAAAGGAGAAGTTATGGCATTTCGAAGCCACCACGGTCGGTGACTCTGATTTGGATGCCTTAGCTCGACCACCGGAATCTATTGCAGCATGGTAATGCTTGGTAAGATGGTTCTAATTGTATATAATAAGCCCAAAAACTCCAAAGGACGTCGAAGTTATGGCATTTTGAGCCCGTGACCCTGATCCGGATGTCCCAGCTCGACCAAGACAGACTATAGCAGCATCGTAGAGTTCAAAAAGATGGTTCCAACGGTATACAACAAGCCCAGAAACTCCAAGACAATATGAAGTTATGGCGTTTTGAAAAGTCCGGAGGTCCTGGCTCGGCCAAACGAGACAATTGTGGCATCGTAAGGCTCGGAAAGCACTTCCAACAGTACATTGTAAGCCTGAAAACCCAAATGACAACAACGTTATGGCTTTTCAAAGCCATCGCATCATAGGACTTGGGATGACATTTCCAACGGTATATAAAAAGCGTAAAAACTCCAAGCAACGATGAAGTTATGGCATTTCAAAACCGCCATGGCTGGTGATCCAGATTTGGCATCCTGGCTCGACCAGAAGATACTATTTCATCATCGTAGGACTCGGAAAAGACATTTCAACGGTATATAATAAGCCCAAAAACTCCAAGTGAAATGAGAAGTTATGGCGTTTTGAAGCCGCCACGACCGGTGACCCTGAAGCGGATGCCCCGGCTCGACCATAAGTGTCTATTGCAATGTTGTAGTGCTTAGTAAGAGTGTTCCAACGTTATATAATAAGCCTAGAAACTCCAAATGACGATGAAGTTATGGCGTTTCAATGTCGTCGCGGCCAATGATCCTTACTCGGACGTTCAGGCTCGACCAAGATAGACTACTCCACCATCGCAGGGTTTGAAAAGACGGTTCCAACGGTATGCAACAAGCCCAGAAACTCCAAAGAGATGGCAAACTTATGGCATTTTGAAGCCGCCACGGTTCCTGGCTCGACTATAACATGGCTTATTATATGCTGGTAGAACCATCTTTCCAAGCCCTACGATGCTGTAATATTCTCTTTTAGTCGAGTCAGAATAACTGCATCAGGGTCACAAGCCGTGGCGGCTTTGAATTACCATAACTTCGTCGTCGCTTAGAGAGTCTAGATTTTTATATACTATTAGAAATGTCATTGCGAGCCCTATGACATTGCAACATTCTTGCCTGGTCACCAGTCATGACGGCTTCGAAACGTGATAACTTTGTCGTCGCTTGGAGTTTATGGGCATTTTATATTTTGTTGGAAACACCTTTCCGAGCACTACAATGAAGCAATGAACTCTCGTGGTCGAGATGAATCTGGATCAGGGTCATCGGCTGTGTCGGCTTCGAAATGACATAACTTCACCTTTCTCAGAGAGTTCTAGGCTTATTATATACCGTTGGAACCGTGATAGAATCTCGTGGTCTAGCCGGGGCATCTGGATCAGGGTTACTGACCGTGGCGGTTTGGAAACACCATAACTTTGCCTTTCGCTTGGAGGTTTTATATTTATTATATACCGTTAGAAACATCTTTCTGAGCCCTACGATGATGTAATACTTTCTCCTGGTCTAGCCGAGATGACCGGATTAGGGTCACTGGCTGCTGTGGCGTCAAAATGTCATAACTACGTCGTCGCTTGGAGTTTTTGGGCTTTTAGATACTGTTGCAAACCTCATTTTGAGCCCTATGATGCTACAAAATTCTCTCCTAGCCGAGCAAGCACATCTGGATAAGGTTCACCGCCTCGCCAAATTCAAAATGCCATAATTTTGTCGTCGTTTGAAGTTTCGGAGCTTATTACGTACCATTGAAACTGTCTTTCCAAGCAGTATATAATAAGCCTAGAACTCCAAGCGAAAAGTGAAGTTATGAGGTTTTGATGTCCCTGCGGTCGGTCAACCTAATCTGGACGTCTCGGCTCAACTATGAGATAATATTACAGCATCGTACGGCTTGGAACGACAGTTCCAACGGTACCTAATAAGCCTTAGAACTCTAAGAGAAAGCCATATTTGTGGTTTTTCAAAGCCGTCACAGCTGTTGACCCTGATCCGGATGTCTCGGCACGACAACGATAGTTATTGCGGCATTCAAGAAACTCCAAGCAAAAGTCGAAGTTATGGCATTCCGAAGCCTTCGCGGTCAGTGACCCTGATCCAGACGTCCTGACTTGGCAAGGAGAGAATATTACAGCATCGTAGGACTCAAAAAGACGGTTGAAACGGTATATAATAAGCCCCAAAACTCCAAGCAAAATGCAAATTTACGACATTTCGAAGCCACCACGGCTGCTGACACTGATCTAGATGTCCCGGTTCGACCACGATAGTCTATTGTGGTGTCATAGTGATTGAAAAGACGGTTCCAACGGTATATAATAAGCCAGAAACTCCAAGCAAAAGGTGAAGTTATGTCATTCTGAAGACACCATGGCCGGTAACCCTGATCCGGGTGTCCCGAATTGACCACAAGAATATATTGCGGCATCGTAGTGCTCATAAAGATGGCTCCAACAGTATATACTTAGACCATAAACTCCAAGCAATGATGAAGGTATAGCGTTTCAAAGCGCTGCGGCCAGTGACCCTGATCCAGACATACCGATTGGACCACGAAAATTTCTTGGGAGTTGTAGTGCTCAGAAAGATGGTTCTAATATTATATAATAACACCAAAAACTCCAAGAATTGTTGAAGTTATGGTATTTCAAAGCCGCTGCGGACAGTGACCATGATCCGTACGTCTTGGCTCGACTAAGAGAGAATATTGAGACATTTCCAATGTTATATAAAAAACCCAGAAACTCTAAGTGACGCAGAAGTTATGGCGTCTCGAAGCCACTGTTGTCAGTGACCCTAATCCGGACGTCCCTGCTCAATCTAGAGAGAATATTACAACATCGTAGGGCTGAGAAAGACACTTCCAACAGTATAAAATAAGCTCGAAAACTCCAAGTGACGACAAAGTTACGGCATTTCGAAGCCATTACGGCTGGTGACCGTGATCCGGATGTCTCGGCTTGACCAAGATTGACTATCACAGCATCGTAGGATTCAAAAAGACAATTTCAATGGTATACAACCAAGTTAGAAACTCCAAGAGATAGCAAAGTTATGGCGTTTCAAAGCTGTCACAATCAGTGACTCAATTTCGAACATCCTGGCTCGGCCAAGCGAGACTATTGTAGCGTCGTAAGGCTCGAAAAGACACTTCCAATGGTATATGCTAAGCGCGAAAACTCCAGCGGTGACATGGCGTTTTGAAGCCGCCGTGGCCGGTGATCCTAATCCGGACATCCTATATCGACCTTGAGTTTCTGGGCCCAATATATACCATTGGAACCGTCTTTCCTAGTAGTACGACGCCGCAATAGACTATAGTGGCTGAGTCGGGACGTCCGGTTTAGGGTTACCGGCCGTGGCGGTTTTGAAAACATAGCTTTGCCTTTCGCTTGGAGTTTCTAGGATTAGTATATACTGTTGGAACTGTCTTTCTGATGCACTCCTTTGAGGAATCAACAACATGTCAAGCATGTCAAACATGTACTTGTTAAGTCTCTAGGACATATAGCACTTGTATGAATGTTTAAGGGTCATTTGATCATTCTTAACTACAGGTTTATATCTCTTATATCCGAACAAACCCTAGGACACGTTGTATATGTTGTATATATTTTTCTGCATGTGTTTGAACTATTTTTAGCTCAAGGAAAAGTGATTGAAGACAAGGTAACGTCCAAACATGAAGATGAATCAATATTGTCAAGTTGCCAGCCTGACACACTGATGATATTTCAGCCATATCTCCTCAACCCCAACTCCGATTGACCTGATTCGAATTGCAAATCAACAAAAGAGACTAAAATAGAACTTTTATGTTCAGTACATCTTCATTAAATTAATTTATCAGGTTCAAATATTGCAGGAAAGATGAAGATGCTGATCAGCTGCCTGCTTGAAGAACCACCTGGAAGCAGTAGGAAATTCAACACGTCATATCTCCTTCCTCCCAACTCCAAATCAAATGATTCAAAATCAAAAATTGAATTTCTTTTAATTATATACAATATTAATGCAGACATGATTGGTCAAATGTGATTGGAAGGAACCCAAATGACGTGGAACAGTTTGGCGTGTACTGAAATCACACAACTAGACCCACTTGCCAAATCAATCTCAAAACTCAACCAATCAAAGGGAGGAAGCCAAGATGCTTACAAGGAACATGAGAGAGAATAAGATGGGAGATTTATGGCTGGTCCAATGTGGAGAAAGGGTTCAAGACACCTTGCAAAAGCCTTAAAACTTGGATGGACCATTCTGCGAGCAAACAAAATTTCTTTCCTTTACTTGTAACTTTGTTCAAACTTCATTTTTTCAGCCATTGATTTCATTGGCTATTATTTAACTTCATATATGATTGTTTATCTTAGATGTAGCCATTCAATAGCCCAGATTCCCTTGTAAAAGATAACCAATTCTTCAATAAGAACTTCAGTCGAGATCTTCCTTTTTTTTCATTCAAGACTTTGTCTTGCTTCCCTTTGATTCACGGACTTTTGAATCCCTTCAAGACTTGAACAAACTTGTTTGTAGACTTATGTACTTGGGGTGAATATCATTTGGGAGGGTTGAGGCTTGCCTAGATGAGTTGAAGTCATTTGTTAGCCATTGTTCAAAACTGGCCAAAACCAAAAATGATTGATGCAGTGTGAGCTAGGTGCTTGTTTTGCTTCATCATTTCTTGTGCAAGCTATGTTAAGGAGTTAAAGGAAAGTTCTTTGTTGTTTCATCATCAATTGGTATCAGAGCTTAAGGTACACTTTAACTCCAAATCGTTTCGTTTTGTAAACTGTTTTGTGTCTCATCAATCTATTTTGTAGTCCTGTTGTTTCTGTTGTGTTGTGCGTTTTACATGGACATTCCAGCACTTAACCTTTGCTCAAAGGATACCTTAAGGTGTTAGGATAAGTTTTGTAGTGTTTGTTTAGACGTCTTAGTGGTCATTAAATCCTGAAAACACAAAAACAGTTATCTAGTTTCCAAGTGCTCCGTTTTCCAGTTTTGTGTTGTGTTTTGTGTCTTGTTGTTTTCACATATGTTCTTGAAATTTCTGGTTATATCCTTTCTTGAACATCTCTATAATGTTTAAATAAGATATGCTAGAAGTTGTTTGGTGTTTTGTTTCTGTTTGGAACCTAAACTAGCAAGAAAACGTCAAGGTGTCACCGTTTTGTTTCTGCCGTATAGTTTGAGTTTGGCAACTGTTTTCATATTGTTTTTCTTATCTATTTATTCTCAAATTTTGCATGATCATACTTGACATTTATAAATATGATGTGGTAAATTTTTTTTGAGGTTTAGTGGTCGTTTAGAACTCAGAAAGTGCAAGGAACCTCCGGCATGTTTTCTGTTTTCTTGCCAAATACAAACTGTTATTGTGTCTAAGTTTAAACTGTTTTATCTTGCGTTTTTTCTCATCAATTATGACCCAAAACTTGTTCAATCATCTCTTTAATGTTTGAATATGTTATGGTAGCATTTGTTGAGAGTTTTGTTGCTGTTTGATACACATAAAACCCGAGATATATGTCACTGTTTGTCTAAACCAAGTAGCAATCAGTTTCTATCTTGTCGTTCTTGCTTTTTCCTTGTCAAAGTCTGTTCAAACTTCACTCACACGCACTTAAGATGTTGAAATTTAATGTGTTGGCGTTTGTTTGAAGTTTAGATGTCGTTTGAAACTAGAAAGACCAAAAAAGTGGTACGCATGTTTTCTGTTTTAAAGCCGTATACTCGATTATGTTGTTTTATCTTATCTTAACCTAAAACCAACATCATTTGGTATAGGATTTGTTTGTGTGTCCTGTGTTTAAGTTGTTTTAGTGCCATAAACAAAAAAACACAAAAAGAGGTACATTTATAAACTGTTTTGATCAAGACTGTAGCATATGAAAACTTGATACAATTTGTTAGTCATAGTTTGATTAATTTGATTCAAGCCGTGCCATTTACAACTCTTCGCAACAGTTTTGATCACAAACGTTTATTCAAGAAGTTTAAAGAGGTGCTGCCCGTTGCAAATTAATCTAGCCATCTCAAACTCACTTTAAGTCATTAAACCAAAGATAAACGCTCCAAGGTTCGCTGAACTTGTAATCAAACATTTATTGACTTTAAAGCCGTGAGAAAGTGAAGTAAACTTGATAGAGAACAAGAATTGACATCATATTTTAACATTGGATTTGTGTTCATATTTACTTTGGGTTGTTCAATTGATTAAAGACATTGTTGGACATAAGTTCTTACTTAGGATCAAGTTGTCTGACTTTCAGCCCCACACTATTATATTGCCAACCCCGTTTATCATCTTGTTGTCTTTACACTTCTTCAAACTTGCTTCATTCATATTTGGTTGTTAAAATTGTGAAAAAGTTGTCATATCATTAGTGTTTTTCTGTGTTGTTAAAGGAATGGTTCACAAAAGACAGACCAAAACCTTGTGCAAATAAACCAAAAAGTCTGTGAGCAATGTCGCATAAAGGCTGTGAGCAGTAGACTCACAAAACAAACAAATCCGAGCTAAAGAAAAAACAAAAAGGCTTGTTTGTGAAAGAAACTGAGAGAGCAAAAAGCAAAAGGCAAGACGTATGAGTGATTGCACAAGAAAGTGAGATATAGCCTTGTACAATAATCCAAAATCTCAAAGTGGATATATCAAAATTGTGTAAACAAAAACAAATACCTAGACTCAAAAGTGTTGACTATTGTCGAAAGGTTCCTGAAACAAACCCTTGTTGAACACTTGTGTTATGTATTGTCTTTTCACTCTATTTACAATTGAATTTGCATAAAAGTTTAAAGTAAGTAAAAGGATTGTTTTGAACAAACCCTTAGCTTTCTTGATTCATCCTGAAACATCACATGATTTTTATCCTTCTTTGTCACAGATAGTCCAAGATTGTTGTTTATTCAATTGTCAATTTAAAGTAGAAATTTACGTTGTCTTGAAGTTATAGTTTGATTTTACTTGCTTGTGATCTAACTTGGTTACCTCACAGTTTTTATTTCTTTACTTGATTGTGTTGATTAAACATGATGCTTAGAACCATTTGGGGAATTGAATGTCATAGAAATTACTATGATGAACTCAACCAATGTATGGACTCTTTTGGACATACAAATGGTCTTTGGGTGAGATACTTGGAGTGTAAAACTCCAAGGTATCAAACCAGTCCTCAATGCAATAAAGATGTTGCAACATATTATAATGAAATGCTCAATGATTTGTATTAAGCTAATGTTAATGAACATGAAGAACTAAGCATGATTAGGTTCTTTGCCGGATTAGATAAAGAGATTGTTGATTGCTTGTTAAGGTAGACATTTTCATCCCTTCATGACATGTTTGAAAAAGTAAAACTTATTCAATCAAACCTGATCATTTGGCATCTTAATCAAAACTAGGGCATGAGCAGAACTCATGTGTTTTGAAAAGTGTCAAACCAAACATTCAAAATGATTCAGATAAGTTTAGCGAACTACTTGTGAACATGGACAAATTTCAAACTGATTTGGTTAGACTTGATGAAATGTTGCATAAAATGAAAGAAGATGATGAATTAAACAAAGTATTGCAACCCAATGAATTCGAATATGTTGGTTTGTGTCAGCTTAAACAGAACCCCGACATGCATGAAGTTGAAGTTCTTTTACATTATATGCATGTTCAACCGTATGAAGTTTTTGAAATAGAAGAAGATACTTCACTTGAGAGTGAAATTGGTAATTTACAGTGTTATAACATGCCTATATCTGTTACTGGACTTGTTAACACTTTGTCTGAAAATGTTTTAAACCTTGACTTGCATATAAATGAAATCCCTGTGCATGATTTGCATACTGCTGAGATGCTTACATTTAGGTCAGAAAGTGAGTTACATCCTGAACAAATTTTTGAGAACATTGATGTAAATGTGCCTAATGAGAATGACAATGTTAAACTAAATTCATATGAATAACTGCTAGCTGACATAGATAGTCTACTTGATGTAGAACTTGATCATGATTTCATTGAAACAAATTCTGCTGCATATCAATGTAAATCGTTGAACGATCTAGTTGATGAATTGCTTGACCTATTCAACTTAAATGAAGGCATTACTGAAACATCACCTAGCCTTAATCTAGTTGAATATATTCCTGTTGCCATCTCGTTCATTACATCTGGTCTAAATATTGCATATATACGTTTGAACTGTACATTTGATATAAATATGTTGCAATATATCATTTGGAACTTGCATTACTTATTAGGATGTTCCTGGTGCAAACTTTTTGCTATCTTACTTTTGGTACATCCTAAACACATTAGGAAACATGTTCACACCTGATTCCTTTTGTGTGAAAAGATAAGGGTGCTCCCAGGTATATCATCTTCACCCTACTATTTTTTCAGATTAATCTTTGATCAAGGTGGAGTTGATTATATGTGTACATCCTTATATCCTATCCCCTACTCATATTCAGAATCGAGGACAAATTATTTTGAAGTGGAAGGGAATGATGCACTCCTATGAGGCATCAACAAAATTTCAAGTATGTCAAACATTACACTTGTTAGATCTCTAGGACATATAGCACTTGTATGAACGTTTATGGGTCATTTGATCATTCATAACTACAGGTTTATGTCTCTTATAGTCTAACAAATCCTATGACATGTTTTATATGTTGTATATATTGTTTTGTATGTGTTTGAACTATTTTCAGGTCAAGAAAGAGTGATTGAAGACGAGGCAACGTCCAAACATGAAGATGAATCAAGATTGTCAAGTGGGCAGCTTGACACATTGATGATATTCAAGCCATATCTCCTCAACCACAACTCCGATTGACTTGATTCTAATTGGAGATTCAACAGAAGAGAACGAGATAAAACTTTGGTGTTTAGCACAGCTTCCGAAAATGACTTTATAAGGTTCAATTATTGCAAGGAATATAGAGCTGCTGAACAGCTGTCTGCTTAAAGGACCACCTGGAAGCAGCTGGAAATTCAGCACGTCATATCTCCTTCCTCCCAAGTCCAAATCAAATGATTCAAAAGCTAAAATGGAAGTTATTTTAATTATGTACAATATGTATGCAGACATGATTGGCTAAATATGATTGGAAGGAACATAAATGATGTGGAACAGTTTGGCGTGTGCTGAAAACACACAACTTGACCCATTTGTAAAATCAGACTCAAAACTCAACCAATCAAAGGGAAGATGCCAAGAGGCTTACAAGGAACATCAAAGACAATAGTATGGGAGATTTATGGCTGGTACAATGAGGAGAAAGGGTTCAAGCCATCTTGCAAAAGACTTAAAACTCGGATGGACATTTCTGCCCGCAAACATAAATTCTTTACTTTACTTGTAACTTTGTTCAAACTTCATATTTTCAGCCATTGATTTCATTGGCTATTAGTTATGTTCATATATGATTGCTTGTCTTAGATTTAGCCTATAAATAGCCCAACTTCCCTTGTAAAAGATAACCAATTCTTCAATAAGAACTTTATCCGAGAGCTTCCTTTTTTTATTCAAGACTTTGCCTTGCTTTTCTTTGATCAAGGGCTTTTGAATCCCTTCAAGTCTTGAACAACATTTTTTATAGGCTTATATATTTGGGGTTAATATCATTTGGGAGGGTTGAGGCTTGCCTAGATGAATTGAAGCCATTTGTCAGCCATTGTTCAAAACTGGCCAAAACAGAAAATGATTGATGCAAGGTAAGTTGGGTGATTGTTGTGCTTCATCCTTTCTTTTCCAAGATGTGTTAAGGAGTTAAAGGAAAGGTCCTTCTTGTTCCCTCATCAATTGGTATCAGAGCTTAATATACACTTTAACTCCAAATCATTTCGTTTTGTAAACTGTTTTGTGTCTCAGTAATCTATTTTCTAGTCCTGTTGTTTCTCTTGTGTTGTACGTTTTATATGGACATTCCAGCACTTAACCTTTGCTCAAAACATACCTTAAGGTGTTAGGATAAGGTTGTAGTGTTTGTTTTGGCGTCTTAGTGGTCATTAAATCCTGAAAACACAAAAACAATTAGCTAGTTTCCAAGTGTTCTATTTTCTAGTTTTGTGTTGTGTTTTGTGTCTTGTTTTTTTTCACTTTTTTTCTTGCAATTTATGGTCACAACCTTGCTTGAACATCTCTTTATTGTTTAAATAAGATATGCTAGAAGTTTTTTGGTGTTTTGTTTCTGTTTGGAACCTAAATTAGCAAGAAAACATCAAGGTGTCACCGTTTTGTTTCTGTCGTATAGTTTGATCATATTGTTTTTATTATCCATTTCTTCTCAAATTTTGCATGATCATACTCAACATGTATAAATATGATGTGGTAAAATTTTTGTGAGGTTTAGTTGGCGTTTAGAATTCATAAAGTGCAAGGAACCACCGGTAAGTTTTCTGTTTTCTTTTCAAATACAAACTGTTGTTGTGTCAAAGTTTAAACTGTTTTATCTTGCGTTTTATATCATCCATTCTGACCCAAAAGTTGTTCAATCATCTCTTTAATGTTTGAATATGTTATATTAGCATTTGTTGAGAGTTTTGTTGCTGTTTGGTACACGTAAATCCCGAGATGCACAACATATGTCACTGTTTGTCTAAACCGAGTAGCAATCAGTTTCTATCTTGTTGTTCTTGAGTTTTTCCTTGGAAATTCTGTTCAAACTTCTCTCAAACACACTTAAGACGTTGAAATTTTATGTTTTGGTGTTTTTTGAAGTTTAGATGTCGTTTCAAACTAGAAAAGACCCGAAAAGAGGTACGCATGTTTTCTATTTTAAAGCCGTATACTAGATTATGTTGTTTTAGCTTGTCTTAACCTAAAAGCAAGATCATTTGGTATAGGATTTGCTTGTGTGTCCTGTGTTTAAGTTGTTTTAGTGTCATAAACAAAAAAGCACAAAAAAAGGTATGTTTATAAACTGTTTTGATCAAGACTGCAGCATATGAAAACTTGGTACAATTTGTTAGCCATAGTTTGATTAATTTGGATAGCTTGTGATGTCGTTCAGATATACTGGGTATGTTTTTTGTTGTTGTTGTTGTAGCTTGATTAATTCGATTCAACCCGTGCCGTTTACAAGTCTTTGCAATTGTTTTGATCACCAATATTTATTTAAGAAATTTAGAGAGGTGCTGCCCGTTGCAAATTAATCCAGCCGTCTAAAACTCACTTTAAGTCATTAAACCAAAGATAACCGCTCCAAGGTTGGCTGAACTTTTAATCAAACATTTATTGACTTCAAAGCCGTGAAAAAGTGAAGCAAACTTGAAAGAAAACAAGAATTAACATCAAGTTTTAATATTGGCTTTGTGTTTATATTTACTTTGGGTTGTTTCAATTGATTAAAGACATTGTTGGACTTAAGTTCTTACTTAGGATCAAGTTGTCTAAATTTCAGCCCCACACTGTTATATTGCCAACCCCGTTTATCATCTTGTTGTCTTTACACTTCTTCAAACTTGCATTGAACTTTCATTCATATTTGGTTGTTAAAATTGTGAACCAGTTGTCATACCATTAGCGTTTTTCTGTGTTATTAAAGGAACGGTTGACAAAAGACAAACCAAAACCTTGTGAAAATAAACCAAAAAGTCCGTGAGCAATGTGGCATAAAGGCTGTGAGCAGTAGACTCACAAAACAAACAAAGTCGAGCTAAAGAAAAACTAAAAAGGGCTTGTTTGTGAAAGAAACTGAGAGAAAAGCCTATCTAACGTCAAAAAGCAAGAGGCAAGACGTATGAGTGATTGCACAAGAAAGTGAGATATAGCCTTGTACAAAAATCCAAATTCACATAAGTGGATATATCAAGATTGTGCAAACAAAAACAAATACCTATACCCAAAAGTGTTGACTGTTGTTGAAAAGTTCTTGGAATAAGCCCTTGTTGAACACTTGAATGTATGTACTGTCTTTTCACTTTATTTACAATTGAATTTGCATAAAAGTTTAAAGTAAGTTAAAGGATTCTCTTGAACAAACCCTTAGTTTTCTTGATTCAGCCTGAAACATCACCTGACTTCTATCCTTCTTTGAATCATAGATAGTCCAAGATTGTTGTTTATTCAATTGCCAAATGAAAGTAGAAATTTACTTTTTGTTGAAGTTATAGTTTGATTTTACTTGCTTGTGATCTAACTTGGTTACCTCACAGTTTTTACTTCTTTGGTTGATTGTTTTGATTAAACATGATGCTTAGAACCATTTGGGGAGTTGAATGTCATAGAAATGACTATGATGAACTCAACCAACGTACGGACTATTTTGGACATACAAATGGTCTTTGGGTGATGTATATGGAGTGTCAAACTCCAAGGTATCAAACCAGTCCTCAATGCAATAAAGATGTTGCAACATATTATAGTGAAATGCTCAATGATTTGTATTATGCTAATGATAATGAACATGAGGAACTAAGCATGATTAGGTTCTTTACCAGATTAGATAAAGAGATTGTTGATTGCTTGTTAAGGAAGACGTTTTCATCCCTTCATGACATGTTTTAAAAGGCAAAACTTATTCAATCGAACATGATCATTTGGCGTTCTAATCTAAACTATGGGCATGAGCAGAACTCTTGTGTTTTGAAAAGTGTCAAACCAAACATTCAAAACGATTCAGATAAGTTTAGCAAACTACTTGTGAACATGGACAAATTTGAAATTGATTTGGTTAGACTTGATTAAATGTTGCATAAAATGAAAGAAGATACTGAATTAAAGAAAGTATTGCAACCCAACAAATTCGAAAATGTTTGTTTGTGTTAGCTTAAACTGAACCCTGACATGCATGACGTTGAAGTCCTTTTACATTATTTGCATGTTCAACCATATGAGGTTTTTGAAATAGAAGAAGATACTTCACTTGAGACTGAAATTGGTAATTTTCAACGTGTTAACAACATGCCTATATCTGTTATTGAAATTATTAACACTTTGTCTGAAAATGTTCTAAACCTTGACATGCATATAAATGAAATCCTTGTGCATGATTTGCATACTGCTGAGATGCTTACATTTGAGTTAGAAAGTGAGTTACATCCTGAACAAATTATTGATGACATTGATGTAAATATGCCTAATGAGAATGACAATGTTAAACTAGATTCATATGAAGAATTGCTAGCTTAAATAGATAGTCTACTTGATGTAGAACTTGATCATGATTTCATTGAAACAAATTCTGCTGCATATGAATGTAAATCGTTGAATGATCTAGTTGACGAATTGCTTGACCTATTCACCTTGGATGAAGGCATTACTGAAACATCACCTAGCCTTAATCTAGTTGAATATATTCATGTTGCCATCTCGTTCATTACATCCGGTCTAAATATTGCACTTATACATTTGAACTGTACATTTGACATAAATATGTTGCAATATATCATTTGGATGTTGCTTTACTTATTAGGATGTTCCTGGTGCAAACTTTTTGCTATCTTACTTTTGGTACATCCCAAACACATTAGCGAATGTGCTCACACCTGATTCCTTTTGTGTGAAAAGATAAGGGTGCTCCCAAGTATATCATCTTCACCCTACTATTTTTTCAGATTAATCATTGATCCAGGTAGAGTTGATTATATGTGTACATCCTTGTATCCTATCCCCTACTCATGTTTAGATTCGAGGACGAATCATTTTGAAGTTGAAGGGAATGATGCACTCCTATGAGGCATCAACAACATCTCAAGCATGTCAAACATTGCACTTGTTAGGTCTCTAGGACATATAGCACTTGTATGAACGTTTAAAGGTCATTTGATAATTCATAACAACAAGTTTATTTCTCTTATAGTCTAACAAACCCTAGGATATGTTGTATATGTTGTATATATTGTTTCGTACGTGTTTGAAATATTGTTTGGTCAAGAAAGAGTGATTGAAGACAAGG
Source organism: Eustoma russellianum (assembly GCA_036186865.1). Lineage (NCBI taxonomy): Eukaryota > Viridiplantae > Streptophyta > Magnoliopsida > Gentianales > Gentianaceae > Eustoma > Eustoma russellianum. The sequence goes on from AP025060.1 coordinate 12,630,497, forward strand.
CAACGTCAAAACATGAAGATAAATCAAGATTGTCAAGTTGACAGAGTGACACACTGATGATATTTCAGCCATATCTCCTCAACCCCAACTCCGATTGACCTTATTCTAATTGCAGCTTCAACAGAAGAGACCAAGATACAACTTTGATGGTCAGCACAGCTACAGAAAATGACTTTATCAGGTTCAAACATGGCAAGGAAAATGAAGTTGTTGATCAGCTGCCTACTTGAAGGACCACCTGGAAGCAGCTGGAAATTCAATACGTCATATCTCCTTCCTCCAAACCCCATATCAAATGATTCAATAGCCAAAATTGAATTTATTTTAATTATGTACAATAGGTATGAAGACATAATTGGCTAAATATGATTGGAAGGAACCCAAACGACGTGGAACAGTTTGGCGTGTGCTAAAAACACATAACTTGACCCACTTGCAAAATCAGACTCAAAACTCAACCAATCGAAGGGGGGACGCCAAGCTGCTTACAAGGAACATCTAAGGGAATAACATGGGAGATTTATGGCTGGTACAATGAGGATAAAGGGTTCAAGACAGCTAGCAAAAGACTTTACTCGGATGGACATTTCTTCAAGCAAACAGAATTTCTTTTCTTTACTTGTAACTTTGTTCATACTTCATTTTTTCAGCCATTGATTTTGTTGGCTATTAGTTAGGTTCATATATGATTTTTTATCTTAGATTTAGCTTATAAATAGCCCAGCATCCCTTGTAAAAGATAACCAATTTCTTCAATAAGAACTTCACCCGAGAGCTTCCTTATTTTCATTCAAGACTTTGTCTTGCTTTCCTTTGATTCAAGGGATTTTGAATCCCTTCAAGGCTTGAGCAACCTTGTGTGTAGGCTTATATACTTGGGGTGAATATCATTTGGGAGGGTTAAGGCTTGCCTAGATTAGTTGAACCCAATTGTTAGCCATTGTTCAAAACCGGCCAAAATAGAAAATGATTGATGCAAGGTGAGCTGGATGCTTGTTGTGCTTCATCCTTTCTTGTCCAAGATGTGTTGAGGAGTTAAACGAAGATCCCTTCTTCTTATTTTTTTATCACTTTCCGAGCCCTATGAGGATGTAATCTTTTCTCCTAGTCGAGCCAGGACATCCATATCAGGGTAACCAGCCGCGGTGGCTTCAAAATTCCATAACTCCATCGTCTCTTAGAGTTTTTGGGCTTTTTATATACCGTTGGAAACCTCATTTCAAGCCCTATGAAACTGCAATATTCTCTCCATGTCAAGCCAAGATGTCCAGATCAAGTTCACTGGCCTTAGCGGCTTTGAAACGCCAAGAGACGACGAAGTTATGGTATCTCGAAGCCGCCATGGCTGGTGTCCCTGATAAATACATATCAGCTCGACTAGGAGAGAATATTGCAGTGTCTTAGAGCTCGGAAAGACGGTTCCAACAGTATGTTAGAAGCCCAAAAACTCCAAGCAAAAGGCAAAGTTATATCATTTGGAAGCCGCCGCGGCCGATAACCCTGATCCGGACGTCCCGGATTGACCACAAGAGTGTGTGCGGCATCGTAGTGCTGAGAAAGATAGTTCCAATGGAATATAATAAGACCAGAACCTCCAAGCAACAACGAAGTCATGGCATTTCAAAGGATATTGTGAGGTTATAGGGCTAAGAATGACATTTTCAATGGTATATAACAAGGCCAGATACTCCAAGCGACGATGAAGTTATGGTATTTCGAAGATGTCGTGGCTGGTGACCATGATCCGGACGTCCTAGCTCAACCAGAAGAGAATATTGCACCATCATAGGGCTCGGTATGACGTTTCCAGCGGTATATGAAAATCCTAGAAACTACAACAGATGACCAAGTTATGCGTCTCGAAGCCATTATGGTCGGTGTCCATGATCCAGACGTCCCGGCTCGACTAGAAGAGAATATTCCGGCGTCGTAGTGGTTGCTAATACAGTTCAAACAGTATATAATAAGCCCAGAAACTCCAAGAAAAAGGCAAAGCTATGTCATTTGGAGGCCGTCGTGGCCGGTAACCCTGATCTGGACGTCCCAGATCAACCACGGGAGTCTATTGTGGCCTTGTAGAGCTTGAAAAGATGGTTCCAATGGTATATAATAAGTCTAAAAACTCCAAGTGGCGACGAAGTTATGGCGTTTTGAAGCCGTCACGACCGATGACCCTAATACAGATGTCCCGGCTTGACAGGGAGAAAATTGTTATATCCTAATTTTTTAATAAGGGTAAAAATTGTATTTAGGCTATTTAATTACTAAACCTAATTTGATTAGGAAATTTCCCTAAACCCTAATCAAAACTCTATTTAAATATGGTTGATTCCTCTCCCTCCCCATCAAATAATCAATCGCCCCTTCAAAAAAAAAGCGATTCTTGCTTCTTCAAGCTTCAAGCCGCCGACTAGGGAGAGAGAGGGAGTAGCACCATCAACCCCGATCAACCCTTCAAACGCATAGTAAACTGCCTTTAATTGCTAGGTATGTACTCCCTTAACATCTTTGAATGTAAACCCTATAATCTTTAATTTCTATATGAAACCAATATCGTGTATAAGTATTTATGATTGTATAGGTGTTTGATTATTTGATTATATGAATATGTGATGAATTGTTGTATATATGACTGCATATGTATATATATGTATGATGCTATTTTCGTATGATCAACTTAAAAAAGATTGTATCAGTATGTATATATGACGAAGATTTCGGTTTAAAAGGCGTTTCTGGTGGCAGCACGTGGCCGGTGGTGGGTATGGCCGCGTGCTGCCATGCAAAGGGGTGCATGTGGGTGAGGGGGTGCGGCAGTGTGTGTGTGTGTGAGGTGGGGGGTGCAGGTGGAGTGAGTGGGCCGAAGGGGGTTGTGAGCTGGGGGTGGCCGTAGGGTGGAGGAGCCGAAGGGGGGAGGAGGGGGTTGGGCCGAGAGGGAGAGGTGGGAGTGAGGGAGGCGGCAGAGAGTGGAAAGGGGGAACTGAAAGGATCTGAGAACGGAGGAAGGGAGCAGAAATGGAAAAGAAAAAGGGAAAACGAGTGTAAGGAAAAGAAAAGGAAAAGGAAAAAAGAAAATGAAAATGAAAATAGGAAAAAGAAAAGGAAAGTAAAAGGAAAAAAGAAAAGGGAAAAGGAAAATAAAGGAAGGATTCTGTATGTGATTTCTGTGCATTCATGCATCACAATGTTGCATTAAGTTAGGCTTGCCGTAAATGTCTCTCTGAGGTTAGGCGTGCCGTAAACGTCTCTCTGAGGTTAGGCGTGACGTAAACGTCTCTTTGTTGGTCAAGGCGTACCGAAAACCTCTCTCTGTTAGGTTATGCGAGCCGTAGGTTGCATCTCTTTTAGGTTATACGACCCGTAAGTCGCATCTCAGTTAGGTCCCAGGGTCATGCATTTGCATGATAAGGTGCATGTTTCTCAGAACGTAGGTATAACATGCATCATGTATGTGACATTGCCTTTCACGCTTTTTCGCATGCTTGTGTTTTGATTGTTCTGAGAAGTTATTACCGTTATACGTATTTGCGAAAACATGGACATTTTATTATTTATAAGTATTTCACTACTGTCTTAGCGTGTATGATCTCACAGGGCTGATGCGAGCATGGTACCTACTGAGTGACATTTTTGTCACTCACACCGTTCATTACATTTATTACAGACTATTCAGGGTACGATAATATATGGATTAGAGAAGATTCTGAGTGGGCTCACTGTTACTCATAGAGAGACTGACTGGAGATTGAGGTCGAGGACTAGAGAAGTTGTATTTTATTATTATTTCATTTCAGGACATAGCATAAGCATTTTATATTTAGTTACTTTACGATGTCGTTTAAGAGATGTTGACTTTATTTTGACTATATATGTTTTTGGGGAATTTACTTTCGATTTAGGGTTTTGAGTTGATTTATTTTGCTTCCGCAATAGAATACTGTGTTGTTTTGATAAGTGCAGTGATTTGTACAGACGCCTTGTATATCCCTTAGCGGAATACGGCGGGCGTACCAGTTCTGATCCTAGGGTTTGGGACGGGGCGCTACAGGTGGTATCATGTAGAGAAAAAGGGGTTTGAGTGATTTTCAAATGCATGATTTAAATGTGCACAAAAACGAGCATAAGATATAAACGTGCATAAGTGTACATGTGTGCATGATAACTTGCCATTACTTGCCTTATTTAGCTTATATATTATGTTGCCGTACTAACGAGCCATGAAGCATTAAAGCTTACATCATATGGCGAACATTTGTTGAGTTTATACTATTTTCAGGTGCCACCATTAATGAACTAAAGTAGTTCATTAAGTGAAGTACTTAGTTTAATAAACTAAGTAGTTCATTAAAGGAAGATGCATTTGGAAAAGGCACAAAGGCAACATGGCTATGGAAGGAAAGTCTTCTCCTCCTCCTCACATTCATTCCACACGCCTTTATACACATATATATACTATATTTTCAGATTTTTTATAAAAGGCACATACACATGTATTCCAACGTACTACCGACACGCTATATATCGTACGTACGTACGTTATCGTCACACCACTATACTTAACTCATATTTATGAGTATATTCAGGTCTTATATCATATGATATAAGATATGGTGATGACAAATTAAATACGACACGATAAAAGGTTCTAAACCGAAATTTGTCGTATCGGGCGAATACCGAAACTTCGCCAACGTGTCACGTACTTGCCATAAATAAATGGCCAGCCCATATACATCAAAAATTGATGGAAATTTCGTGATACACATGGTGTGATTAGCCAAAAATACTTTCCATGTTGGCACACACAAATCACCCCACATTTAGGCCAAAATGTGAAGATTCCAATTCTATTTTTGTCACATGTTTATGGTACCATTTTAAATCAGCCAAGAGCTGAAATTTAAAATATATATTATATATATTATGTATAACATAATATATATATCATGTGCAAAAGTTGGAATTTAAGATTAGAGAAAAATCGGGTAATCGATAAATATCGAAAATTCGGTTTTCTACGCACTTAACATGGAACGTTTTTCTTGACCATGATGTGACACGTATCTAGACACTTTTTACATATAATATACATCTTAAAGTATTCTAGAAAATTAAATTAAGGGCTGATTGGAATATTACATGTGTGTATTATTAAATGTGCACTATTTTACAAAGTTAGCAAAAATAAATTTCAGCACATGTACAAACATACTCAACGCCACCTACAGCTGATTTGGAGCACATGTGGAGCCTTGTTGGCATATTGATTGGTCAAGGATCAATCATACAATGTTGATGAATCAAAGAGAGAAGCTACAAAAGGTAAGTATTCAACATATACCTCTCTTATGTCACATGCTGAAAATTTCAGCATACTACACACATGTGGCCGATTTCTTCATGGCTAAGATAACATATTTTGTCAATTTTTCATTAAAGGATAAATCAAAGGAGTTATGGAAATGATTTGAATTGTATGTAAGGTAATCAAGTGTGATATTTTTCATATCACACATGCTGAAATTTTTCAGCATGTGTGAGGGGATGTGGTGGCCGAATGTTACTCCCTTTTGGTGTCCAAGTTCATTCTTCATCTTGTAGCAAGACTTACCATATATGGTTGATTCATTTTTATGATAAAAATGTAGAAATATGAGGGTTTGAGTGATTTTAAAATAAGAAATTTGAATATGTATATATATATATATATATATATATATATATATATATATATATATAACGTTAAGTATATATATATATATACACAAGTGTACATGTATGCATGATAACTTGCCTTATTTACCTCATATATTATGTTGCCGTACTAACGAGCCATGAAGCTTTAAAGCTTACATCATATGGCGAACATTTGTTGAGTTTATACTATTTTCAGGTGCCACAATTAATGAACTAAAGTAGTTCATTAAGTGAAGTACTTAGTTTAATAAACTAAGTAGTTCATTAAAGGAAGATGCATTTGGAAAAGGCTTAAAGGCACAATGGCTATGGAAGGAAAGTCTTCTCCTCCTCCACACATAAATGTCACACGTTTTTAATACATATATATATACTATATTTTCAGATTTTTATAAAAGGCACATACACATTTATTCCAACGTACTATTGACACGTTATATATCTTACGAACGTACGTTTACGTCACACCACTATACTTAACTCATATTTATGAGTATATTCAGATCTTATATCATATGATATAAGATATGGTGATGACAAATTAAATACGACACGATAAAAGGTTCTAAACCGAAATTTGTCGTATCGGGCGATACCGAAACTTCGCCAACGTGTCACGTACTTGCCATAAATAAATGGCCAGCCCATATACATCAAAATTTATCAAAAATTTCGTGCCATACACTGTACATTGAGACAAAAATACTTTCCATGTTGGCACACACAATTCACCCCACATTTAGGCCAAAATGTGAAGATTCTAATTTTATTTTTGTCACATGTTTATGGTACCACTTTAAATCAGCCAAGTGCTGGAAATTAAAGTATATATTATATATATTATGTATAACATAATATATATAGCATGTGCAAAAGTTGGAATCTAAATTAGAGAAAAATCGGGTAATCGATAAATATCGAAAATTCGGTTTTCTACGCACTTGACATGGAACGTTTTTCTTGAACATGATGTGGCACGTATCTAGACACTTTTTACATATAATATACATCTTAAAGTGTTCTAGAAAATTAAATTAAGGGCTGATTGGAATATTACATGTGTATAATATTAAATGTGCACTATTTTACAAAGTTAGCAAAAATAAATTTCAGCACATGCATATACACATCAAAACGTCACCCTAGCTGAGATGGAGCACATGTGGAGCCTAGTTGGCATGTTGATTGGTCAAGAATCAATCATACAATGTTGATGAATCAAAGAGAGAAGCTACAAAAGGTAAGTTTTCAACATACACCTCTCTTATGTCACATGCTGAAATTTTCAGCATGTCACACACCTTAATGGCCGAATTCTTCATCATTAAGGAGTATATTTTGTTAATTTTGCATTAAGGAATAAATCAAATGAGTTATGGAAATGATTTGAAATGTATTTAGTGTGATATTCTTTATATCACACATGCTGAAATTTTTCAGCATGTGTGAAAATGGTGTGGCCGAAATTTACCCCATTATTGTGTCCAAGTTCATTCTCAATCTTGTGGCAAGACTTGCCTTAATTATTGGATGTATTTTTATGGAAGAAATTCAAAGAAATATGGAAGAAATTCTGATTTGTCACACATGGAAAATGCTGAAAATTTCAGCATTAACACTATGATATGGCCGATTTTTCAAGGGTGGAAGGGAGGATTTTTGTGTCTCAAACTTTATGACATATTGTGACTATTTTGGCATGATTTGATAATTGATTATTTGGCACATGTTTAAAGTGTTTTTTTTCAGAATATCCATGTCATCAAATGATGACATCAATGAGCCAATCAAAAGGTGCCAAGTAAGCAATGACTAAATGATGGTCCAATGGAGTGATGCCAAGTAAGCAAAATGTTGTCACCATGATGTCTCACATCCTCTTAAGCAATTAAAAGGAAAGTTTCAAGAGGGGAGAAGGGTGCTAGGGACGGCCTGGACTTGATTAAAAGAGAAGAGAAGAACAAACAAAAACAAGACCAAGAATCATATTCAATAGTGATCAAAGTGCAAAAGCTTTCTTCTCCTACACTTTCTTTCTTTCTTCTTCTTGTAAAAAGCCTATTGTACTTTACTTCTTTCATCCTTGAATAGGCTTCATAGAAACCACCATTCATTCATCATTGTACAAGATTGATCAAGGTGTGATCAATCTTCATTCTAGCGAGGTGGTGGTGTTCATGTGAATTGTACTCACAATACAAGGTTTGTAAAGGGTTGGAGTTAAGGTGTAACTCTATCAACCCTGCGGTAAGGTGTACTGCGTGTGTGAAATTAGTGTGAACCAAGGAAGGTGTTCCTTGAAGACTGGAGTAGGTTGTTTATAACCGAACCAGTATAAAATTCTTGGTGCAATTTACTTTCTGCATTTACGTTTCAGTTTCTGCACAGTTTACTTATATTGTTGACGTTCGTAAAAATAGTAAACGTTTTCTAAAAATTATAAAAATTTTCAGAAACATACATAAACGTTCTAGGGTTAATTTGGCACAAGTTTCAACCCTTTTGGACAAGTATAAGTCATCCAAACATCAAAAGTTCTGAGACTAGTGCAGTCTGATTTTCAGACTTGCAAAGGTTGAGACTTTGGGTGTATTTGACCTACTTCCCAAAAGAATTTTCAAAAACTGTTTCAACCCATTTCAATATAGTGTGTGAAGAGTTATTGGTCAAATTTTCAGATCATTTGGACATTCACACAAATAGGAATTAATTTTTCAAAACCATCTACCGTTTCTGGCAGAATTGCACAATCTGAGTGCCAACGGTTTTTGAAGGGGTTAAAGGTTGAATTTTGATTTGAAATTTTTAGGGGACCCTCACAACATCTGAGGCTAAGTTCTCTCAAAATTTCATAATTTTTGGAGACCTCTAACCTAGTTTTTAAATCGTTTTAAAAACTGGTACTGAAAACAGAATCTGTTTTCAGAACTTGAATTGTTCAAGTTTAAAGAAATTTTAAAAACCATATTTTCCGCACCACCTATTCAACCCCCCCTTCTAGTGGTGCCTTGCAGATCCTACAAGTGGTATCAGAGAGCAGGAATACTCACGACAAGGAATCCAACGATTCAGTGAGATGGCATCCACAAATCTCAAAACCGAACAAGAAGGTATGTCAAGCCAAAGGCCTCCACTCTTTGACGGTGAGTCTTTCATTCAATGGAAACTTAGGATGAAATTATTTCTTATGGCTATAGACATAGACCTTTGGTCAATAATTGAAGATGGTCCATATGTCCCGTCTAAATTGTCCATTGTAGATGGAGTCACACTAGAAGTAATTAAAACAAGACAAGACTATACTAGTGAAGACAAAAAGAAACTGAGTATGAATGCTAAGGCCATGCAATTACTCTTAAATGGCTTAAGTAAGAGTGAGTCCAGTTATGTGTCCAATTGTTCGAGTGCACAAGAAATGTGGAGAATCTTAGAAATGAAACACGAAGGCACGAGTCAAGTCAAAGAGTCTAAAATTAATATGCTTATGTCTACTCTTGAGTCTTTCAAGTTGTTGCCTAATGAGTCAATTGTTGATATGGATCTTCGTTTGACTAACATCTATAACTCTCTTGAGTCTCTTGGTAAGGCCTTTACAACGCAGGAAAAAGTACAGAAAGTCCTACGGAGCCTCCCTTCAGAATGGGATCCTAAAGTGACTGCCATAGAAGAAAGCAAGGAGACTAAGTCAATAAAAATGGAAGAACTCATTGGTTCACTAAAAGTGTATGAAAACAAACTCATTATTCGGAAATCGGAATCAACCAAACAAGGTAAGACAATTGCTTTTAAATCAAATGAATACGTCTCCCCTCCCTCCGATCACATAGATGATAGTGATTCCGAATCGGATAATGATGACTTAATTCTATTGGCAAAAGGACTAAGAAGATTCATGAGAAAATCATTTAGAAATAAAAACAAGGGCACTACATCTAAGAGAAATAAAAACAAGTCAAATGATAAGGACATTAAATGTTATGAATGCGGCAAACTCGGACACTTATCATATGACTGCCCAAACAAAGAAAAGCAAACTAATAAGTACCCTGACAAGGAGCGGAACAAAAATAGACCCGTCTCAGATCCTAAACAAAGGAAACGTGCACTAAAGGCCTCCACATGGAGTGACTCATCAGACTCTGAAACTGAGACCGAAGAGGAGACCGCTCAAGTTTGCTTCGCTTCAAAGGCGTCTAATGAGGTATCATCTGACTCTGACTCTGACTCTGAACCTTCTTACGATGATTTATTTAGTCAATATCTTGAGTTACATAAATTTACTAAGACTCTCGCAAAAGAAAAGAAACGTTTAATTGAAGACAAGAAACTGTTAGAATCTTCTAACGAGAATCTTGTCGCTCAATTAAGCGATTCAAAGAAAGAGTCTTCATGTGCCATCACTGCATTAAAAACCGAGATCTCATCATTAACTTCTCAAAATAATGAAATGAAATCCGAGATTTCAAATTTGAAATCAAGGAATACAGATTTAGAGAACATGATGAAACAATTCGATACAGGGTCAAACATGCTGCATCGCATCATATTATCGCAAAAGCATGACAGTGACAAAACTGGATTGGGGTACGTTGATACTAACGAAGTATCAACCAAACCAACCAAGTTTGTTGTGTCTAAAAAGGTAGACACCCCTAAGCATCAAGTGGCGTCTAAGATGACGCAGAAAGCACCCCCTTCCACACGCCCCACTCCCTCATATCATGTGAAATATAATGTTGTACCATATAGATATGAGAAGAAGAGATCAATGCATACACGGAATACATATCATCCACGCACCACGCACACACACACAAGGACATATCACAAACGTCCTTCATACATTGAGTATAGGGGAGTCCTTGGGCAAAGACCCAAAGTACATGCACCACATGTATACTATGTCGCACCTTCATCTACTTTCTTGCCATTTGATAGACCGAGAAGGATCACCCAAGTATGGGTACCGAAAGGTACCTTTACTAAAAGGTGATTAACTAACTCGAAAGGACCCAAAATTAAAAGGGTACCTAAATCACCTTTTTACATTGCAGGGAGACCACTCATCAAAAGACATATCAATAAAGTGGTTCCTTGACAGTGGTTGCTCGAGGCACATGACAGGTGACCCGAGCCTCTTCTCCAAATTAAAGAAGGTCACAAAAGGCGGATCCGTGACCTTTGGAGACAACAATGAAGGCAAGATCATTGGTAAAGGTACGATTGGAAACCCGGATACACTTCAAATCTCCAACGTGTTTTTGGTAAGCAACTTATCTTACAATCTTCTTAGTATTTCACAATTTGTTGACAATGGTTTCAATGTGTGTTTTACTCACCCTTACTGTAATATAATAAATAAAAATGGAGAAACTGTTTTAAAAGGAAAACGTGAAGGAAATATATTCACACTATCTATGGATGATGTAGTAGATGCCAAAGTTAAATGTTTTATGTCAAATGAACCCAATGTGAATTTATGGCATAGACGTTTAGGACACATAGGTATTTCTACACTAGAAAAATTGCAACAAAAGAACCTAGTACGGGGATTGCCTAAGCTTGATTTAGACAACTTTCAGTTGTGTGAATCTTGCATAAAAGGCAAACAAACACGTGAGTCACTTAAGCCTAAAAATGAGATAAGCACGACTAGAATACTAGAACTATTGCATATCGATTTGTTTGGTCCTAGTCGTACTACAAGCCTTGGTGGGCGTCACTATGCATGTGTACTTGTTGATGACTTTTCTCGTTATACTTGGACTTTGTTTCTTGCACATAAGGATGATAGTGCCGTAGAAATCGCTAAATTAATTAAACAACTTGAAAATCAATACGGCGTAAATGTGAAAAGAATAAGAAGCGATAGAGGCGGTGAGTTTAAAAATAAAGAGATGATTTCATTCTGTGAAGAAAAAGGAATTAAACATGAGTTTTCGCCACCTAGAACTCCACAATTAAATGGAGTAGTAGAAAGAAAGAATCGCACACTACAAGAAATCGCTAGAACTATGCTTTGCGAAAATAAATTACCTAGATTTCTGTGGGCGGAAGCCGTAAATTGTGCATGCTATATTGTAAATCGCCTATCTATAAGAAAGAAAATAAACAAGACGCCTTACGAAATTTTGAATGATCGCATGCCTAAAATAGATTATTTTCGTGTGTTTGGATGCAAATGCTTTGTATTGAATACAAAAGATAACTTAGATAAATTTGAATCCAAATCGATTGAGTGCATTTTTATTGGATATTCCATAAATTCAAAAGCATATAGGTGTTATGATCCTCACACTAGACAAATCATAGAATCTATTCATGTTAAATTCAATGAATTTGGAGAGGTTGATAAAGAAAAGGAATATGATGATGACTTTGATTTGAAACCCGTTTTGGATGAAGAAAATGAGTCTTTTGATATGCATGAGATGAATGAAACACTAGAAATGCATGATCATATAGAAATGCATGATAACTTAGAAAATAATCAACCAAGATGGCATAGAGATCACCCACATGATCTCATCATAGGCGACATCACTCACGGTGTGCGACCACGTAGAAGAATCACTTCGGATGAAATAAATGAATTTCATGCTATGATTTCTGAAATTGAGCCTAAGAATGTGCATGATGCTTTGAGTGATTCATCTTGGATTGATGCTATGCATGACGAACTTAATCAATTCGTTAGAAATGATGTATGGGATTTAGTGCCACGACCACAAGATAAGACAATAATAGGCACAAAGTGGGTGTTTAGGAACAAAATGAATGAAGAAGGAAAAGTCGTTAGAAATAAAGCAAGACTCGTAGCTCAAGGATATAATCAAGAAGAAGGAATAGACTACGATGAAACATTTGCACCCGTAGCACGTTTAGAAGCTATACGACTTTTACTTGCTATTGCTTGCATGAAAGATTTTAAATTGTATCAAATGGACGTCAAAAGTGCTTTTCTAAACGGATTTATACAAGAAGAGGTATACGTGAAGCAACCACCCGGTTTTGAAGATTTGAAACATCCTGATCACGTGTACAAATTAAAGAAGGCACTATATGGACTAAAGCAAGCGCCTAGAGCATGGTATGATCGTTTTGCTACTTTTCTTTTAGAGAATAATTTTAAACGTGGTACTATAGATAGTACACTCTTTTTGAAACAAGAAAAATCAGATTTACTTATTATTCAAATTTACGTAGATGATATTATCTTTGGTTCTACCTCACATAGACTTGTTAAGGATTTTGAAAATTGTATGAAAGCTGAATTTGAAATGTCTATGGTTGGTGAACTTAATTATTTTCTTGGCTTGCAGATTAAGCAAACGAGTAAAGGAATTCATATAAGCCAAGCTAAGTACGTAAACGACATGATCAAGAAATTCAATTTTGAAAATTTGAAACCATCCCCCACGCCTATGAGTGTTACTACTAAATTAGACAAAGATGAACATGGTAAAGACGTTGATAATGGATTATATCGATCTATGATAGGTTCTTTACTATATTTAACTGCTAGTAGGCCTGACATCATGTTTAGCGTATGCATGTGTGCTCGTTTTCAAAGTCAACCTAAGGTCTCACACTTAAATGCGGTAAAAAGAATATTTCGCTATATTAAGCACACGCCCACCTTAGGTATTTGGTACGATAAGGAGTCTACATTCGACTTACATGCTTATACTGATGCAGATTACGGTGGCTGCAAAATAGATAGAAAAAGCACGAGCGGAACTTGCCAATTTATAGGAAATTCCCTTATTTCATGGTTTTCCAAAAAGCAAGCAAGTGTTGCTTTGTCCACTACTGAGGCTGAGTATATGGCTCTTAGTCTTTGTTGCACACAGTTGTTGTGGATAAAACAACAACTTTCGGATTTTGGAATTACCGTAGATAAAATTCCTATATATTGTGATAGTATGAGTGCCATAAATTTGTCTAAGAACCCCGTCTTACACTCTAAGGCTAAGCATATAGAAGTTCGCTATCATTTTCTTCGTGATCACGTTAACAATGGTAATATTGTCATAGATCACGTACGCACAGAATCACAAGTAGCGGATATATCTAAGGCCTTAAATCAAGCCACATTTGAATCTCTCCGTTCTAAATTAGGCATGCTTCCTATTGATGTGATTTAATGCGATATCATTTGATTTACTTTCCTTTTTGACAGGAATCTTTTGATTAACTTTCCAAAATAAAGGGGGAGAGAGAAGCATGATTTAAGGGGGAGAGAGAGAGATTTAAGGGAGAGAGATCACTGATTGATCCTAATTGCAAAAATCAAGGGGGAGCCGGATTTGAAATTCGAAATTCAAATTTCAAATCTGTGCACAATTCGAGGGGGAGAGACAACACTTAAATCATGTACACTTGTTATTTTGAAAATCATCAAAAGGGGGAGATTGTAGAAATATGAGGGTTTGAGTGATTTTAAAATAAGAAATTTGAATATGTATATATATATATATATATATATATATAACGTTAAGTATATATATATATATACACAAGTGTACATGTATGCATGATAACTTGCCTTATTTACCTCATATATTATGTTGCCGTACTAACGAGCCATGAAGCTTTAAAGCTTACATCATATGGCGAACATTTGTTGAGTTTATACTATTTTCAGGTGCCACAATTAATGAACTAAAGTAGTTCATTAAGTGAAGTACTTAGTTTAATAAACTAAGTAGTTCATTAAAGGAAGATGCATTTGGAAAAGGCTTAAAGGCAACATGGCTATGGAAGGAAAGTCTTCTCCTCCTCCACACATAAATGTCACACGTTTTTAATACATATATATATACTATATTTTCAGATTTTTATAAAAGGCACATACACATTTATTCCAACGTACTATTGACACGTTATATATCTTACGAACGTACGTTTACGTCACACCACTATACTTAACTCATATTTATGAGTATATTCAGATCTTATATCATATGATATAAGATATGGTGATGACAAATTAAATACGACACGATAAAAGGTTCTAAACCGAAATTTGTCGTATCGGGCGATACCGAAACTTCGCCAACGTGTCACGTACTTGCCATAAATAAATGGCCAGCCCATATACATCAAAATTTATCAAAAATTTCGTGCCATACACTGTACATTGAGACAAAAATACTTTCCATGTTGGCACACACAATTCACCCCACATTTAGGCCAAAATGTGAAGATTCTAATTTTATTTTTGTCACATGTTTATGGTACCACTTTAAATCAGCCAAGTGCTGGAAATTAAAGTATATATTATATATATTATGTATAACATAATATATATAGCATGTGCAAAAGTTGGAATCTAAATTAGAGAAAAATCGGGTAATCGATAAATATCGAAAATTCGGTTTTCTACGCACTTGACATGGAACGTTTTTCTTGAACATGATGTGGCACGTATCTAGACACTTTTTACATATAATATACATCTTAAAGTGTTCTAGAAAATTAAATTAAGGGCTGATTGGAATATTACATGTGTATAATATTAAATGTGCACTATTTTACAAAGTTAGCAAAAATAAATTTCAGCACATGCATATACACATCAAAACGTCACCCTAGCTGAGATGGAGCACATGTGGAGCCTAGTTGGCATGTTGATTGGTCAAGAATCAATCATACAATGTTGATGAATCAAAGAGAGAAGCTACAAAAGGTAAGTTTTCAACATACACCTCTCTTATGTCACATGCTGAAATTTTCAGCATGTCACACACCTTAATGGCCGAATTCTTCATCATTAAGGAGTATATTTTGTTAATTTTGCATTAAGGAATAAATCAAATGAGTTATGGAAATGATTTGAAATGTATTTAGTGTGATATTCTTTATATCACACATGCTGAAATTTTTCAGCATGTGTGAAAATGGTGTGGCCGAAATTTACCCCATTATTGTGTCCAAGTTCATTCTCAATCTTGTGGCAAGACTTGCCTTAATTATTGGATGTATTTTTATGGAAGAAATTCAAAGAAATATGGAAGAAATTCTGATTTGTCACACATGGAAAATGCTGAAAATTTCAGCATTAACACTATGATATGGCCGATTTTTCAAGGGTGGAAGGGAGGATTTTTGTGTCTCAAACTTTATGACATATTGTGACTATTTTGGCATGATTTGATAATTGATTATTTGGCACATGTTTAAAGTGTTTTTTTTCAGAATATCCATGTCATCAAATGATGACATCAATGAGCCAATCAAAAGGTGCCAAGTAAGCAATGACTAAATGATGGTCCAATGGAGTGATGCCAAGTAAGCAAAATGTTGTCACCATGATGTCTCACATCCTCTCAAGCAATTAAAAGGAAAGTTTCAAGAGGGGAGAAGGGTGCTAGGGACGGCCTGGACTTGATTAAAAGAGAAGAGAAGAACAAACAAAAACAAGACCAAGAATCATATTCAATAGTGATCAAAGTGCAAAAGCTTTCTTCTCCTACACTTTCTTTCTTTCTTCTTCTTGTAAAAAGCCTATTGTACTTTACTTCTTTCATCCTTGAATAGGCTTCATAGAAACCACCATTCATTCATCATTGTACAAGATTGATCAAGGTGTGATCAATCTTCATTCTAGCGAGGTGGTGGTGTTCATGTGAATTGTACTCACAATACAAGGTTTGTAAAGGGTTGGAGTTAAGGTGTAACTCTATCAACCCTGCGGTAAGGTGTACTGCGTGTGTGAAATTAGTGTGAACCAAGGAAGGTGTTCCTTGAAGACTGGAGTAGGTTGTTTATAACCGAACCAGTATAAAATTCTTGGTGCAATTTACTTTCTGCATTTACGTTTC
Organism: Eustoma russellianum; assembly: GCA_036186865.1. Taxonomy (NCBI): domain Eukaryota; kingdom Viridiplantae; phylum Streptophyta; class Magnoliopsida; order Gentianales; family Gentianaceae; genus Eustoma; species Eustoma russellianum. The sequence continues at coordinate 12,647,020 of AP025060.1, forward strand.
AGTTTCTGCACAGTTTACTTATATTGTTGACGTTCGTAAAAATAGTAAACGTTTTCTAAAAATTATAAAAATTTTCAGAAACATACATAAACGTTCTAGGGTTAATTTGGCACAAGTTTCAACCCTTTTGGACAAGTATAAGTCATCCAAACATCAAAAGTTCTGAGACTAGTGCAGTCTGATTTTTAGACTTGCAAAGGTTGAGACTTTGGGTGTATTTGACCTACTTCCCAAAAGAATTTTCAAAAACTGTTTCAACCCATTTCAATATAGTGTGTGAAGAGTTATTGGTCAAATTTTCAGATCATTTGGACATTCACACAAATAGGAATTAATTTTTCAAAACCATCTACCGTTTCTGGCAGAATTGCACAATCTGAGTGCCAACGGTTTTTGAAGGGGTTAAAGGTTGAATTTTGATTTGAAATTTTTAGGGGACCCTCATAACATCTGAGGCTAAGTTCTCTCAAAATTTCATAATTTTTGGAGACCTCTAACCTAGTTTTTAAATCGTTTTAAAAACTGGTACTGAAAACAGAATCTGTTTTCAGAACTTGAATTGTTCAAGTTTAAAGAAATTTTAAAAACCATATTTTCCGCACCACCTATTCAACCCCCCCTTCTAGTGGTGCCTTGCAGATCCTACAAAAAATTCAAAGAAAAATGGTAAATAATCTGAATTTTATTTTATAATGCACATGCTGAAAAATTCAGCATGGCAAGGTGATAATGGCCGATTTTATGGTTTGAAAAAGGGGAGATTTCTTGTCTTGCAATTTATGATGGAATTTGTGAGTTATGGTATGATTTTATGATTGATATTGGCACATGTTTAAAGTGTTAATCTCATATTTTTTCCATGTCATCATGTTGACAACATTGAGCCAATAAAGAGGTGTCAAGTAAGCAAAGACTAAATGATGATCCAATAGAATGATGCCAAGCAAGCAAGGCATTGTCACAATGATGGCTTACACTCTCTCAAGGACTTAGAAGATAATTTTCAAGAGGAGAAGGACCTATAGGGGGCGGCCAAGACTTGTTAAAAAGAAGGAAGAAGAGCAAAACAAAGACAAGAACAAGAGTTGCAAAATCAAAGATCAAAAGTGTTCTAGCCTTCTTCTTCTACATTCTTTCTTTCTTTCTTCTTGTAAGCCTATTGTATTCATATTTCTTTCAATCTTGAATAGGCTTGAGATAAACCACCATTCATACATCTTTGTAAAAGATTGATCAAGGTGTGATCAATCTTCATTCTAGCGAGGTGGTGGTGTTCGTGCAAATTGTACTAGCAATACAAGGTTTGTAAAGGGTTGGAGTTAAGGTGTAACTCTATCAACCTTGCGGTAAGGTGTACTGCGTGTGTGAAATTAGTGTGAACCAAGGAAGGTGTTCCTTGAAGACTGGAGTAGGTTGTTTATAACCGAACCAGTATAAAATTCTTGGTGCAATTTACTTTCAGCATTTACTTTTCAGTTTCTGCACTGGTTATACGTTTTGTTCACGTTCGGAAAAATAGCAAACGATTTTCAAAAATTATAAAAATTTCCAGAAACATACATAAACGTTCTAGGGTTAATTTGGTACAAGTTTCAACCCTTTTGGACAAGTACAAGTCATTCAAACATCAAAAGTTCTGAGACTAGTGCAGTCTGATTTTTAGACTTGCAAAGGTTGAGACTTTGGGTGTATTTGACCTACTTCCCAAAAGAATTTTCAAAAACTGTTTCAACCCATTTAAATATAGTGTGTGAAGAGTTATTGGTCAAATTTTCAGATCATTTGGACATTCACACAAATAGGAATTAATTTTTCAAAACCATCTACCGTTTCTGGCAGATTTGCACAATCTGAGTGCCAACGGTTTTTGAAGGGGTTAAAGGTTGAATTTTGATTTGAAATTTTTAGGGGACCCTCATAACATCTGAGGCTAAGTTCTCTCAAAATTTCATAATTTTTGGAGACCTCTAACCCAGTTTTAAAAACGTTTTAAAACTGGTCCTGAAAACAGATTCTGTTTTCAGAACTTGAATTGGTTAGGTTTAAAGAAATTTTAAAAACCATATTTTCCGCACCATCTATTCAACCCCCCTTCTAGTGGTGCCTTGCAGATCCTACAAGTGGTATCAGAGCGCAGGAACACTCACTACAAAGGATCCAACGATTCAGTGAGATGGCATCCACTAGTCATAGCACCGTGCAAGAAGGAATGTCAACCATAAGGCCTCCTCTGTTTGACGGTGAGTCTTTCGTTCAATGGAAGGTAAGAATGAAACTTTTCTTTATGGCAATAGATATTGATCTTTGGTCGATTATAGAAGATGGTCCCTTTGTTCCATCTAAGTCATCCACCGTAGACGGAGTCACACTAGAAGTTGTTAAATCTAGACAAGAATATACGAGTGATGATAAAAAGAAACTTAGTATGAATGCTAAGGCTATGCAACTACTATTAAACGGCCTAAGTAAAAGTGAGGCTAGTTATGTGTCTAATTGTTCTAGTGCTCAAGAGATGTTGCATATTCTTGAAATGAAACATGAAGGGACTAGCCAAGTAAAGGAGTCCAAAATTAATATGCTTATGTCCACACTTGAGTCCTTTAAATTATTGCCAAATGAGTCTATTGTTGAGATGGATTTACGCTTGACTAACATTTACAATTCTCTTGAGTCTCTTGGAAAAGCCTTCACTATGCAGGAAAATGTACAAAAGGTCTTGCGAAGCCTTCCATCCGAGTGGGACCCTAAAGTAACGGCCATAGAAGAAAGTAAAGAGACCAAATCGATTAAAATGGAAGAACTAATCGGATCACTTAAGGTATACGAAAACAAACTTTCTTTAAGACATTCTGAGTCCATTTCTAATAATGATAGGGCTATAGCATTTAAATCAAATGAATACGTCATAGATGATAGTGACACAGATTCCGATGATGAGGACTTAATCACAATGGCTAAAAGATTAAGAAAAATATTGAGAAAATCGATTAAACATAAGTCTACCTCATCTAAGGATCATAAAAAATAAAAATAAGGAAATAAAGTGCTACGAATGCGGCAAACTTGGACATCTATCATATGACTGCCCTAATAAAGAGAAACAAACAAACAAATACCCTGACAAGGATCGGAACAAGAATAGACTCGTCTCAGAACCTAAGCAAAGGAGAAAAGCATTCAAAGCCTCCACTTGGAGTGACACATCCGACTCTGAGACTGATGATACGGAAGAACACAAGGCACAAGTATGCTTTACATCTAAAGCATCAAATGAGGTATCTTCTGACTCTGATTCCGATTCTGAATGTTCATATGATGATTTATTTAGTCAATATTTAGAATTGCATAAATTTTCAAAGACTCTTGCAAAAGAAAAGAAACGATTAATTGAAGACAAGAAATTGTTAGAATCTTCTAACGAAAATCTTGTCGCTCAATTAAACGATTCTAAAGAAGAGTCATCATGCATCATCAATGCATTAAAATCTGAAATTTCGTCATTGACATCCGAGAACGTTGAATTGAAATCCGAGATTTCAAAATTAAAATCAAGGAATGCCGATGTAGAGAAAAAGGTGAAACAGTTTGATACAGGATCCAACATGCTGCATCGCATTATATCATCACAAAAGCATGACAGTGATAAAACGGGGTTGGGATACGTTGATACAAATGAAGTATCAACCAAACCAACAAAGTTTGTTATGTCTAAGAAAATAGAAACCCCAAAGCCTCAAGTGGCGTCTAAGATGACGCGAAAATTGCATATTCCCTCATCACGCCCCACTTCTTCATCATATCATGCGAAATACAATGTTGTACCATATAGATATGAAAAGAAAAGAGTGATGTATACACGACATTCAATCCATCCAAGCACTACGCATACAAACACAAGGACATATCCAAAACGTCCTACATATAATGCGTATAAAGGAGTTCTTGGCCAAAGGCCAGATACAGTCGCACCAAAAGTTTATTATGTTGCGTTCTCATCACCTTTCTCACCTTTTGGAAGACCTAGAAAGGTCACCCAAATTTGGGTACCAAAAGGGACATTTTCAAAGGGTTGAATAAACAACCCTTACGAACGCACGTATATGAAATGCATGATTTTTTTTTCATCTTTACATGCATCTTTTGATTTGATTTCCAAAATAAAGGGGGAGAGAAAGCATGATTTAAGGGGGAGAGAGATACTGATTGCATAAATCAAGGGGGAGCGGATTCGAAATTTAAATTTCGAATTTTGAATTTATGCATAATTGAAGGGGGAGCGATAGGATTTAAATCATGTGCATAAGTTATTTTGAAAATCATCAAAAGGGGGAGATTGTAGAGAAAAAGGGGTTTGAGTGATTTTCAAATGCATGATTTAAATGTGCACAAAAACGAGCATAAGATATAAACGTGCATAAGTGTACATGTGTGCATGATAACTTGCCATTACTTGCCTTATTTAGCTTATATATTATGTTGCCCTACTAACGAGCCATGAAGCATTAAAGCTTACATCATATGGCGAACATTTGTTGAGTTTATACTATTTTCAGGTGCCACCATTAATGAACTAAAGTAGTTCATTAAGTGAAGTACTTAGTTTAATAAACTAAGTAGTTCATTAAAGGAAGATGCATTTGGAAAAGGCACAAAGGCAACATGGCTATGGAAGGAAAGTCTTCTCCTCCTCCCCACATTCATTCCACACGTCTTTATACACATATATATACTATATTTTCAGATTTTTTTATAAAAGGCACATACACATGTATTCCAACGTACTACCGACACGCTATATATCTTACGTACGTACGTTATCGTCACACCACTATACTTAACTCATATTTATGAGTATATTCAGGTCTTATATCATATGATATAAGATATGGTGATGACAAATTAAATACGACACGATAAAAGGTTCTAAACCGAAATTTCTCGTATCGGGTGAATACCGAAACTTCGCCAACGTGTCACGTACTTGCCATAAATAAATGGCCAGCCCATATACATCAAAAAATGATGGAAATTTCGTGATACACATGGTGTGATTAGCCAAAAATACTTTCCACGTTGGCACACACAAATCACCCCACATTTAGGCCAAAATGTGAAGATTCTAATTCTATTTTTGTCACATGTTTATGGTACCATTTTAAATCAGCCAAGAGCTGAAATTTAAAATATATATTATATATATTATGTATAACATAATATATATATCATGTGCAAAAGTTGGAATTTAAGATTAGAGAAAAATCGGGTAATCGATAAATATCGAAAATTCGGTTTTCTACGCACTTAACATGGAACGTTTTTCTTGACCATGATGTGACACGTATCTAGACACTTTTTGCATATAATATACATCTTAAAGTATTCTAGAAAATTAAATTAAGGGCTGATTGGAATATTACATGTGTGTATTATTAAATGTGCACTATTTTACAAAGTTAGCAAAAATAAATTTCAGCACATGTACAAACATACTCAACGCCACCTACAGCTGATTTGGAGCACATGTGGAGCCTTGTTGGCATATTGATTGGTCAAGGATCAATCATACAATGTTGATGAATCAAAGAGAGAAGCTACAAAAGGTAAGTATTCAACATATACCTCTCTTATGTCGCATGCTGAAAATTTCAGCATACTACACACATGTGGCCGATTTCTTCATGGCTAAGATAATATATTTTGTCAATTTTTCATTAAAGGATAAATCAAAGGAGTTATGGAAATGATTTGAATTGTATGTAAGGTAATCAAGTGTGATATTTTTCATATCACACATGCTGAAATTTTTCAGCATGTGTGAGGGGATGTGGTGGCCGAATGTTACTCCCTTTTGGTGTCCAAGTTCATTCTTCATCTTGTAGCAAGACTTACCATATATGGTTGATTCATTTTTATGATAAAAATTCAAAGAAAAATGGTAAATAATCTGAATTTTATTTTATAATGCACATGCTGAAAAATTCAGCATGGCAAGGTGATAATGGCTGATTTTATGGTTTGAAAAAGGGGAGATTTCTTGTCTTGCAATTTATGATGGAATTTGTGAGTTATGGTATGATTTTATGATTGATATTGGCACATGTTTAAAGTGTTAATCTCATATTTTTTCCATGTCATCATGTTGACAACATTGAGCCAATAAAGAGGTGCCAAGTAAGCAAAGACTAAATGATGATCCAATAGAATGATGCCAAGCAAGCAAGGCATTGTCACAATGATGGCTTACACTCTCTCAAGGACTTAGAAGATAATTTTCAAGAGGAGAAGGACCTATAGGGGGCGGCCAAGACTTGTTAAAAAGAAGGAAGAAGAGCAAAACAAAGACAAGAACAAGAGTTGCAAAATCAAAGATCAAAAGTGTTCTAGCCTTCTTCTTCTACATTCTTTCTTTCTTTCTTTCTTCTTGTAAGCCTATTGTATTCATATTTCTTTCAATCTTGAATAGGCTTGAGATAAACCACCATTCATACATCTTTGTAAAAGATTGATCAAGGTGTGATCAATCTTCATTCTAGCGAGGTGGTGGTGTTCGTGCAAATTGTACTAGCAATACAAGGTTTGTAAAGGGTTGGAGTTAAGGTGTAACTCTATCAACCCTGTGGTAAGGTGTACTGCGTGTGTGAAATTAGTGTGAACCAAGGAAGGTGTTCCTTGAAGACTGGAGTAGGTTGTTTATAACCGAACCAGTATAAAATTCTTGGTGCAATTTACTTTCAGCATTTACTTTTCAGTTTCTGCACTGGTTATACGTTTTGTTCACGTTTGGAAAAATAGCAAACGATTTTCAAAAATTATAAAAATTTCCATAAACATACATAAACGTTCTAGGGTTAATTTGGCACAAGTTTCAACCCTTTTGGACAAGTATAAGTCATTCAAACATCAAAAGTTCTGAGACTAGTGCAGTCTGATTTTCAGACTTGCAAAGGTTGAGACTTTGGGTGTATTTGACCTACTTCCCAAAAGAATTTTCAAAAACTGTTTCAACCCATTTAAATATAGTGTGTGAATAGTTATTGGTCAAATTTTCAGATCATTTGGACATTCACACAAATAGGAATTAATTTTTCAAAACCATCTACCGTTTCTGGCAGATTTGCACAATCTGAGTGCCAACGGTTTTTGAAGGGGTTAAAGGTTGAATTTTGATTTGAAATTTTTATGGGACCCTCATAACATCTGAGGCTAAGTTCTCTCAAAATTTCATAATTTTTGGAGACCTCTAACCCAGTTTTAAAAACGTTTTAAAACTGGTCCTGAAAACAGATTCTGTTTTCAGAACTTGAATTGGTTAGGTTTAAAGAAATTTTAAAAACCATATTTTCCGCACCATCTATTCAACCCCCCCCCCTTCTAGTGGTGCCTTGCAGATCCTACATATCAGAGCCGAGGCTCTATACCTACTGCGGAAAACGTAGAATTAAGGAATGATTTTAGACGTAAGAGATGACTATAGACTTAAGTTGTGATCATAGACGTAAGTTTGATTTTAGATTAAGTTTGATGCTAGACATAAGTTGTGATCTGAGACTAAACTTGACTTTAGAATATTTTTGATTTAGACAAAGTGATGATTGAGCTGGGGTCATGGGTGGTTTTTATCTCTGTTTTACTTTTTTCCATATTTGATTCTCTCCATTTTTCTTAAGTTTTGTATATTACTGAAATGCCCTTGAGAAAAAAATGAAATTTTCCTTGTCATAGCAAATATGCTGCCGAGAAGAGAACAGTAGGAATGGCAATGAAAACCACTCTGAGAATGGGGCTCCACCGCAGGTCGTGCTTCCTAAGGCCCTGACCGACGCACTACTGGTCATGGCCCAAGCTACGGCACAACAACATTAGCATTCATAGGCTCCACCGACTCCAACACCACTGCACTCGGACTTGAGATTCTTCTACAAGTTGATGCGGAGGAGTGGTGGCACAGCACAACTGACACTGCCGATCACTTGGATCTGATTTCAGAATGAGTTCAAGAGGTATTACGTGCCGACAATACGATCATCAGAGCATGGATCTAGATCCAGGGCAGAAATGTAAAATTAGGCCATGATATTAGAAAATAAGTTACGGTTTTGCCTCTAAGTCACAATCTTAGACATAAATGATGATTTAAACATAAGCGATGATCATAAACATAGGTACTGATCTCAGTTACAAGCGATGATCCTGAACATAAGTCATGATCTTAGACATAAGTAACGGTGTCAATTAAGAGTTGATTTTAAACAAAAGTAATGATTTATTAATAAGTATTGATTATGTACTAATTATGATTCGGAAATAAGACGTGATCTTAGACTTAAGAAATGATAATGCGAAGAACGATCCTAGAAATAAGTTATGATCCTAAACTTAAGAAGTTGATTGGTTTTGAAACACGTATACCTAGGATATCCCATACAAATTCTCCCTTATCTAAGGTTGATCATAATTCTCTAAGATGTGATCTTAGCAACCCTAGTTGAATATTATATAATTGATTTGAATGAATTATAATGTCAACCAGAATACACTATTACAAATGTTGGTTGACATATTAATGGGTCAGGCAGTAACTCGAGCTGTCTTACCATAACTGCAACATAGTACTCAATACTATTAGGGTAAAGTAAAGCAGGTCCATATCTTTACTTGGACGGTAACATCAGAGCGGGCTTAGGTCTAAGTTGGGACCATAGCTACTAAGAAATGAATTATAATAGTATGATAAATACTAAGAGATGATTTATAGTAGAATGACAGAAACTAAATAACGATTAGCGTTATAATCAGTAGAGTTTAGTTAAGGATATTGTACAAAGGAATTTCTAGTCTAGGGTTAAGATATTGAATGTTGGGTACTCAAAATAGGTCGATGATATTAGTCTTATTAGAGGTATCGAACAATAGCGACATGCGATAATCGACTATAATATGTGCCTTGGAATATTATATCATTACAAAATTGTGGGTTAAGTGTTGACATCGGAACATCTGGTTTAAATCTAGTAGTCTTGAATTGAAATAGAGTAAGCATGAACCAGTAGTGGTTGCTTGTTCAGGTGATTTTTAACTAGGATAATTAGCGGTTCAAATAACCAAGTAAAGAAATACAGCGGATCAGCATGGCACACAGAAGCATGGTGAATCAGAATACCTTAAGTCAATAAATATTTAGTGTGCCATGCTAGGATTAGACAATTTAAGTTAGGGATTTAATCATAGTAGGCGAAGGTAGGCTTATAAGAAACGATACATAGACGGATTGTTCTTTGAAAATAAGGATGTATTATAGAAATTATACGAAATATTGGACTATTATTTCTCTAGCAAATAAATATTTTATATAAGCGCGTATACCAAGTTATACATATATTTACAGGGACTTCAAAAGATATTTTATTTTTGAAAATACCCTATTGAGTCTCATTTCTTTATACAGTCTACTAAACTTTACGAGGAAAATTTTTTCCCGTACTTATAAATCAGCATAATAAAATTTTCAATTCTTTTGATGGCCTTGAAAAGGGGAAAACTTTTAAAATATTGATGCTCTTGCAAAAACGATGTGTTTATATATATTTCTTACAGAATATTTCAAATTTATTTTTTTGTTACATCTATTTTTAGTCGAAATTAATTTAATTTGACGACTATTGATACCGCAAGCAGTTTAACCGTTTAAATGTTTTCGAAGTTATTTATCGGCATGTGATGAACTTACTTAACTTTTGCAAAAAATTAGCTTTCAAAATATATACCTACTTTTGAAAACGGAATGTACCGTATTCAAATCGTTTTATAAAACCTTACATTATTAAGTTTTCAACTATTTCGGCGTAATTTTACCAAAATGCCCTGCAAAAAAGTTATATCCTTGTTTTTAAAATGGTCATTTGAGATATCGCGTGCCAAAAACAAATCTATGATACTTTGAGTTTTGTGTTTATAAAAATTAGAAGTTTCAGTATTTTAAATAGTTAAAGCTATATTCAAAATTATAGCTATGTAAGCTACTTTTATTTTAACTTGAAGAAAGATATGACCATACACATATTTCGTATACTAGGCTGCTGATGATATCTCTGAGAAATTAAGAACATGATCATAGAGCTAGTTCGTAAGTATATAAGAACCGATTTTGAAGACTTGGTTGTCTTAAGGAAGGTAAGGGTCACTATATTGGCATACACAAAGGATGTTATTATAGTTAATTATCTAGGGGATGAATCATATGTGATAAGTTTAAGAATCCAGTATTGTAGATTGCATTAAGTTGAAGGATACACGTCAAGTAGTATAAGTGGAAGTTTGTAAGCACTAATTATAGAGAATTAAGTAAGGATTGAACCCTATAAGGACTAGATCATCTTGTGAGATGCTAGTGATGACGAAATTAAACGTACTAGAGTACAACGTATCCTGAAAAACACATATAGCTTCAGGGATGAGTCTCGTGAACAAGGCGTTAAGTTAAAGATTATACTACACCTAAGAACTGATTTTAGAGGGGTGTCAGATAGCAAATATAAGTACGATATAGACTGACGATTAAGTTATGAAGCCAGTATAATGACGATGCCCTTAAGGTTGATTCGAGAACTATAGAAAGAATAGGTTATGATCTATCAGGCGAAAGACAATGGATTTAAGATTGCATTGTATATATATAGACACTGAATGATTTGAGGACTTAGTCCTGTATCAAGGAAGTGAAATGTGTAACATATCGGAATACGCAAGCGATACTAAGTTTGGTCATGAGCTAGCTAAATGAATTATGTAGGACTATACTAAGTTATTGATTACGTGACACACAAGTTTCGAGGATGAAACTTTTTGTAACGGGGGAGAATTTTAGATCCTATTTTTTAAATAAGGGTAAAAATTGTATTTAGGCTAATTAATTACTAAACCTAATTTGATTAGGAAATTCCCCTAAACCCTAATCAAAACTCTATTTAAATTAGGTTGATTCCTCTCACTCCCAATCAAATAATCAGCCGCACATTCAAAAAAAAAAGAAACGATTCTTGCTTCTTGAAGCTTCAAGCCGCAGCCTAGGGAGAGAGAGAGGGCGGAGCACCACCAACCCCGATAAACCCTTCAAATGCGTAGTAGACTACCTTTAATTGCCAGGTAGATGCCCTCTTAACATCTTTTGAATTTAAACCGTATAATCTTTAATTTCTTTATGAAACCGAGATCGTGCATAAGTATTTGTGATTGTATAGATATTTGATTACTTGACTATATGAATATGTGACGAATTATTTATCCATATATATGATCGCATATGTATATATATATGTATGATGCTATTTTCGTATGATCAACTTGAAAAAGGTTGTATTTGTATGTATATATGACGAAGAAATCGGTTTAAAGGGCGTTTGAGTTGATTTATTTTGCTTCCGTAATAGAATACTGTGTCGTTTTGGTAATTGCAGGAATTCGTACAGACATCTTTATATCAATTAGCAGAATACGGCGGGTGCACCAGTTTTGCCCATAGGGTTCAGGATGGGGTGGCACAAGAATATTACAGCATCATAAGGCTCAGAATGACGTTTCCAATAGTATATAAAAAGCCTAGAAACTCAAAGAGACGACGAAGTTACGACGTTTCAAAGCTGCCATGGGCGGTGATCCAGATCTGTACGTTTTGGCTCCACCATAAGAAAAAAATTCATCATCGGAGGTCTCAAAAAGACGGTTTCAAGGGTATATAACAAGCTCAAAAACTACAAGCGAAAGGCAAAGTTATGTCGTTTCGAATCCGCCATGGCCCAAGACTCTGATCCGGTCACTCTGGCTCGACCACTAGGGTCTATTTTGGGGTCGTAGTGCTCAAAAAGATGGTTCCAACGGTATATAATAAGCCCAAAAACATGAAATGAAGACGAAAAGTTATGGCGTTATGAAGCCACGCGGCCGGTGACCCTGATCTGGCCGTCTCGGCTCGACCAAGATAGACTACTACAGCATCGTAGGGTCAAAAAGATGTTTCCAATAGTATACAACAAGCCTATAAACTCCAAGAGACGAGGAAGTTATGGCGTTCCAAAGTTACCACAATCAGTGACGTAGTCCCGGACGTCCTAACTTGGCCAAGCAAGACTATTGTGACATTGTAGGGCTCGAAAAGAAATTTCCAATGGTATATAGTAAGCCTGAAAACTCCAAACGACAACAACGTTATGGCATTTTGAAGCCGCCGCAGCCGGTGACCCTGTTCCGGATGTCCCGGCTCGACGTGGAGAGAATATTACAGCATCGTACGTCTTGGAAACATGGTTCCTACAATATATAATTAGCCACAAAACTCCAAGCTATGGCGAAGTTATGGCATTTTCGATGCGCCACAGGTGTAATAGTGTCGACTGGTCGTCGCACTAGTCTCGCCTAGTCGAGCCAGGGCTCACAGATTGGCGTCACCAGCTGTCCGGCTTGAAAATGCCATAATTTCACCATCTCTTAGATTTTGCTTTCTTAATATATACTATTGGAATCGTCTTTCTGAACCATACGTTGTTGCAATACTCTCCTCTAGTCAAGCCAGGACGTCCGGATCACGGCCACAAGCCGTGGCTGCATTGAAACGCCATAACTTCATCTTTTGCTTCGAGTTTTTGGACTTATTATATGCTATTAGAACTATCTTTCCAACCCCTCAATGTTGTAATATTCTCTCCTGGTCAAGCCGGAACATCCGCATCAGGGTCACCTACCACAGCGGTCCCGAAACGCCATAACTTCGTTAAGGCGTTTAGAAGCCGACATGGCCTGTGACCTTAATGCGGTCATCCCGGCTCGATCACAATAGTCTATTGCGGCATCGTAGTGCTGGAAAGATGGTTCCAAAGGTATATAATAAGCTTAAAAACTCCAAGGAACAGGCAAAGTTATGGTATTCCGAAGCCTCTGCTGTTGTTGACCCTGATCCAAACATCTGGGCTCAAGCAGGAGAGAGTATTACAGTATCGTAAGACATAAAAAGATGGTTGAAACGGTTTATATTAAGCCTGAAAGCTCTAAGCGAAAGGCAAAGTTATGGTACTTCAAAGACCCCACGGCCGGTGACCCTGATACAAACGGCTTGACCACAAAAGTCTATTGCGGCGTCGAGTGATTGAAAAGACGGTTCCAACGGCATATAGTAAGCCTAGAAACTCCAAGAAAAAGGTGATGTTATGTCACTTTGAAGCAGCCACGGCCGGTGACGTCCTGGCTCGGCCACGAGGGTCTACTGCAGCGTCGTAGTGCTCGGAAAGATAGTTCCAATGGTATATAATAATACCAGAAACTCTAAGAAACGACAAAGTTATGTCGTTTTGACCCCGCTACGACTGTTGACCCATACGTCCCAGCTCGGCTAAGAGAGAATATTACAAGGTTATAGGGCTTAGAATGATGTTTCCATGGCATATAAAAAGCCCAGAAACTCTAAGCAACATCCAAGTTATGGCATTTCGAAGCCGCCTCGACCAGTGACCTTGTCCGGACGTCCCGGCTCAACCTAGCAAAAATATTATAGCATCGTAGGGCTCGGAGAGACTGTTCCAACGGTATGAAATAAGCTCGTAAACACCAAGTGACAATAAAATTACAACGTTTCGTAGTCGTCGCAGTTGGTGAAAGTGATGTAGAGTCTTGTCTCGACCAGGAGACAATATTGTAGTATGATAGGGCTCGATATAATGTTTCCAAAGGTATATAAAAAGCCCGAAAACTCCAAGAGACGACAAAGTTATGGCGTCTCAAAGCCACCATGGCTATTGACCCTGATGCGGATGTCCCAGCTCGACTATGAGAGAATATTTTGGCGTCGTATTCCTCAGAAAGATGGTTCCTATGGTATATAATAAGCCCTGAAACTCGAAGCAAAAGGCAAAGTTATGCCATTTGGAAGCCGCCGTTGCCGGTGATCCCGATCTACACGTCTCAGGTTGACCACGAAAGACTATTACGGCATCGTATTACTCAAAAAGAAGGTTTCAAAGGTATATAATAAGCCAGAAACTCTAAACGAAAGCCAGAGTTATGGCGTTCAGAAGCTTCTGCGGTGGGTGACCCTGATCCGGACGTCCCGGCTCGACTAGGGGAGAACATTACAACATCGTAGGTCTAGAAAAGGCGGTTAAAATGGTATATAATATTCCTAATAGCTCTAATCAACGAATAAGTTAAGGCATTTCAAAGCCGATGTGGCGGGTGATCCAAATCCGGACATCCTGGCTCGACCAAAAGATAATATTTCATCATTGTATGTCCCGAAAAGACGGTTTCAACGGCATATAATAAGCACAAAAACTATAAGGGAAAGGCAAAGTTATGGCGTTTTTAAGCCGCCATAGCCGGTGACCCTGTTCCAGACACCCCGGCTCGACCACAAGATTCTATTGTGGTGTCGTAGTGCTCGGACAGATGTTTCCAATGATATATAATAAGCCCCGAAACTCCAAACGGTGACGAAGCTATGACATTTCAAAGCCGCCGCGGCCGGTGACCCTGATCCAGACGTCCCGGCTAGACCCAGATAGACTACTACACCATTGTATGGTTCAAAAAGACGGTTCCAATAGCATTCAATAAGCCCAAAAACTCCAAGAGACGGTGAAGTTATGGCATTTCAAATCTGCTAGAATCAGTGACTCTGTTCCGGACGTCCCGGCTCGGCCAAGCGAGACTATTGCATCATAGGGCTCAGAAAGATGCTTCCAACGGTATATAGTATGCCCAGAAACTAAAAAAGACAACGACGTTATGGCGTTTCGAAGCTATAGCGGCCCGTGACCCTTATCCGGACGTCCTGGCTTGGCCTGGAAAGAATATTACAACATCGTAGGGCTTTGAAAGACGATTCCAGCATTATATAATAAGACATAAAACTCCAAGCAATAGCGAAGTTATAGAGTTTTAGAGGCTCCACGACCACAGTATCTCGATTGGTCGCTGCAATAGTCTTGCCTGTTTGACCCGGCACAGACAGATCAGTGTCACTAGCCATGCGGCTTCAAAATGCAATAACTTCGCTGTCTCTTGGAGTTTCTCCACTTATTATATATCGTTGGAATCATCTTTCCAAACCATACATTGCCGTAATACTCTCTTCTAGTCAAGCCATGACGTCGGGATCACGGTCGCTGGCCGTGGCGACTTTGAAGCGCCATAACTTTGTCTTTCACTTGGTGTTTTTAGGCTTATTATATGCTGTTAGAACCATCTTTTCGAGCCCTACGATGATGTGATATTCTCTCTTGCTCAAGCTGGAATGTCTGCATCAGGTCCACCAGTGGCGACAGCCTCAAAACGCCATAACTTCCTTGTCGCTTGGAGTTTCTGGGATTTTTATATACCGTTGGAAATGTCATTCCGATCCCTATGATGCTGCAATATTCTCCCCTGGCTGTGCCGAGACGTTCGGATCAAGGTCACCGTCTGCGAAGGCTTCAAAACGTTATAATTTTATCGTTGCTTGGAGGATACATGCTCATTATATACCCTTGGAATCATCACTATGATAAAGCAATAGACTCTCATGGTAGAGCCAGGACGTCCGGATCAGAGTCACCAGCCATGCTGGCTTCGAAACAACATAACTTTGCCTTTCACTTGGAGTTTCTGAACTTATTTTATACCATTCAAATCATCTTTCTGAGCACCACGATGCTGTAATATAGTCTCGTGTTCAACTAGGATGTCCCGATTAGGGTTACTGACCGTGACGTTTTTCAAACGCCATAACTTCACGTTTTGCTTGGAGTTCTTAGGTTTATTATATATCGTTGGAACCGTCTTTTCAATCCCTATAATGAAGTAATATTCTCCCTTGGTCGAGTTGGGATGTCCGGAGCAGAGTTACCAGCCGTGGCGGTTTCGAAACACCATAACATTGCCTTTTTCTTGGAGTTTTTAGGCTTATTATATACCATTGAAACCATCTTTGCGAACCCTATGATAATGTAATATTCTCTCTCGGTCGAGGCAGGGACATCTGGACCAAAGTCACCAGCCGCGACAGCTTTAAAATGCCATAACTTCGTCGTCATTTGGAATTTCTAGGCTTTATATATACAGTTAGAAACCTCATTTCGAGCCCTATGACATTACGGTATTCTCTGTTGGTTGAGCTGGGATGTTCTGATCAAGTTCACTAGCCTCAGCGGCTTCGAAATGCCATAATTTTGCTGTCGTTTAAAGTTTATGGGCTCATTATATACCATTTGAATTGTCTTTCTGAGCAATATATAATAAGCCAAGAAACTCAGAGCGGCAGCTAAAGTTATGGGGTTTCAATGCTCCTGCGGTCGGTGATCTGGATTCGGTCGTCTTGGCTCGACTAGGCAAGAATGTTACAGCATTGTATGGCTTGGAAAGACGGTTCCAATAGTAGACAATAAGCATAAAAACTCCAAGCGAAGGGCAAAACTTAAGGCGTTCTGAAGTTTCCGCAGTCGGTGACCCTGATGTGGACGTCCTGGCTCAACCAAGAGGGAATATTACATCATCATATGGATCAAAAGGTGGTTTAAATGGCTTCTAATAAGCCTAAAAACTCCAAACAAAAGGAAAAGTTATAGCCTTTCAAAGCCGCCACGGTTGGTGGCCCTGACCTGGACGTCCCGGCTCGACCACAAGAGTCTATTGCAACATCGTAGTGCTTGGAAAGATGGTTCCAAAGTTATATAATAAGCCTAGAAACTCCAAGCGAAAGGGGAATTTATGGCATTTTGAATCCTTCACGATTGGTGACCTTGATTCGGACAACCTGACTCAATCAGGAGAGAATATTACAGCATCGTAGGGCTAGAAAAGACGGTTCAAATCGTATGTATAAGCCTAAAAACTCCAAACGAAAAGCAACGTTATGGCATTTCGAAGAGCCACAGCCGGTGACCCTGATATGCACGTCCTGGATTGACCATGAAAGTATTTTGTGGTGCCATAGTGCTTGGAAAGACGGTTCTGACGGTATATAGTAAGCCCAAAAACTCCAAACAAAAGGTGAAGTTATGTCTTTTCGAAGCCGCCATGACCGGTGACCTTTGTCTGGACTTTCCGACTGGACCACGAGAGTTTATTGCAGCGACATAGTGCTCGAGAAGATGGTTCCAATGGCATATGTTAAGACCAAAAACTCTAAGCTACGACAAAGTTATGGCATTTCAAAGCCACCATGGCAGTGACCCTGATCCAGACGTCCTGACTCAACTACGAGATCCTATTGTGTCGTTGCAGTTCTTGAAAAGATGATTCCGACGGTATATAATAAGACAAGAAACTCCAAGCCACGACAAAGTCATGGCGTTTCAAAGCTGCCGCGGCTGATGACACTGATCCAGCTGTTCCGTCTCGACTAAGAGAGAATATTGCGAGGTTATAAGGCCTAGACTGACGTTTCCAGTGGTATATAAATAGCTAAGACTCCAAGCGACGGCGAAGTTATGGCATTTAGAAGCTGCCGCAGCCAGTGACCCTTATTCGGATGTCCCAACTCGAATATAAAACATTTTAGGGCTTGGAAAGACAGTTCCAATGGTACAAAATAAGCCTAGGAATTTTTAGGTGCGACGATGAATTTCGAAGTCATCGAGGCTGATGACCGTGATCCCGATGTCTCGGCTTGACAAGGAGATAATATTGCAGTGTCATAGTGCTCGGTATGACGTTTCCAAGGGTATATGAAAAAGTCCAGAAACTCCAAGAGATGACAAAGTTGTGGTGTCTCGAAGCCGCCATGGCCGGTGACAACAATTCGGACGTACCGGCTCGACTAGGAGAGAATATTCTGGTGTCATAGTGCCCGGAAAGACGGTTTTGATGGTAAATAAGACCTGAAACTCCAAGAGAAATGTGAAGTGATGTTGTTTTAAAGCTGCCGTGGTGGGTGACTGAGATCTAGACGTCCCGGTTCGACCACAAGAGCCCATTGGGGCATCGTAATGCGCAGAAAGATGGCTACAAATGATATAATAAGCCCAGAAACTTCAAGTGAAAGACAAAGTTATGCCGTTTTAAAGCCTCTGTGGTCAGTGACCATGATCTGGACGTCCTGACTCAGCCATGAAAAAATATTATAGCATGTTAGGGCTCAAAAAGACGGTTCAAACTGTATATAATAAGCCTAAAAACTCAAAACAACGATGAAGTTATGGCGTTTTGAAGTCGCTGTGGCCGACAATATGGATCCGGATATCCCGGCTCGACAAAGATATAATATTTCATTATCGTAGGTCTCAGAATCATGGTTCTAACGTCATATAATAATCCCAAAAACTCCAAGAGAAAGGCAAAGTTATGGCGTTTTGAAACTGTCACGGCTGGTGGCCCTAATCCGGATGGCCTGGCTCGACCACAAGAGTATATTCCGACGTCGTAGTCTTGGAAAGATGGTTCCAATGGTATATAATAAGGCTGGAAACTCCAAACGACAAAGTTATGGCAATTCGAAGCTGCAGCAGCCTGTGACTCTTATCCGGACGTCCCAGCTTGACCAAGATAGACTCTACAGCATTGTAGGGTTCGCAAATATGGTTCCAATGTATACAAAAAGCCTATAAAGTCCAAGAGATGACAAAGTTATAGCGTTTCGAAGCCGCCACGATCGGTGACTCCGTTCTGAATGTCCTAGCTTGGGCAAGCGACACTATTGTGGCATCATAGGGCTGAAAAAGTCGGTTCCAATGGTGTATAGTAAGCCCAAAAACTCCAAATGCCAACAATGTTATAATGTTTCAAAGCTGCCGCGACTAGTGAGCCTGATCCGGACGTCTTGGCTCGACCAAGAGAGAATATTACAAAATCGTAGGGCTTGGGAAGATGGTTCTAATGGAATATAATAAGCCATGAAACTCGAAGCAATAGAGAAGTTATAGCGTTTTGAGGGCGCCAAAGCTTTAGTAGTCTCGATTGGTCGCTGCAATAGTCTCGCATTGTCGAGTCAGGACGGATAAATCGGCGTCACCAGCTGTGCGGCTTCAAAATGCCATGGCTCTTGTAGTTTCGACGCTTATTATATACCATTGGAATCGTCTTTCTGAGCCATACGTAGTCGCAATGCTCTCTTCTAGTCAAGCCATGACATCCGAATCATGGTCACTGGCCGTGGCGGCTCTCAAACGTCATAACTATGCATTTTGCTTGGAGTTTTTGAGTTTATTATATACCATTTAAACCGTCTTTCTTAGCCATAAGATGAGGCAATATTTTCCCCTAGTCGATCCCGGACATCAGGACTAGGGTCACCGGCCACGGCGGCTTCAAAATGCAATAACTTTGTCGTCGCTTGGAGTTTCTGTGCTTTTTATATACCGTTGGAAACCTCATTCTGATCACTATGATGCTGAAATATTCTCTCTTGGTCGAGCCAGGACATCCGGGTCAGGTTCGCCAGCCTCACCGGGTTCAAAATGCCATAATTTCGTCGTTGCTTGGAGTTTCCGAGCTTATTGTATACTGTTGGAATCGTCTTTCCAGGTAGTATATGAAAAGCCCAGAAAATCCAAGAGACATGCAAAGTTATGGGTTTTGATGCCCCTGTAGTCGATGACCCTGATCCAGACGGCTCAGCTCGACCCAGAGAGAATATTACACTATTGTAAGGCTCAGAAAGACGGTTCCAATGGTATATATTAATGCTAAAAACTCCAAGCGAAAGCCAAAACTATAGCGTTTTGAAGCTGCCACGGCTGGTGACCCTGATTCGGATGTCTTGACTCGACTACAAGAGTTTATTGCAGCTACGTAGTACTTAGAAAGATGGTTCAAAAGGCATATTATAATAAGTCTAGAAAAACCAAGCGAAAGGCAAAGTTATGACGTTCCAAAGCCTCCGTGGTCGGTGACCCTGATCCCAACATCCAAGCTCAACCAGGAGAGAATATTACATCACTGTAGGGCTCGAAAAGACGGTACAAATGGTATATAATAAGACCAAACTCAAGCGTAGGGAAAAGTTATGGCATTTCAAAGTCGCCACGATCGGTGACCCTGATTCTGACATCCCGGCTCAACTACGAGAGTCTATTACGGCATCGTAGTGCTCGAAAAGAAGGTTCCATAGTTATATATAAGCCCAGAAAATCAAAGTGAGAGGTCAAGTTATGGCGTTCCGAAGCCTCCACGGTCGATGACCCTGATCCTGACGTTCCTACTCGACCAAGTGAGAATATTACAGAATCATAGGGCTCGAAAAAATAGTTCAAACCGTATATAATCAGCCTAAGAACTACACACGAAAGATAAAATTATGACATTTCTAAGACGCCGTGGCCGGTGACCCTAGTCTGTATGTCCCAGCTAGACCATAAAGCCTATTGTGGCGTCAAAGCACTTGGAAAGGCGATTTTGACTGTATATAATAAGCCCAGAAACTCCAACCAAAACGTGAATTTTTGACATTTCGAAGCCGCCACAGCTGCTGACCCTGGTCCGGACAACCCGTCTTGACCACGAGAGTCTATTGCAGCGTCGTAGTGCTTGGAAAGATGGTTCCAATGGCATATAATAAGACCAAAACCTCCAAGCAACAACAAAGTCATGGCATTTCGAAGCTGCAACAGCCGATGAACCTGACCCGGACGTCCCCACTCGACCAAAAGAGTCTATTTCGGTGTTATAGTGCTCGGAAAGATGGTTCCAACAGTATATAATAATACAAGAACCTCCAAGCAACGTCGAAGTTATGGTGTTTCAAAGCTGCCGTGGCTGGTGACCCTAATCCGGACATCCCAGCTCGACTAAGAAACAATACCGCGAGGTTATTGGGCTCAGTAAGATGTTTCTAATGGTATATAAAAAGCCCAGAAACTCCAAGCGATGGCAAAGTTATGGCATTTCAAAGCTGCGGCAGCAAGTCACCCTGATCCGGTCGTCTTGACTCGACCTAGAGAGAATATTAACGCATTCTAGGACTTGGAAAGATGGTTCCAATGGTATAAAATAAGCCCAGAAACTCCCAGTGACGACAAAGTTATAGCATTTTGAAGCCGCCGTGGCTTGTGACCGTGATCTGGACGTCCCAGCTCGATCGGTAGAGAATATTGCAGCGTCATAGGGCTCTGCCTGAAGTTTCTAAGGTTATATGAAAAAGCCCAGAAATTCCAAGAGATGACAAAGATATAGTGTTTTAGAGCCGCTATGGTCTGTGACCCTGATCTGGACGTCCCGACTCGACTAAAAGAGAATATTACGGCGTCATAGTGCTCAGAAAAACGGTTTCAACGGCATATAATAAGACCAAAAACTCAAGGCAAAAGGCAAAGTTATGTCATTTGTAAGTCGTCGTGGCCGGTGACCTTGACCCGGACGTCCTAGGTCAACCACAAGAGTCTTTTGTGGCATTGTAGTGCGAAGAAAGATGGTTTTAATGGTATATAAAAAACCCAGAAACTCAAAGCAAAAGGCGGAGTTATGGCATTCTGAGGCATCTGTGGTCAGCAACCTTGATCCGGACATCCCGGCTCTACCAGGAGAGAATATTACAGCATCGTAGGCCTCGAAAAGATGCTTTGAACAGTATGTAATAAGCCTAAAAACTCCAAACGACGACAAAGTTATGCCATTTTGAAGCCGCTGTGGCTGATGATCTAGATCCAAACATCCCAGGTTGACGAGGAGTTAATATTTCATTATCGTAGGTCTCAGAAAGATGGTTTCAACGGCATATAATAAGCCCAAAAACTCAAAGCGAAAGGCGAAGTTATGGCATTACAAAGCCAGTACAGCAAATGATCCTGATCTGGACGCCCTGGCTCGACCCCAGGAGTCTATTGCGGCATCGTAGTTCGTAAAAAGATGGTTGCATTAGTATATAAGAGCCCGGAAACTCTTGGTCATGCCGGAACATCCAGATCAGGGTTACCGGCCCTGGTGGTTTCGAAACGCCATAACTTCGCCTTTCGCTTGGAGTTTTTAGGCTTATTATATATTGTTGGAATCATCTTTCCGAGCCGTACGATTATGTAACGTTCTCTCCTGGTTGAGTCAAGCGTCCGGACCAGGTCGTTTGCTGCAACCGCTTTGAAATGTCATAACTTTGTCGTTGCTTGAAGATTATAGGCTTTTTATATATAGTAAGAAACCTCATTCCAAGCCCTATGACGGTGAAATATTCTCTTCTGTTCCAATGGAACTTGAAATTCCATAATTTTGTCGTCCTTTGGAGTTTCCGGACCTATTATATACCGTTGGAACTGTCTTTCTGAGAAGTATATAATAAGCCCAGAAACTCCAAGCGTCTGTCGAAGTTATAGGGTTTCAATGCCCCTACGATCGGTGCCCTGATCTGGACGTCCCGGCTCGACAAGGAGATAATATTGCAGCATTGTACGGCTTGGAAAGACCGTTCCAATGGTATATAATAAGCCTAAAAAGTCCAAGCAAAAGGCAAAGTTATGGAGTTCTGAAGCCTCCACAGCTGCTGACCCTGATTCGGACATCCTAGCTCGACTACAAGAGTCTATTGCGGAGCCAGAAACTCTAGGGAAAAAGCAAAGTTGTGTCTTTTCGAAGCCTCTGCGGTCGGTGACCATGACCCTGACGTCCCGCCTCAATTAGGAGAGAATATTACAAAATCGTAGAGCTCGAAAAGACGATTCAAACGGTATATAATAAGCTTAAAAAAATTCAAACAATAGACAAAATTATTGGATTTTGAAAACCGCCATAGCGGGTGACACTCATTTGGATGTCCCTGCTTGACCACAAAAGTCTATTGTGACATCGTAGTGCTTTGAAAGATGTTTCCAATGGTATATAATAAGCCTAGAAACTCCAAAAAAAAGGTGTAGTTATGTCATTTCGAAGCTGCCACGGCTGGTGACCCTGATCCAGACGTCTTGGCCTAACCATGAGAGCCTGTTGCGGTGTCATAGTGCTTAGAAAGATGTTTCCAATTGTACACAATAAGGCAGAAACTCCACGCAATGACCCAGTTATGGCGTTTCAAAGCTGCCGCGGCCGATGACCCTGATCCAGACGTCTCGGATTGACCACGAGAGTCTATTGCATCGTCGTAGTGCTCAGAGAGATGGTTCCAATGGGATATAATAAGACCAAAAACTCCAAGAAACGACGAAGTTACGGCTTTTCATAATCGCCGTGGCCGGTGACATTGATTCAAACGCCCCAGATCGACTTCAAGAGTCTATTACGGCGTCGAAGTGCTTGGAAATATGGTTCCAGTGGTATATAATAAGCCCCAAAACTCCAAAGGACGAGGAAGTTATGACGTTTCGAAACCGCCGTGGCCGGTGATTCTGATCCGGACGTCCGTACTCGACCAAGCATGACTATACTATTTTTACACTGCAACATAAGGCTTCTTTTTGGTTCTCTTTGTTTATGTCGATGACAGCGTTGTTGCTAGTGACTCCTTTCCCGCCATTGAATCTCTTAAGCATAATTTGCATTCTACATTCAAAATCAAAGATCTTGGGGAGCTGCGTTATTTCTTGGATTTGGAAGTTGCTAGGTCTCAGGGGGGCTTCATGATATGTCAAAGGAAATACACTTTGGAGTTATTAGAAGAAACAGGACACCTAGCTTCCAAACCAGTAAGCAATCCAATGGAGCAAAATCTTAAGTTGGCGCATAATGATTCTCAAGCACTCAAGGATGTGTCCACTTACAGAAGATTGGTTGAAAAGTTATTTTATTTAACGATTACAAGACAAGATATCAGCTACATCGTGCAATAATTAAGTCAATTTCTGGACACACCTACTGATCTACACTGGAGGACTGCTCAGAGGCTGTTGATGTATCTCAAAGGATCTCCTGGGCAGGGGCTGTTGTATCCCAGTAAAGGGTCCTTAAAGGTGACATCAATTTTAGACTCAGACTGGGGAGGATGCGTTGAGAGCAGAAGATCTGTAACGGGTTACTGCATGTTTCTTGGACATGCCTTAGTTTCTTGGAAGGCCAAGAAGCAAACTACGGTTTCAAAATCATCTTCTGAAGCAGAGTATAGAGCTCTTGCCCCAGCCACTTGTGAGGTACAATGGATTCTCTATCTGCTAAAGGATTTAGGGGTGATGCATCCAGAACCAATGCAGATTTTTTGTGACAATTGAAGTGCGATCTATATTATAGAGAATCCTGTTTTTCATGAAAGAACAAAACATATTGAAATAGATTGTCATATTGTTAGGGATAAATTTCAGGAGGGAGTGATCAGACCTATGCCAATAAGAACAGAACTGCAATTGGCCGATGTGTTTACTAAAGCGTTAGATGCAAAGAGACTAAGCATCCTGACTGAAGTTCTTGGTGTCTGTAATGTTTTTGTACAGTCAGGATTGAGGGGGGGTGTTGAAGGTGGCAAGCTGCAGAATGAGAAATCATTGCCTGCGACAGATGATGAAGCAAAATGCAGAGGAAGGGATCAACTGAAGGCAGCTCAAGGTACCGCTGGGTGATGAGGAAGAAGAAGGAGAACTGGCGGGAATCGTTTAAAAAGATGGAAATGACTATTTTGCTCTTAAGTTGTAAAGATGAGATAGTTTAGTTCCAAGGGCAAAAATGTAATTTTTGAGTGGCAGTTATTTTTCTTTTTTGCATGTCTGTTATAACTGCCACATACGGCAGTTCTTCGAACTCAATTGGTTTTTCTGCATTTCCAAAAATACTTTGCCCTCTTCGTCCTCCGCGATCTCTTCCTTCTCTCTTCATCTATTTGTTCTTCTGGTTGATTGTTTGCTTATTCCTGATTTCTCTTTTTGAGTCGATTGAATTTTGACATCCTGTGCTGATTAAAGATGGGTATGTAATCCCATTTAGTGATGTGTTAAATTGGAAGGCATTTTCTGTTATAAATATGTACGCTTTTTCCTTCGCTAGGGTTTTATCCACAAGGGTGGTTTTTCCTAGCAAGGTTTTAATGCGGCATATCGTATATGACTGGAGATATGTAATTCTTAGTTCGTTATTTCATTTATTCGATTACACTGAACTGATGTAATATGGTCTTCCTCCGCCATAAGTGAGGCTTTATTTTAATCAAATAAATGTTTCTATAAAAAAATATATATATATATATATAATCAGAAGGAGCTCCGTGTCTCCCGTATTATTAAGACATCACCCTCACTTATGGCAGAAGAATACCATTATTACAAAGAAAGTCATGACATAACATAATGAAAGAAGATGAAGGCCGAAATACAGAAATGCATGCGTTGGCTAGAAAGAAATGGTTGTGTTCAAATGGAGTATGATATGCCTCATTAAAACCTTGGCAAGTAAAACCACCCTCGTAGATAAAATATTGCACGACAGAAAAAGAGTACATATTTACTTCATTTGAAGAAAACAACCGAGAGTTGATGCCTCAGCCAAAAAATATCAGTCGGTTGAATGTGTCACGAGCAGCCCCAGCCATGATCATCCATGCAAAGACAAACATGAATCCTGTAAGCATCCAAATAAACCAATCCAAACAAAAACAGATGCAATGGAACCGAAAAAGAAACATACCTAGACTGCCTGCAACCCACGAAATGCAGGCAGCGCATGTGTGAACCCGCCAATCCATATGGAAGACAGCCTGAGATAGAGGCAAAATATTATACATATCTGAGATGTCCTGTAGTAACATCAAGCTTGACACAACTCTGAACCAATGCCGGAAGAGTAGTCTGCGTGAAATAACTAGCCTGAGGTGTTTGTAATCCATACTGTGCTAAATAATAAGCCGCCATATTAGCTTATCGAAATGTATGCTGGAGAATGACACTCGACTGACGCAGCAATGAGCATAGCATCTGAAAGGAAAATAGCCCATAATATGGAAATGTTGAGTAACATCTCGAATCAACTGGAGGCAGTCAGTTTCTAAAATGATGTCACGATGAAGATGCAAAAAATACAAGAGGGCAAAGTAAGTTGTCTGTAGTTCCACTTGATATGGTGTACTTATGAGAAGGCGGAATGAAAGTGCACCAATGCAGTCTCCGTCATTATTCCGTTATATCTGCCTCTAGCTACAAAGGTTCTCCCCACCGCGGCATCAGTATTCAGCTTCAACAGGCCTAAAGGGGGAACAAGCCAACGAATAACTTGTGGTAGTTTGTGATGAAATGGTGGGAGTATACCCAAATGCTGCACTGAGTGATATCCAGAGGAAAGTTTTGTATTGTCTATGGATTTTGCCCACAAGTATACCTCTGACCGAATAATGGCCATCAATGAGTCCATTGTACAGATAGAGGTGTCCCCGCCATAGACAATAGAAGCATAAATTCGCCAAATCTGATATAGAATAATGCTTGGAATGACTATCCGTAAAACACCTAAAAGAGTATAAGAAGACCCACGAAACCACCAAGAGAGTAAATATGGCCACAACCGCGATACAACTTGAGTAGGTCCACCCACTGCTGAGCAATAAAAGATCCATAGAGGCCGAATACATGGACAATGTAGAAAAATATGATCTACTTCCGCTGATGCTTGACGACAAAATGGACATCTAGTAGGTCTCACAAGCAAATACTGGCCAATAAAATCTTCAAAAGGGAGGGCACGATGATATATGCGCCATAGAAAATTACATATCACCAGACGATGATGTCTATGCCACATAAACTACGCTGATATAATTGTCAAATGTGATTCCCGACATAAATAATAAGCAGTACCTATGGTAAATCTTCCCAACGCATTAGAGCTCCAGACCATATGTATTCCATCAGACTGAGTATGTTCTTGGCAAAATGAGTGGAGCCGACAAATAATTTTACAAATTGGTGAATCAGGCAACTGAGGTTTGTAGTCACCACGTAAACCATATTTAACGTGCATAAATTTGCTCCAAAGCATATCGCCCTGCTGATACTACCTCCAAATGCGACAAAAATAAGATTCCTGCAATGCCCAGAGATCTCTAAGTCCCAAACCCCCCTCCGAGCAAGGGGTTTCAATTTTTGCCCATGAGACCCAATGCTGCTTCTGTCCCCAGTAAAAATATGCTATCTTTTGCTCTACAATCTTAATCACTGACTTAGGCAAACCACCAGCTGCTATAATATGTAAAGAGGCAAACCACCAGCTGCTATAATATGTAAAGGAAGGGATGAAAGAACAGACCGTAATAAAACCAACCTGCCTGCCTGAGAAAGAAGCTTATGTGCCAACACTGTAGCCGTCGGTCAATATGATCCAAGAGGGCAGTACAATAAGGAGCTCGTGTAATGCCTTTATGCAACATAGATCCAAGATAACGAAATGGAAAATTAGTTGGATGCATAACCAGTATACCCGAGAAACTAATCTGATGCCATATGAATATATTTGAAGAAAGGATAAAACTGCTTTTGTTATAATTCACCTTTTGGCTTGAAGCTTTCTCATAATCAGTCAATAAATTCTTAAATGCACGTAAGGTCCTAAGCGTACCTCTTAAGAATATCAATAAATCATCAGCATATGCAAGATGTGTAATATGAAATGGCATTCGACCAATGCGAAACGGCTGCAGTACATTCCTTTCCACAAGGACTTTTAAACCCTTACTGAAGTTTTCTGAGGAAAGAATGAATAATAACGGAGAGAGTGGATCACCTTGTTTTACTCTCTGATAGTGGCTGAAATAACCAGATGGAATTCCATTGATCAAAATAGATAACCGAGTGCTACGCAGGTGATTTAATATTATCCGAACAAAAAAAGGTGAGAAGCCAAAATTGAGTAGCAACATTTCTAAGTATTCCCAACTGACGCAGTCAAAAGCTTTCATCATATCCAATTTTAGACATAGTTGACTGCCTCCTCGATCCAATAAATGTATCATTTTCCTGGCTAACAAGACTTGTGTAGAAATATCATAACCCTTTAAAAAGCCAGTTTGCTCTGACGAAATAAGCTTAGGAAGAAAAGAGCTCAATCGGGTAGCTATTGTCCGGGTACATACCTTAGAAAGTTGGTCAAACATATTGGTCTGAAATCACTAAATGTATTAGGTGAATCAACTTTCAGAAGCAATGTAATGACGACATTTGCCATAACTGAAGGCTGCCAAGAAAAAATTCTTGCACTGCTAAAATCACATCCGTGTGAATTATAGACCAACAAAAACGAAAGAAATTACCATGGAATCCATCTGGTCCTGCTGCACTTTGAGGATCTAGGTGCCAGACTGCTTCTTTAATATCTGTTGGCTGTGGTATACGTGTAAGTCATTATCATCATCAGAGACCAACCTGGGAATGTATTGTAAGATAGAAGCATAATCGCTTGTCTGCTCCTTTGCAAATAAAGTGGTCTAAAAAAATACTGCTTTAGTTTTGAATAAAATCCTGCGTATCACATAAGAGACCATCAGGAGTACGAATGCGTTGTATTCTAAGTTGTGTCCCGCAGCCCTTAACTATGGAATGAAAATAACGTGTATTGGCGTCCCCATCCTGAATCCAA
Organism: Eustoma russellianum; assembly: GCA_036186865.1. NCBI lineage: Eukaryota > Viridiplantae > Streptophyta > Magnoliopsida > Gentianales > Gentianaceae > Eustoma > Eustoma russellianum. The sequence continues at coordinate 12,675,439 of AP025060.1, forward strand.
CGTACGCTAGCTTTTTGCTTCCAGAATTGAAATTCATATTTAGTAGCTTAGATTTAAACAGCTTTCCCATGATTGTATGCTGTGCGGTGCTCGTCCATGGGGTTTTGATCCCATGCAGTCTCCGCATGTTTGATGCAAATTTCTGCCTGCTCCACCTAACTAAAAATGTTCCCAAAAATATTTTTGTTCCAGTGCTGTATGTCCTGTTTAAGCCGTGATAATTTCTTGTAAAATCCATACATGCCACCTGTTGTAGGATAAGACATCCATGCTTCTTTGACATAGGAATGAAAATCCGGATGAGATAGCCACGCATCCAGAATACAAAAAGGCCGTTGTCCCACCCCACATGAGATACTGCATGTCAATAAGAATGGAGTATGATCCGAAGTGACGCGTGGTAAATGGGTAAGATATAAATCATCAAAAATATCTTGAAAGGATGAGTTAAGGAAGACCCAATCAAGGCACTGTTGAACTTGGTCCAAACCACGTCCATCAGCTCAAGTGTATCTTGATCCATGAAATGATGGGCTCATCAAAGCACAGTCTTCGACACATTCATTAAAATCCTGTAATGCTGATAACTGGGGCTGAGATCGGCCACGATGATCTTCTAGTGGTCCGAAAGTATTAAAATCACCACATAGCACCCATGGAGTTGTCACCTGCTGCGAATAGTTGCGTAAAGCCTGCCAAAGACCCACCGAAGCATGATGGTATGTTGTGCATAAACAATGGAACATGTGAATATGAGATTTAATAGTATATATCAACATTGAAGATGTAAGACTTGATCATCATCCTGAGCTGTGACAAGTCGAAAAATATTATGTTTCCGGAACATCCATATTTTACCCGATGAAGAAAATTTAGTATTCGACAAACCTAGATCCAGGCCAAAGCGAGTAATAGTGTCTGATGATTGCTTTGGTTCTATAACTGCCAAAAGATTCAACTTATGAATATGCACCAAATGATGTAAATGTGCAAAAGAGGTTCTGATGACTCTTATTCCATACTAGTATATTCATTGATATAAGGTTTCAGCACTGCCATGTGAAGAACGAACCATGCTACGAGTGAGAATAGTAGATGGTGGTAAAGGTGGAAACTCTTTACGTGTACGCTGACGTTGACGAGGGACCACTGGTATGAATCCCTCCTCAGCCGAAGGGTCCAATAGGTAGGATAACAGCACTTCTTTAGAAGGTGACGGCTACAGTAAACCAATCTCTCCGAGTAATGTCCTCAGACACAGGCGGTAGATTAGGCGGGATATCCTCCACATGCAATTCCGTATTCGATGAATGACCAGCTCTCCTATGTGAGTATAGTCCTACGCAGGCGAATAGTCTGCCTCTACCCCCAATGTTGATATATCCTGCACGTGGGTAGCGGATGGTAAATGCACATCGAGAGAAGGAGTTGCGGTTGGCAACCCAGCATCAGCTGTTTGGGTCAGAATAATAGGAGGAACATTAGTATCAACTGTGTTGGGAGGAGGTGCAGTTTGCTTTGGCGTCCACCGAGTTTATGGACATTGTGCAGGAGGTGGCAGTGGGGTTGATTTGCCACCGTCTCCGGTGGCATGTCCCAAACGGTGGCAGGTAGAACAAAATAAGGGTAAATCTTCATAAACCACTTGCTGTAGAATCATCTTCTGTTTTGCCTGCAAATAAATCTTCCTTGGCAATTCCTGAGAAACGTCAATCTCAACACACACTCTCGCCACGGAAGAACGCAATCCATCTGATGTTGCAATATCTAATTTAATCAGAGTGCCAATTGGACGAACAATCTCAAAAAGCGCTGCCTTTTGATGTAGATGTATTGGCAAGGCGGGTAACGCAACCCAAACTGGAACTATCGGAACATCCATGGATGGATCAAAATCTATAGTCCACTTAGTGACCCTCATATGACAACCGGATATATTCCAAGAGTTAATGCCGAAAATTAAGAAGAATATGAGATTGATCAATCAACGTGATATGCAAATCATCACGAAAGATTATTTTTTCAAAAACCTCACGAATAATTTTCAACGGAGGACGACCATACCAGAATGTTCCCACCAATGCAAATCAAAATGGAGTGGCTAAGGCATCAATTTCATCATCAGAGAAGGAGATAATAGGAATACCTTTATAGCGTGAAACCATTTTGGGGGAGATCACAATTGCAGTGGCATTGGAGACCACAGCCGCAAAAGAGGGTGCGGAAGTGGACATCGCGGTGAGTAAGAAAAGCAGAGAAGGTGATCGGAAGGGGCGCAACAAGATGGCGGCGGCAGCTAGTGCCGCACGCTGCGATCGCCAGAGCGGGATGATGCCATTTTCTGAAATTAATATATATATATATATATATGTATATTACATGTGTATATATATCTGTGTGTGTGTATATATATGTATAAATATGTAATAGTTATATATGTGTGTATATATGTGTATAAATATGAAACAGTGTATATATATATTATATGTATATATATGTTTGTGTATATATATGTGTATAAATATGTTTTATTTAAAACAAAACTATTTTATTAAAGAAAAGACCTCACTTCTGGTGGAGGAAAACCTTATTACAAGTGACATAGAGTATAACGCGCAAAGTAAATGAGTGGTATCCACATTCAAACAATATACGATATGCCGCATTAAAACCTTGCCAAGTAAAACCACCCTTGTGGATAAAACCTTGGCGAAGGAAAAAGCGTACATATTTATATGATTGAAGTGTGGATAGTCGTTACAGTGTAATAAGATAAATACAGTAAACCACATATGATACAGATGGGACAAATTATGGAGATGCCGCTGAAAACCCCAAGCGTGATGGTGTAGGCTAAGGTCGTAAGAACAAATGAGGCCGCCAACGAAAGGAAGATGTTGAAACTGTGATGCACCATTGTGAACCTCGGCGTTGATGATAGTGTAGGCCAGAAAGAAACAGGATCCCGTCCATGCACAATAGCAAAGTAGAAGTGAGTAAACACGATACAGCCAACTTGCAGAAAAGTTGAGGGATGACGGGAACATACCGGGTCTGCCGGCACCTATTAAGGGACCGACAGAAACAGTGATCGCATGCCCGAGATAGTCTCAAAAACAATGCGCTGGTGCGGAGTAATTGCAGCCGAGGAGATAAAGCTGTTTTTCTGAAAATTTACTTTTTGACCAGATGCATTTTTATACTGTGTTAAGAAAGATTGAAACCTGCTGAGATTGCGTTGAGTTCCACGTAAAAATATCAAGAGATCATCTGCATAAGCTAAGTGAGTGACAGTAAAAGGAATCCTTCCAAGGCGGAAAGGTTGTAACAGCCCCGATGATACTAACGATTTAAACCCTCTACTAAAACCTTCAGATGATATAATAAAGAGCAGCGGAGATAAAGGATCGCCTTGTTTAACACCTCTGTATGGACGAAAAGAAGATGAGGGCTGACCATTAACATATGTGTATAAATATGTGTGTGTATATATATGTGTATATATACATGTGTGTGTATATATATGTGTATAAATACGAAATAGTTAGCCGCCTGTATGGAACGCATTGGATTAAAAACAACTCCTAAATTAGGATTGCTTGATGATCAACATATAATTCTCACTTTTCAACATCCGGAAGATTATCTATTTTTTACGACGATCATGGGCGGTTAATGGTTACATAATGTGCGTAACTAAATGAACTCCAGACTTTGATCCCAAGGTGGATAAGCCAATAGTTCCAATTTGGACGTCAATAAGAGGCATACCATTGTATCTACAAAACAAATCAGTGTTATGGGACATAGTGCATATGATAGGATTGCCGCTGAAAATGGATTCTGCAACATCTAATGGATTGAGGCCTTCGATGGTGCGATTATGTATCGAAGTTGATATATCCAAGAGTTTACCAAATTGATTGCATATCCAGGGAGGAATTCATGATATATACCCCACAGTGGAGTATGAAAACGTACCTCTCTTCTGTTCATCTTGTCGTATTCTGGTCATGAAGCCAAAAGTTGCACAACCACTGCAGATATTCACCAGGAGAAAGAAACTGAAATTACTGTGATTCCAAACAAAGGGAAGGATAAGTTCAAGCGCTGGAATCCAAAGAAAAATATTGCGGAAAGAAATATCACCGTAGAAGATGAAGACGTTATTCAACAAGAATTGGAGAATCATGAGGATCAACATAACGTAACAATTTTGGAACAACCAATCCTTCAAACTGAGAATCTGGATACTAATGATGCACTAGATGCAATTACCATTCAGCAAGATTTATCTAAAGTTGGTACTTCTTTGGAACGAGTTTTGGAAGAGGTGGATGATATATTGAACGCTACACTGTCAGACTCGGAAGTATTGGTTCATGAACAACATGCTAACATTCCGCCAACAAATATAATTGAAGGGGATGCACCTACTGAGACTCTTAAGGGTTCAGATAATTTATGCGATGAATTAAATGTGGCAGCAGATGTTTTGACAAGTCGCATAGATATCCTTGAATCCTCTGATAAAACTGTGGATGAATTGATTCAAGAATTAGAGGATCCCAATCCAATAACCAGACGTAGGCGACCGAAACAAGAAATGTTACCAACATATTCACATGCATCAAATAGGTTAAATCGCTCTTCAAATTTATCTTCGTCGTCAACTCAATGAATTGTCTAATATGGAATGTGTGGGGGATTGCTACCTCAATGGTACGCATCCGTAAGTTAGTGAAATCTCACAAGTTGCAACTATGTGTTATTATTGAGCCAAAGAAACATCATACAAATTTAGTTTGAATTCAACGACAACTCAACTACTCACATGCTGAAGCTATCTGTAGAGAAAAAGTGTGGATATTGTGGAATGATTCGCTTAGATTAATAACGGCAATCTACGAAGAGCAATGCTCACATTTCAAATTTCAACTAGTTGGAACAGATACTATTTTTTGGTTCTCACCAATATAAGAGTTGCATACTATCACAGATCGTAGGAGGTTATGGTTGGCTTTGCAACAACATTATGATCGTCAAACAGACCCATGGTTATTAGGAGGGGATTTCAATACATATTTTTCTGTTGAGGAACATGCTGGTCTCTCTACTCCATCGATGTCATCTTTGGAAGACTTTAATGATTGTGTTACATCCTGCTCTTTAATAGATCTTCCTTTTGATGGGCCAATGTACACTTGGATAAGTGGTAGAGGATTGGGAATTGTCAAACGTCGCTTGGATCGGATGTTATGATGAGAAGCTTATAATAGTTTATTTCCTAATTTGAGGGTTCGACATCTACCGCGAATGACTTTGGATCACTCCCCATTACTATTAAAATCAATGCAGTCAGATTTTATGGGTCCAAAAATGTTTCGCTTTCAGAATATATGGAAAGAGCACAAGGAGTTTTATTTGTTTGTAAAAACATCCTGGGATTCTTATTCAACAATAGGTGGAATGCAAGGGCTATACAACAAGTTGCATCAACTGAAAAAAGATCTGAAGGAATGGAATATCAAGGTGTTTGGTAATATATTTGATCAATTGTATTATATGGAACAAGAACTTCAACGTTGCGAAATTCAATATGATCAACACCTTCGCCCGAGACAAGAATGAATTATCATGTTGCCCAAGCGCAGTACAAACTTGCAGAGCGCAAACGGCTTTTATACTGGGCACAAAAAGCTCGACAAAAATGGATATCAGAAGGTGATTCTAATACTTTGTATTTTCACAATATTGTTAAGGATAGGCATACTCGTCAGGCGATCACATCAATGCGAAACTCTGATGGTAGTATGTGTGATACTCCAACTGCAATACAGCAAGCTACAGTTGCCTACTATACATCTTTATTCTCCACAGAAGCCGTTTCGGATGACAACAATATTTTACAAAACATACCATGTCTCATATCTGATTCAGAAAACCAAATATTGGTAGCATTGCCAACGATCACAGAAGTTAAAGATGCAGTGTGGGCACTTGATCCAAATAGTGCATCTGGACCAGATGGATACAGTGGCCATTTCTTTCTCACTTGTTAGGATATTGTAAATCAAGATGTCCACAAGGCAATGCAAGAATTTTTTCTTGGCCTTCCTATGCCTAGAGCGATGGGCAGCACGCTAATCACGATACTACCAAATATTTCAAATCCTCGTATGTTTTCAGATTATCGTCCAATAAGCCTTGCAAATTTTTGTATCAAAAGTGGCAACTCGTATAATAGCTTCTCAAATGCAACCTATATTGGAGCGAATTATATCTAAGGAACAGGCAGGATTTGTAAAAGGTAGAGATATCTCAAATTAGATCGTAATGGCAAGGGAGATGGTCTACTTATTAGACAAGAAAATTCGCGGCTCAAATGTTATTGTTAAATTGGATATGATGAAATCATTTGATAGAGTTAATTGGACTTTTTTATCCAGACTACTCGCCATATTTGGTTTTGCAGCAAAATTTATCAAGCTTATATTCAATCATCTCAGCGGCACATATTTATCAGTCTTGATAAATGGGATGCCATCCGGATTTTTTAAGCCTTCAAGGGGAGTAAAACAAGGTGATCCACTGTCTCCAATATTATTTATATTGGCATCAGAAACTTTTTCAAGAGGTTTGAATACATTGGTAGTAAGGGGAGATATACATTCTTACAACACGGGACGAGCTAGACCATGTCTTACTCATTTAACTTTTGCAGATGATTTGCTGGTGTTTATAAATGGTGGATGAAGGAACTTATGGAGATTCAGAAAATTTTTAGAATCATATCAACTAGCATCGGGTCAAGCAGTAAATTTCCAAAAGAGTCATTTTGTTTCAGCAACCTATTTACCACGTTCACAGATATGGAAAATGGAATCAGTATTACAAATGACATTTACTTCTCTCCAAGTCAAGTACTTAGGTGTACAATTACATAGAGGGAATGAGAGGGCAGCACACTTCTCAAATTTACTAGCCTTGGTTCAAACCAAAATTCATATGTGGCAGAATAAATATCTCAATTATGCAGGAAGGTTGATTCTCATCAAACGTGTTTTATAAGCAATCCCTTTACACATACTTGCAGCTAGCATGTTACCCCAGAGTGTTATCAACGCCTTACAGCGAATGATAACTAAATTTTTTTGGGTCTATTCAAATAGCAGGATGCGCCATTCTTGAATATCAAGTGATAAATTGTTTCGTCCCACACTGGAAGGAGGACTAGGACTAAGAAAATTGGAGGAATTGCAAACAGTTTATTCTTGTAGATTGTGGTGGCGATATCAAGTGAAGGTCTCATTATGGAGTAAAATTTTCCATTCAAGATAAGCGGGCCGTAACTCATATGAGATTAGGATCACTGATTCACCAGTTTGGAAACGAATATGTCGAGTTCACTTATTTTGTTTTGATAACCTTGCGACGGAACAATACACAATCCAAGTGCATATGAGCAAGTGAGAAAAGGAGGCCATAGAAGGATGTCCTTTCAATTCATATGGTCCAAGCATATCCCCCCCAACATTAGAGTTTTTCTTTGGAGATTATATCAAAATGCATTACCTCTCCCCGCGAGTCTGCAACGGTTTATCTGCAGCTATCCTAGTCAATGTCCATTTTGCCTTAAAGCACAAGTCACCGTCGATCACATATTCCTTGAATGCTCTGAAGCTAAGGCAATATGGAATATCTACAGCGGTTTATTGGATGGGTCAACCAAAGTAGTTCAGACGCTACAACAACAATTGCTGCAATGGTGGTTGTCAACTAAAGGTAAAACGCTCAAAGGCATTTTAAGGATAGTGGCCCCAACGATCATTGTTCGGGAACTATGGAAGGCTTATACTTCTATCACTTTTGGGGAGGGTCGATGGAGACGAAGGATAGTCCAAGAAAATATTCGTAGGTCATTCTATGATTGGACATCCACTCGGATGGGTATGAAATTTGCAACTTCATATCTAGAATTAATAGATTGTGGTTTATCACCTATCATAAAACCTCTTCGCTGTAAGATTGTTCAGTGGATGCATCCGCCAGCTGGACGGTTTAAACTGAATACTGATGCAGCACATGGATGACAATCGGCAGCAGGTGGAGCTATATTGCGAGATAGTAAGGGAATATTCATTGGCGCAATCTCATTTCATCTTCTGTTATCTACTCCTACGCATGTAGAATTTCAAGCAGCATATTATGGCTACTTATACTTTGCTAGACATTGGAGTTCAATTGATGTTGAAGTTGATTCACAAGGGGTGCTACAAGTGGTTCAGCAAAGCACCCATACGCTTGCTTTGATCTTTTGACAATTGTTAATTTCTTCTACTTCAGCATTGTCATATGTTGCCCGTGAGGCGAATCAACCGGCACATTTCTTGGAACAATATGGTCAACTTCACAATCACTTAACGGTATTTCAGAGCACTTCAGAGCTACCGCCAATGGTCCGTGCTAGCTATTAGACGGAAACCACTCCCCATATTTGACATGGTCATAGCTCTGCATAATAGTCGTTGCCTATATCGCAAGATATGGGCAACATGGGTACGATCTTCATCTACTCTTCACATACATCAATTGATCTGCCTACACTATCATTTGATTTTCACTCATTTCCAGTTGCCTATATCTATGGATATGGGCAACTCGGGTAACTTACTTGATCACTTTGAGCGTTTCACATGCACACCTGACATTGGACTACTCTCACTAATTGCTTTGCTCTCTTTTGCATGCACTGTCTCGCGGTGGAAACTATCTTGGAGGCGCTACCAAATGTACAAAGATGGATTTCGACAAACCAACTTAAGGATGGAGTACTTAAAGCAATAACAACTATTTTGTATTCATGTAATAATTCTAATCGTATAAATATGTACGCTTTTTTCTTCGCCAAGGTTTTATCCACAAGAGTGGTTTTACTTGGCAAGGTTTTAATGTGGCATATCATATACGATTGGAGAACAGAAATTATAGGCTCGTTATATTATCATTTTTCATTCTCTGAGGATTATTGTAATATGGTCTTCCTCCGTCATAAGTGAGACATAATAAAATATCTCAATTTTATTACCTATATATATATATATATGTATGTATGTATGTATATATGGTGCAGTTGGTGCCATTTAGGGCAAGATAAAGAAGAAACAAGAAATTGTGGTTAGAAAAATACCCCAACAAAATACCAAGTATAGAAAATTATGTAGAAACCAAATAATGGTATTTTGTCCTATTCTACCCACTCAACCATCATGTTGGCCGATTTTCATCCATGCAAGTGGAAGAAAAGTTTTCTTCCACTACACAACAAAACCCTACACACTTTTACCCCAAACAACACATTTTCTCCCACTTATTGTGGTGCCCCGCACCCCGGCCCCGCCGGAGTCGGTGCACCCGCCGTACTTCACTAAGGAGAGTACTAGGCGTCGTCTCATATGTGTCATGATCCATGGTATAATGCGTGGATGATCACACATACACGTAGATAATTAAGCGAAACTGCGGCAGAATTTAAAACTTCAAAATAATAACATCCATACAACCATTCATAGTTTACATCCCAAACAGAATGTATCAAAAGTCACCAGGGTAAATGTTTTTCCATCCCAAATACATAATCAGTCGTCCATCATAGCTAGTTGGTCATGCCTCTTAGGTCTGTCCATCTTCCACTTATACTCACGGATACGGAACCCTGGGTTCGTCATCGATCCACTCTACTTTGTCGTCCGCAACCTCTGGGGAAAAATAAGGGTGAGTGACATCGTCACTAGCAAGCATACTATACTAATCAGGGATTAAAAGGGAAAGTGCGAACAAGAATCGAACCCCCCTCCCCAAAAAAATTTCTAGATTAGAAGCATACATGTCCGTCGTCAGATCCTCGATCAATGTGGGTCATTACTTAGAACAAGCAAGGTCATTTCTTAAGTAAAATTTTGTCACTATAACTGAATATAATAACAAGGACCGTAACTTATTTGGGGAATAGCATAATAAGGGTCATCACATAGAATCTAAGAGTTCATCACCACTCTGGACGTCTTGTGTTCTTTTATGAATGTAACATGTATGCATATGTATGTATAATGCAACGGGATGTCACACTTAGGGTCTACGAGAACATGACATCCTAGTCTAAGTATCATGTGTCACTACACAATGATCTCATGAACGTGACATGCATGCATATGTACATGTGATGCATCATGATAAAATGATAATATGGCTTTTCACACTTTTCGCCAAATCATCATCATCGTCTTAAAACAAAAGAGTGTTCAGATCTATATCCCGGATCTGAGGTGGTACGTCATCTCGTCTTGTCGGGCCAATTCTTCCAGACCCGCACGGCCTCGTATCAGATCACTTAACCCTGATCCGGTGGGTTCACACTGGTCACTCTTATCGGGCCAATTATTCCGGACCCGCACGGCCTCGTATCAGATCACTTAACCCTGATCTGGTGGGTTCACACTGGTCACTCTTGTCGGGCCAATTATTCTGGACCCGCACGGCCTCGTATCAGATCACTTTACCCTGATCTGGTGGGTTCACACTGATCGATCTCATATTCACACACGGTACCGGTGGGGAGTCATTTCAAAAAAAATAATCTTTTGAAAATGCTTTTCATCCTTTTTCCTTGCAAAACTCATGTCATAAATCATGTATGTGACAATGATGCAAATGCATGTCGAGTAGTGTGCAATCCATGGTCCAATGCATATTATGCACGAATAAATGCGTCTCGTCGGCATGCTAGAAAATTTCCAGCTCGGTAACGTCGTCTTATCTTTGGTTATTCTCCATTAATAAACACCTTCTAAACTTATTGGTTCGCTCGTACTTGTTTGCAAATGTCATAAGTAATTACCATGCGAGTTTTAAGCATAACGACGTTGATAAGAGAATCTTTCGTTCTTTTGATAGAGAGGTTATGAAACTGAATTCTGGAATGACCAGTTTTACTATAAAATTTAGTGTGGCCACTCCTTTAATCATTTTCTGGAAATTCCAACTCTCCGGCTTAATAATCTCATTGGACTAGTATCCTGCCAAAATTGGGCCCATATGAAATTCTCTAAGGTTCAATTTCAGATCATGCAACTCGCTATACAAATTCTGCCAGTCCAGCACATTTCAGTCTGACCTATTTTACTAGAAAACTCATTAAAAATAAACCATAACTCATTTTGACAAAATTCCAACTCTCACCTCTACTTGATTCATAGGGTTAGTTTCATACAGAAAATTAGTTAATTTTCGTACCTCTAAGGTCCATTTCTAGGCTACTAAATACGTTACTAAAATTCTGTCCAGTATAACAATTTCAGCAGGACCAATCTTACTAGGGAATTTATTAAAAATCAACCATGGCTCCTTTTAATGAAGTTCCAACTCTCACACCTTATATACACATAAAACTAGTAGCATACCAAAAATCAACAGATTTGGAAGTTCTTAGGGACCATTTTCTGGCCTCACAAAACAGCTCAATTTTCTGCCCAGTTCCAGTAATTCTCCTAGAGGTCATATATTCTTCCTAAGTGTCCTTGTCCTACATTTTTGTCACATACACTTAACAACACTTGTGGGAGCACACGCAACCTTCCACCCACAGCCCCGTTTTTGGTGCATGCAAGAAAAAGAGGTATTCCTAACTCACTACAAGGCCCAAGCTTGTCTCAATTTCTTTACTAAGTTAACATTTTCATGCAAAATCACACATGCCTCCTTCACCCTTACCACCGTGAGCCCCTATCATGGAAAAGGGAGAATCTTTAACACATCCATCCTAGATTAACACATAAAAATGCATATAATCCGCAAAGATCACATCTTTGGAACAAGGTTCCACTTCTACACCCCGAATGGCCCTAGGCCGAAATTTATGGCATAAAAACTTAATATTGTTCAACTAAAATCAAATCTTAAGTACATCTAGCCATTCATGCACACACTTTCACATTCAAGCCTTAAAGAGTATAGTGTACTTGCCTTTTTGCTTACTCTTCTTGGAGAGGTGTTGGAAAAGTTGAAATCTTGTCTTCTCTATGCATACATTCCCATGGTGGTGAAGAGGAAAAAGGAGCAAGGTTAGTCTATACTTTCAACTAAAATATATTCTTAGAAAAAGGCTAGGTGACTTACCAAAAAGGAGCTTGAGTGGTATCCAAGCTTCTCTTTCTCTAGCTTAGAGTCCTTAAAAGCTTGAGACTTGAGCCTAGTGACCATTGAAGATTACGGTTATGGATAAGAGAGATAGCACTATGAGTTTCATATCATGGAAATGTAAGTATCTTCTCAAGAGGCTAAGAACACTTACCTAATGTCTCTTAGTTTTGGAAGAACCTAATCCTTCTTGGTTGCTCCCTTGGCCGTGGGGTTGGAAGAGAAAGGAAGAGGAGGATCTCTTTTGCTTTTGAAGTTCTTTGGAGTGTTTGAAAAGCCTAGAGAATTCTCAAGTGTGTTTTGGAGGGAATTCTTCTTCGTTTTGGCTATGTTTAGCCGTTGGGGGAGGGGTAAAAGGGAGGGTGAAGATCTCACCATAGTATGGTTAATGGGTTAACCTTGGTTTACCTTCTAATCCTTGGTTACATTTAACTAACCAAGGTTACTTTTCACTAACCTTGGTTACTTTATTCCAATCATAGTTACTTTTTCAAACTAACCCTAATTACTTGAACCTTAGTTAGGTCACCATTAACTATAGTGGGTAACACTCTCTTAATTGGCCTCCCCCTTGATTACCCGGCGGTTGGGGTCTTTATTGATCCCAACCATGCCTAATCCACTTCTTTTCCTTTTTTCCTTTATGGTTATTTATCTACTCTACATGTTTATTTACATAATTGTAGTTTAGAAAAAAAAATGTTTTGTGTCTTCCTTGTGCTGATGGCCGAAAACCTATAGGGCCTTGGGCGAAAATTGGGTTCTTTCCCCATGGTCTAATGTTCATTCTCAAGCACTATATGCATATTACTATTATCCGAAATGAAATTTACAATAGTAGTCATTGATTCAATTACATTGTAATAAATCTTGAGTACAAAAGGATCTCCTATTAGGTTACAACATCCTCCCCCCCTTATGATAAGTTTCGTCCTCAAAACTTAAAAGTGCTCAATCAAAGAGGTGGGGGTACAAGTTCTTTACGTGTTCTTCAATTTCCCAGGTAGACTCGTCTACAGAATGATTCTTCCATTGCACTTTGACCATTGGTATAGATCGTTTCCTTAATACCCTTTCTCTACGATCAACTATCTTCTCTGGTTCTTCCTCATATGTCGTATCGGCTTGTAGCTTCAAAGGTTGATCTTTTATGACATGGCCAGGATCGTGTACATATCGTCGCAGTTGAGATACATGAAACACATCATGTATTTGAGATAGGGTTGGTGGTAGAGCGAGTCGATAAGCCACTTCTCCAATCTTCTCAAGAACCTCGTATGGCCCAATAAACCTTGGGCTTAACTTCCCCTTAATACCAAATCTTTTAACTCCTTTCATTGGTGATACCTTTAGAAACACTTTTTCCCCAATTTGAAATTCTAACGGTCGCCGCTTTTCATCTGCCCAAACCTTGCTTCTATCTTGGGCCGCTTGTAACTTTTGCTTTATGATTCTTATTTTTTCTCGAGTCTGCTCTACTAGGTCGGGTCCAGTGAGAATCTTATCTCCTATTTCATCCTAGTAGAGCAGAGAACGGCATTTCCATCCATAGAGTGCTTCGTACGGGGCCATCCCTATGGATCCATGGTAACTGCTGTTATAAGAAAATTCTACTAGCTTGAGACTCCGATCCCAGCTTCCCCCAAAGTCAAGTACGCAGGATCGCAACATGTCTTCCAATGTCTGAATGGTCCTTTCTGATTGACCATCCGTTTGGGGATGATATGCCGAGCTCATGTGGATCTCGGTGCCCATTGATTTTTGAAAAGTTGTCCAAAATCGTGATGTGAAGCGAGGATCGCGGTCACACACAATACTTAGGGGTACTCCATGAAGACTCACAATTTGTTCCACGAACATCGTAGCCAATTTCTCCATTGGCGCCTTGATCGTCATAGCCATGAGATGGGCGGACTTTGTTAGGCGATCAACAACTACCCAAATGGTATCGTACCCGCTTCTCGTTCTGAGCAGATCCGTAACGAAATCCATAGTAACGTGGTCCAACTTCCATTCAGGAACCTCAAGAGGCTGTAGCAACCCAGCGGGTTTCTGATGTTCTGCATTCACCTTTTGGCAGACGAGGCATTTTTCCACGAATTCCGCGATCTGTCTTTTCATGCCACGCCACCAGAATCGTTGTTTTAGATCTTGGTACATTTTATTTGCTCCAGGGTGGATAGATAGCCGAGAGTTGTGAGCTTCCTTTAGAACTTCATTCAGTATGTCTTGGTTATTGGGTACACACAATCTTTCTCGGAACCACAAACTGTTGTCGTTCCGAACCTTGAATTCTTCGGTGGGTTTCATTCATACCCGATCCTTCATCTTTCTTAAGGTTTCATCCTTTTCTTGCCCTTCTTTAATTTTGTCTATTAGTGAAGGAATTATCACCAACTTTGCGAGCATGCCTTCAATTGAGTCAACCTCCTCTAGGCCAAATTCTTCCATGTCACGTTGTAGAGGTGGTTGGCGTGGATGACTCGTTTTTCTACTTAATGCATCAGCTACCTTGTTAGCTTTTCCCGGATGATACTGAATTGATAGGTCGTAGTCCTTCATTAATTCTAACCATCTTCGTTGTCGCATGTTTAGTTCTCTTTGGGTGAAGAGATACTTGAGACTCTTGTGGTCCGTGAAAATTTCGCATTTTTCACCATACAGATAGTGTCTCTATATTTTTAGTGCAAAGACCACCGCTGCTAATTCGAGGTCGTGTACAGGGTAGTTTTGTTCAAAGGGCTTCAATTGTCGGGATTCATATGCAATCACCCGATCCTTCTGCATTAGCACACATCCCAGCCCGTTCTTTGAGGCATCACTAAATACGACGAAGTTTTCCCCAGGGATGGGTTGTGCTAAGACTGGGGCCGAAGTCAGTTTCCCTTTTAATCTAGTAAAGCTATCTTCACAATCTGAGGTCCATTCGAATTTGGTTTTCTTCTGGGTCAACCGGGTCAGGGGCATAGCGATCCGAGAGAATCCTTCCATAAACTTTCGATAGTAACCAGCGAGACCTAGAAAACTTCTTACTTCTATAACATTTGTCGGTCGGGGCCATTCCGTGATTACCTCGATTTTCTTGGGGTCTACGGATATACCTTCCTCAGATATCACAAGCCCCAAAAATGTTACACTTCGCAGCCAGAATTTGCATTTACTAAACTTCGCATAAAGTTTTCTCCTTCGTAGAATCTCCAGAACGATCCTTAGATGGGTGGCATGAGTCTCTTCGTCCGGGGAATATATCAGAATGTCGTCAATGAAAACTACGACGAATTTGTCCAGTTGGTCTTGAAAGATTCGGTTCATCAGATCCATAAATGCTGCAGGAGCATTGGTCAGTCCGAATGGCATTATTAGAAATTTGTAATGCCCATAACGGGTTCTGAACGCAGTTTTCTGGACATCCTCTGTCTTGATCCTCAATTGGAAATATCCTGAGCGAAGATCAATTTTACTGAAAATCCTTGCTCCCCGAAGCTGATCAAACAAGTCGTCGATCCTTGGTAGAGGGTATTTATTCTTTATGGTGACTTTGTTGATCTCCCTATAGTCTATACACAGCTGCATACTTCCGTCTTTCTTCTTAACGAACAGCACAGGAGCTCCCCAAGGTGAAACACTTGGGCGGATCAGTTTCTTCTCTAATAATTCACGTAGCTGCTCCTTCAACTCCTTTAGTTCTGTAGGGGCCATTCTGTAGGGAGCTTTAGATATTGGCCCAGCTCCCGGAATCAGATTGATCTCAAAAGATATCTCTCGTTCGGGAGGAAGACCTGGCAATTCCTCTGGTAATACATCTGGGTATTCTCGAACTACTTGCACTTGGGTTAGGTCTAAGGGGACTTTATCAGTGCTTATGGCATAAACAAGATATCCTTCATGTCCTTTCTTTAGGGCTTTATTAGCGCGGATCGCATTTACATAAATGTTCTTAGGGCCCTTCTGTAACTTTGATCCTCCTTGAAATGT
>AP025060.1:12693795-13022492 GCA_036186865.1 Eustoma russellianum
AGTAGGCAGTGTTGGTTTTATTCAATATAGAAATATCACGACAAGTAGCAATATTAACTTATCATAACAGAAGAGCATATACGTTCTTGCGCATTAATTCAATTTTCATATCTAATCAGTGCATATCGCTGGGCCGCACTCTAGTTTGCCAATCTAAGTCGCCCTACTCTAAGGTCAACTCTCGTCTAGGGTTATTTCTCAGCTCTATGATCAAACTTAATTGACTACAATCATAACTTAGTTCTATATTCTGCCCAGATCTGGAGCCTCCGCTCTGATACCACCTGTGGCGCCCCGCACCCCGGCCACGCTGGAGTCAGTGCACCCGCCGTACTTCACTAAGGAGAGTACTAGGCGTCGTCTCATACGTGTCATGATCCATGGTATAATGCGTGGATGATCACACATACACGTAGATAATTAAGCGAAACCGCGCAGAATTTAAAACTTCAAAATAATAACATCCATACAACCATTCATAGTTTACATCCCAAACAGAATGTATCAAAAGTCACCAGAGTAAATGTTTTTCCATCCCAAATACATAATCAGTCGTCCATCATAGCTAGTTGGTCATGCCTCTTAGGTCTGTCCATCTTCCACTTATACTCACGGATACGGAACCCTGGGTTCGTCATCGATCCACTCTACTTTGTCGTCCGCAACCTCTGGGGAAAAATAAGGGTGAGTGACATTGTTACTAGCAAGTATACTATACTAATCAGGGATTAAAAGGGAAAGTGCGAACAAGAATCGAACCCCCCCCCCCCCCAAAATTTCTAGATTAGAAGCATACCTGTCCGTCATCAGATCCTCGATCAATGTGGGTCATTACTTAGAACAGGCAAGGTCATTTCTTAAATAAAATTTTGTCACTATAACTGAATATAATAACAAGGACCGTAACTTATTTGGGGAATAGCATAATAAGGGTCATCACATAGAATCTAAGAGTTCATCACCACTCTGGACGTCTTGTGTTCTTTTATGAATGTAACATGTATGCATATGTATGTATAATGCAACGGGATGTCACACTTAGGGTCTACGAGAACATGACATCCTAGTCTAAGTATCATGTGTCACTACACAATGATCTCATGAACGTGACATGCATGCATATGTACATGTGATGCATCATGATAAAATGATAATATGCCTTTTCACACTTTTCGTCAAATCATCATCATCGTCTTAAAACAAAAGAGTGTTCAGATCTATATCCCGGATCTGAGGTGGTACGTCATCTCGTCTTGTCGGGCCAATTCTTCCAGACCCGCACGGCCTCGTATCAGATCACTTAACCCTGATCTGGTGGGTTCACACTAGTCACTCTTATCGGGCCAATTATTCCGGACCCGCACGGCCTCGTATCAGATCACTTAACCCTGATCTGGTGGTTCACACTGGTCACTCTTGTCGGGCCAATTATTCCAGACCCGCACGGCCTCGTATCAGATCACTTAACCCTGATCTGGTGGGTTCACACTGATCGATCTCATATTCACACACGGTACCGGTGGGGAGTCATTTCAAAAAAAAATCATCTTTTGAAAATGCTTTTCATCCTTTTTCCTTGCAAAACTCATGTCATAAATCATGTATGTGACAATGATGCAAATGCATGTCGAGTAGTGTGCAATCCATGGTCCAATGCATATTATGCACGAATAAATGCATCTCGTCGGCATGCTAGAAAATTTCCAGCTCGGTAACGTCGTCTTATCTTTGGTTATCCTCCATTAATAAATACCTTCTAAACTTAGTGGTTCGCTCGTACTTGTTTGCAAATGTCATAAGTAATTACCATGCGAGTTTTAAGGCATAACGACGTTGATAAGAGAATCTTTCGTTCTTTTGATAGAGAGGTTACGAAACTGAATTCTGGAATGACCAGTTTTACTATAAAATTTAGTGTGGCCACTCCTTTAATCATTTTCCGGAAACTCCAAATCCCCGGCTTAATAATCTCATTGTACTAGTATCCTGCCAAAATTGGGCCCATATGCACTTCTCTAAGGTTCAATTTCAGATCATGCAACTCGCTATACAAATTCTGCCAGTCCAGCACATTTCAGTCTGACCCATTTTACTAGCAAATTCATTAAAAATAAACCATAACTCATTTTGACAAAATTCCAACTCTCACATCTACTTTATTCATAGTGTTAGTGTCATACCGAAAATTAGTTAATTTGCATACCTCTAAAGTCCATTTCTAGGCTACTAAATACGTTACTAAAATTCTGTCCAGTATAACAATTTCAGCAGGACCAATCTTACTAGGGAATTTATTAAAAATAAACCATGGCTCCTTTCAATGAAATTCTAACTCTCACACCTTATATACACATAAAACTAGTAGCATACCAAAAATCAACAGATTTGAAAGTTCTTAGGGACCCTTTTCTGGTCTCACAAAACAGCTCAATTTTCTGCCCAGTTCCAGTAATTCTCCTAGAGGTCATATATTCTTCCTAAGTGTCCTTGCCCTACATTTTTTCACATACACTTAACAACACTTGTGGGAGCACACGCACCCTTCCACCCACAGCCCCGTTTTTGGTGCATGCAAGAAAAAGAGGTATTCCTAACTCACTACAAGGCCCAAGCTTGTCTCAATTTCTTTACTAAGTTAACATTTTCATGCAAAATCACACATGCCTCCTTCACCCTTACCACCGTGAGCCCCTATCATGGAAAAGGGAGAATCTTTAACACATCCATCCTAGATTAACACATAAAAATGCATATAATCCGCAAAGATCACATCTTTGGAACAAGGTTCCACTTCTACACCCCGAATGGCCCTAGGCCGAAATTTATGGCATAAAAACTTAATATTGTTCAACTAAAATCAAATCTTAAGTACATCTAGCCATTCATGCACACACTTTCACATTCAAGCCTTAAAGAGTATAGTGTACTTGCTTTTTTGCTTACTCTTCTTGGAGAGGTGTTGGAAAAGTTGAAATCTTGTCTTCTCTATGCATACATTCCCATGGTGGTGAAGAGGAAAAAGGAGTAAGGTTAGTCTACACTTTCAACTAAAATATATTCTTAGAAAAAGGCTAGGTGACTTACCAAAAAGGAGCTTGAGTGGTATCCAAGCTTCTCTTTCTCTTCTTGAGACTTGAGCCTAGTGACCATTGAAGATCACGGTTATGGATAAGAGAGATAGCACTATGAGTTTCATGCCATGGAAATGTAAGTATCTTCTCAAGAGGCTAAGAACACTTACCTAATGTCTCTTAGTTTTGGAAGAACCTAATCCTTCTTGGTTGCTCCCTTGGCCGTGTGGTTGGAAGAGAAAGGAAGAGGAGGATCTCTTTTGCTTTTGAAGTTCTTTGGAGTGTTTAAAAAGCCTAGAGAATTCTCAAGTGTGTTTTTGAGGGAATTCTTCTTCTTTTTGGCTATGTTTAGCCGTTGGGGGAGGGGTAAAAGGGAGGGTGAAGATCTCACCATAGTATGGTTAATGGGGTAACCCTGGGTTTACCTTCTAATCCTTGGTTACTTTTAACTAACCAAGGTTACTTTTCACTAACCTTGGTTACTTTATTCCAATCATAGTTACTTTTTCAAACTAACCCTAGTTACTTGAACCTTAGTTAGGTCACCATTAACTATAGTGGGTAAAACTCTCTTAATTGGCCTCCCCCCTTAATTACCCGGCGGTTGGGGTCTTTATTGATACCAACCATGCCTAGTCCACTTCTTTTCCTTTTTCCTTTATGGTTATTTATCTACTCTATATGTTTATTTACATAATTGTAGTTTAGAAAAAAAATGTTTTGTGTCTTCCTTGGGCTGATGGCCGAAAACCTATAGGACCTTGGGCGAAAATTGGGTTCTTTCCCCATGGTCCAATGTTCATTCTCAAGCACTATATGCATATTACTATTATCCGAAATGAAATTTACAATAGTAGTCATTGATTCAATTACATTGTAATAAATCTTGAGTACAAAAGGATCTCCTATTAGGTTACAACACTTATCCTGCATGGCAAACAAAGCCATCCACTTTTTTTCCTCGTTACCCATAGGCCGGCCACCTCCCCAAAGAAAGCAAGAAGTCTTCCTTTTTTCTTACACACCCTTCCTACTCATCATAACCTACACTCTATTCTTTTTACACTTTTCAATCAACTCTAAACCACTCCCTCCCACTCCCATCCAACCGGCCAACCACCCTCCAAAAGAAGACAAGATTGTCTCTTTTTACACTCCAAGTCACCATCTTATCCCTATTTCCTAATATCACTTAATATCATCATGAAAACTTCCCACCTTCTCCCTCCACCTCACGCCAACGTCCTTTACTCTTTTTTCTTGAAAAGATAAGATTTCTTCTTTCATTTCCATTCCATAATTCGAAAACTCATCTCCCACAAACTACTCTCTTTTTTTCATCTTCAAGAAACAAGTCTTCCAACTCCTCTCTACACTTTACATGGCCGAAAATCACTAAGGAAGCAAGAAGTAAATTTTTGTTCTTCTCTCTTTCATTCTTATACTTCAAACAAATTTCATCTCCTACCAAATACTCCCTCCTCTCCCCTGCAAAAATAACACGTCTTTCAACCCTATTTTTTTCTACCCTTGGTTGAGAGCTTAATCCATGGCAAATAAAAAATTTTGCTTCTCTTCTTATCATCTACACACATCCAAGACTAGGTTCCAGCACCTCCTTCATCCAAGTAGTGAACAAAGAAGATTGTAGAACAAAAATCCAAGGAAGAATAAGGTCATTTATTTAGCTCCATAAGTTGCTCACTATCCCTTCATTTTGACCTCAAACTGTGGCTACCAAGGGAGGAAGGAGAAGGATTTTTCTTCCAAACCAAGTGAAGGATCTTCACTTTAAGTTGGTAAATAAGTGAGAAAGTCAAGTATTCTTCCTATATCCTTCATGGACATTCAAAGGCTAATTATAGATGTTTATATCAAAGTTGGATCATCCATGTAGTATGTTCAAGTTTTGACAACAAAAATATGTAAAATACATGTTTCTATGTGATGTATATATGTAGTGTATTTGAATATATAGGAATATACACATCTATACAGACGGCCATAAGGCCTCTTTTTAGGGTTTTTATGATTCATTTAATGTTATGAGTATATGTATATATAATGTATGAAAATATAATTATGTTGATATACATACACACACACACATATATATATATGCACAGCTATAAACTCTATTTTGTAATAAAAATGACTTTATTACATGTTATAAATACATATGTGTAAGATGTATGAAAATATATTATGTTATTATACATACATATAGAAGACAACCTTAAAGGCCTTTTAATAATAAAAATGATTTTATTTAGTATTAAGAATGCATATATGTACAATGTGTATATATATATATGTGTAGATATACATATATATATGTAAACAGCCATAAAGGCCTTTCTATAATAAGAATGGTTTTATTACATCCTATGTATACACATAGGTACAATATATATTAAGATATGAAATATGATTAAGTTACATATTTTTGTTATTCATATACACATATACGGTCATAAGGCTCCTTTTTATGATAAAAATGATTTTATTATATGTTACATATACTTATATATATATATATATATATATATATATATATATATATATATATATTATCAAGGATAATATGTTTATTAAGAAGCCTCACTTGTGGCGGAGGAAAACCATATTACATGAAGTATAATCGTCAGCATGAGAAAATAAGTGAAAGAGAATACAAATAATGATGTACCTCCAATCGTATATGATATGCCGCATTAAAACCTTGCCAAGTAAAACCATTCTTGTGGATAAAACCATGGCGAAGGAAAAAGCGTACATATTTATACGATTGTCATCGATACCAAAAATGGAGTTGTAGACAGGTATATCCATTGATGTTCGACAACAGTTGATGTTGATCCACTTGGAAGACCAGACCGTTGTAGTAGCATGAACATCATTCAGCCGCACCTCGAGACAAGGAAATGAAGTTGTTATCATCAGGATAGTTAAGAGATAGCATAATATAGAGTGATGGAACAAACGCATACCCAAGTCGCCCCAGCTATGAGATTGACAGGACGACGACAACTTGAAAAGTCTCGTTAGCGCACCCAGAATGACTGCTGGGCACCAAACTTGGAAATGCCTCCTCCCCCATGCATATGACAATATCGTGCACCAAAGCGGGAGTAACACATGTAGCAAACAATGACATGAAGAGTTAGTTTGAACACGAAGCAACATAGACAAAGTGACAAAAGGCACAGAAGGATAACGCACCAACGTTGCCTGTGCACCAAAACACAGGCAACGACATATGTATGTAGCCAAGGGCAGCATGTGCGACTAACGAAGGGCAGGTAATTGGAGATCCACATGCAAGGCACCACGTACTTCACATGGCAGTGATTGGGCCGTAAGATAACTGCGATGCCCTACGGCGCGGAAGCCATATCGTGCTAACCTGTGTGCTACTGTGTTTGCCTCTCGCGGACAATACTGAAGAGCTGACTTACTGAGGTGAAGGATTGTCGTGGCACGCTGAATGTCCATGGCTAAAGATCTGGAGAGACTCGGCTCCGCAAACAAAGACATCATCCGTTGGCAATCAGTTTCCATAATAATGTTAGAATACTGTGGAGCATAGAAAATCAAGGCATAGAGCATGGTTTGTAGCTCAACTCGAAGTGGTGGCAACAAGGGCAACGCAAAACTGAGCTGAGAGGAAACGGCCATCTGAGGTGCGCAATATTGCTCCTCCTGCCGCCATCTTTTGACCAACTGAGGCATCAATATTTAATTTTAGTTTTCCTGACGGGGGAAGTTGCCAACGAATGATAGATAGCCGTTTAGATCGGATTGGTGGAGAATAATGTTGCTGGACTAGGTGTGGCAAGTGTTGGGCAAACTTTTTGTTATTCACGGACGCACACCATGTGTAAATTGCTGTTTTGATCTTCATGCATAGGAGGTCTGGGTTAAAAGTTTCAGTACCAAATCGACATGATGTATATGACTTCCATATCTCCCAAGATACTAAAGATGGTACTACTGCTCGAAGTTGACCCTTCATTGAAGTCTTCGAAGAACTTCGCCACCAACGTAAAAGATGTGCCTTAATCGTGTTGGAGTGGGGCAATGGACCTGAAAAAGTGATCGACATATCTATCCATGTAGACCGAATAGCTGCACAATGCAAGAAGATGTGGTCTTGAGTATCATGTTGCTGACGACAAAAGATACATTGAGAGGGTAGCGCTGTGAGCCAGCGACACAAGTGATGCGCAATAGGGAGAGATTTAGTCCATAATCTCCATATGAATATTTGTTGCCCTCGAGGCAAGGTTGTCCACCAAACATAATTGTACTCCATTTGTGGCAGACCGTGAGCTGCTATATGTGAATAAGCCGAATGTATAGAAAACTAGCCATTTGAATCTGGGGTCCAATGGATCGTGCCATGCGATCGAGAAGTCTGTAGCTCCATATAAGCATTGACTCGACAAATACGCTTCCATGTAGCTGAGTCATAAATATGAGAATAAAGTGAGGAGCGTTGACCGTATTTTGCCCTGCTAAATTCAGCCCATAGCGTGCTAGAGTGATAGTATTTCCACCAAAGCTGGCGGTCATAAGATTGTTGCACATGAGTGAGGCTATGAATTCCAAGTCCGCCAACTTCAACATCGCGACAGACAGAAGGCCAAGATTGCCAATGATGACGACCATTCCATAGAAAGACAACCATTTTCCGGTTCAATGTATTTATCACCCCCTTTGGAAGCTTGGAACTGGCAATAAGGTGGGTTGGTATGGTGTTGAGTACATATTTAATGAGTACTAGACGACCCGCCATGGATAGAAATTTTGATGACCAAGATGTGAGCTTAGAGTCAAAGTGATTAAGCAGAGAAAGACAGTATCCGGCCTTATTACAGCCATTATATAAATAAGATCCAAGATATTTAATAGGTAAGGATGTGGATCGTATAACCATTGCCTGCAGTGAATTGTGAGCTGGGGCTCTTTGGCCTATAACCAGTTGACTTTTGTTATAGTTCACTAATTGACCCGACGCCTGTTGATATGTTTCAAGAAAATTGCGGAAGCGATCCACATTACGCACGGGCCCATTTAAGAGGATAAGGAGATCATCGGCGGACCCCAAGTGAGACACACCTTTCACACGGCCTGTATTAAATCCGAAGATATACCCCTCCTGAAAATAATGCTTCAGACCTCTAGAGAAGCCTTCTGAGGACAGAATGAACAACAGCGGTGATAAGGGGTCTCCTTGTTTGACCCCACGACCAAGAGAGAATGGAGTAGTCAGGCCTCCATTTAGTAGAATATAGAATGTAGTCATGCTTAGATTATTGATGATGATTCGTACAAGGCGTTCATGCATACCCAACTTACATAAAAGCAACTTTAAGTATTGCCAACTTACTCGGTCAAATGCCTTGGCCATATCCAGCTTAACTAGAATGTGGCCTCCTCTAGTACATTTATCCAAAATATGGACCATTTCCTGCGCTGGAAGGACTTGCTCTGTGATGCCCCGTCCTTTCATAAAGCCCGCCTGCTCTGGTGAGATTAATTTAGGCAGAATTACAGCTAGCCAAGTGGCTAGTAAACGTGTAATCACTTTTGAAATGAAATTGGTGAGACAGATGGGTCAAAAATCTGCAAATGTATGAGGATTAGCAATTTTCGGAATTAGGACTATTGTTGCAGCTGCAACAGACTTTGGCATACAAATGCCCAGATAGAACTCCTGTACTGCTTTATGAACATCATGCTGAATAATATGCCAGAATTTTCTATAAAATGAGCCAGGATACACATCAGGACCCGCTGCACTTGTGGGGCTTAAATACCAAACCGCTGCTTTAACTTCTTCGAGTGTTGGGATTGCTTGTAGCATTTGGTTGTCATCAGAGTCTATCAACTGAGGTATATATTGGAGTATGTTGTCGTAATTGACAATGGGCTCAGATGCATATAATGTCGAGAAATACCATATAGCCTCAGAAGCAATGGCCGATGATTGTGTGTACTCGCTCCCGTTAGGAGAAAATATTCGACATATATGATGCCTGCAGCGTTTGTCCTTAACTGTTTGATGAAAAAAGGATGTATTTGCGTCCCCTTCATTTAACCACTTTACATTGGCCTTTTGTTTCCAAAAAAGAAGGCTCGATGCTGTGCCAACTTGAGCTCCGCCATGCGCTGATGATATGTAGCGCGCGTTTGCTCCGTAGGGTTGTCATCATATTGACTTTCCGCTGTTTTCACTAACGTCTCTGCATAGGCTATTGCATCAAAGATATTTCCAAAGGTGTCTTTATTCCAATGCCTTAGATCACTCCTCAGTAGTGATAATTTGCGATGTAATCCCTACATAACCCCAATTGTTGGGTATGATTGCCATCTGTGTACAACAAAGTCATAAAAGTCTGCATGTGTTTCCCAAGCACTTAGATAACGAAAGACAGCTGGAGGCTTTGGGCCCTCATTGTCACATGACAAGAATAATAGGGCATGGTCAGAAGTTGCCCTAGATAGATGCTGAACATGCATAATGGGAAATAGATCAGAGAAAGCTGAGGACGCAAGAAAACGATCAAGGCGGCGACTGACTCGCCCTAATCCACGTCCATCACTCCAAGTAAATTTTGATCCCTGATAAGGAATCTCCTGCAAGTGAGAATGCTGTATGAAATCGTTAAAATCCTGAAGAGTATGTAGAGAGGGACGAGATCGTCCACTGTGTTCATCCAAAGTTCTAAATGTGTTAAAATCTCCGCCTATTAACCAAGGAGTTGTATTCGAGGCATGAAACTGTTCCAACTGTTCCCACAATATTTTGTGTTCTACCATAGAATGGTGCCCTTATACTGCTGTTAACCAGAAAAAATCTCCAGATGCAATCGAGCGAAATTTAATAGAGTGGTGCTGCTGGCCAATATTCTCCTCCTCCCAAGTCAATATCGATTCCTTCCAAAACATCCAGATTTGATCATTACAAACCGATACAGATTTAGTGAAACCCAATTGCAGTTGATAATAAATTAAATGATTGGGCCGTAGTTTTGGTTCAATCACAACTAATGCATGTATCTTATGTTTTCGTGTGAGGGATAATAAACGTGTGAATGATGTACGAATCCCTCGAATGTTCCATAACAAAATCTTCATTGTGATAGGGCATCAAAAGAGTTTGAGAGGTGGGAAGCATGTAACCTGGTCAGTCTTGGAGAGATAGGATTTTCATGTGACCTGCGTAATATTTTTGGTCCCTGCGAAGGTGCTGGATCAGATGGAAGGGCTGATGGGTCACGGTTCATTTGAGCATCAACATGCGTTGCTTCCACAAGATGAGCAATATGATCAGTGCAGCTTTGCTCAAGTTCATCCATGCGAACATCATGTTGGGGGGATCAATTTCATTGTTCGAGTAAGAAATAGGCAGAGATTTGTCTGGAACATCACCGACTATACAGTCATCAACTCCTTGAAGGCGAGATATATCTTGAACATCAGTAATGGATTGGGCCGCCACCATATCTGGAGATGGCGGAATGTATTCTTGTGGCGTGCATGATGTCTGATGGGGAACTGTTGGCCCTATATTTGGTTCCACAACTGCAGCATTAAGTGACTCCTTTTCTGGAACTATTTTTTTTGGCGTCCAACGTTGATTTTTACTCTTGCCCCCTGGCTGGTTAGGGTTGGACGGTTGTTTATTCGTGGGTTTGTCACCTGTAGCTTGTGAGGGTTCCGGTTGGCCGCTGCAATCAACAGCGATATGACCCAGGCGAAAACAGTGATCACAATATTTTGGCAAATCATCATACTCCACTGCCTGCATGATTAATCTTGATGACGTTTGTAGGAACACTCGATTAGGAAGCTCTTTAGAGACGTCTAGCTCAACGCATACACGTGCAACCGAAGGGCAGTTCATTGTAGCTGTGGCGGAATCCAGTCTCAGAGGTTCCCCTAGCATTGCCGCCACTTGAAAAAGGGCATCTTTACAATGCATGTGTATTGGGAGACCTGGGAAAGAAACCCAGATGGGAACAATCGGCACCTCTACTGCAGGATCGTAATCTGGGGTCCATTTTGTGATTCTCATCTGTTTTCCTGAAATTATCCATCCTTTTCTAGCAAAACAGCGAATATAATCTTGTTCTAGGTCCAAATGCAGTATGATATGCGATGCATCTAAAAGTCCAACCTTTACTGCTCCAATGAATCCGATGCGATCAATGGCTGCACGAATGGTGGCCAATGGTGGCCGTCCATACCAGAAAGTTCCCACCAATGTAAATCTGTATGGTGCGGCTAGTGAGTGGATCTCTTCATCAGTGAACGTGATCATGGGGCTGCCCTTGTATTTTTGGACATCCTTCGCTTTAATGGGTTGAGTGGCGTCTTTGAAGAGGGAGGCAAAAGAACGGCTGGGTGTGGATTGCGGCATTGTGACCGCCGAAGGGCGGAGGGTATTGGGCGGTTTTGCGGCGGGTTGAGAAGAACCTGCCATAGGAGGATCGGAAGATCGGAGGTGATACAGAATCAGGGATGGCTATCGGGAGAAGATGGCGAATTATGGCGACGGCGGTTACGCCGATCGCCATTGAAGCGCAGGAGCGGGCAGCATGTCTTTTGTTATATATACTTTATACTTATATATATATATATGTATATATATTTATATGTATATATATATATATACATATACATATATATATAAATATATATATATATATATATATATATATATATATATATATATATATATATATATATACATGGCGTCGTCTTCTCCAGGTATCGCCGGCGATCGCTCCTTTACTGCGGTGGTTGCCGCTTCATCCGCTGCAACCATCACCCCAAAAACCATATCCAAACACAAAGGTCATCCTCTGCTCTCTTTTACGGATGCCGAAATAGACTCTCTCGCCGCTCCTTTCCGGTTCACCCTTGTCGGCACTTTTTGGTTTGGGCGGCCTCCATTGAAGATCATACGTGATGTCTTTGAGCGTATTGGATTCAAATCCGATGTCAAGATCACACTTTTAGATCAATCTCATATATTGATGAATTTTCTCCATGAACCTGACTATGTTTGTTGCTTCTACCGGAGATCATGGACTATTGCGGGTTGCACCATGCGAGTTACCAAATGGACCATCGATTTTGATCCATCCGCGGATGCACCGATTGTTCCGATATGGATTGCGCTGCAAGGTTTACCGATACATTATCAACAAAAGGCTACACTTTTTGAAATAGCCTGCATTGTAGGGCATCCTATCAAACTTGACGTAGCAACTGCTGATGGTCTTCGTCCTTCAGTGGCAAGAATCTGTGTTGAAGCAGATATCTCTAAGGATCTACCCAAAAAACTCTTCTTGGAAGGAAAACAAAAGATAATTCAACAGCAGATAATCTATGAAGATCTTCCTTCTTTTTGTACGGACTGCCGCAGGTTAGGCCATGCAACGTCAAAATGCGGCCAGCTTGATCCTGATCCGCTGCCGCCACCAAAGCCCCAAAAACCTACTACGCGTTGGACACCAAAAAAAGGGCCAAAAGTTTCAACCTTGGATCCTTCATCCGTTACTTTGCTCCACAAAACCACAGATCATGATTTACAACAATCACAACGTGATGATTTGGCCCTAAGCAATGCATTTCAACAACGATCCCCATCAATACAAACAGCTGCCGAACTACCAGATCTCCAAAAGAATAATCCTATTCAGCCCACATCGCACATTGCAGTAGATGATATATCACCGGAGATAGATACTCTCGCTGAAGAGTTTTCCATACACAGATTATTTGAAGAGCCAGATAATTCAGCACATAGTGCACAGGACGATCCAGATGTTTTTCAAGTATCGGATTCAGATGCAGATCACATGACCCAGATTGTTCACACAGATATGGCCTCACGCTCACAATTTCAGCAACAAATGCAGGAGTCATTAGATGAGATAAAAAGCCGTCTGTCTGCACGCAGATTGCGTTCTCCCTGCGTTGATGATATACACCAAAGCACTACTGGTTCATCACATGATATGGATGGATTTATACCAGTTGCACCAAGACGTCGGCGTCGTCGTAAGCATGAATTGCCATCAAGGCCACCTTCTACAGTTACGACCAGAAGTGCTTCTCGTATGGGTTCTTATCATTCCAACACGGTACCATGAATGCGCTCACGTGGAATGTAAGAGGGATTCGAACCTCGTTACAGCGTCTCATTACGTTATTACGTCAGACGAAGGTTGATCTCCTTATTCTCATTGAACCAAAACAACGCACCACAAAACTCTCATCTTATCGTTTGAAATTAGGTTTCACCAATGCATTGGAAACATGTCAAGGTAATATTTGGATATTTTGGGCTGCTTTGCTTTTGAGATTTTTAGATGTACAGCATGGAACTCAAGCTTCGCATTTATCATTCGTACACATACCTACACAACAGTCTTTCACATGGTCAGCTGTCTATGGTAAACACACAATTGCAGAAAGACGCTCATTATGGGAATCTATAACACAATTTTCACAGAACAACACTTTACCATGGATTTTAAGTAGGGATTTCAACACTTATCTCTCTCTTGATGAACATGATGGTCGATCTTCTCCCCCCCTTCGACATTTAGAAGACTTCAATCAATGTGTAGATATCTGTGGGCTACAAGATCTCCCCTTTGTAGGATCGCCGTTTACTTGGTCGTGTGGAACTGGCCAAGGCAGAGTTCGGCGCATGCTTGATAGACACTTGTGTAATGTGGCTTTTACAACAATGTTCGCCACTATTTCTGTTCAGCATTTATCTAGAGCAACATCGGACCACTCTCCTCTGTTACTTAAATGCACTAATACAATAGAAAGGATTCACGTTCCCTTTCGTTATATCAATGCATGGGCGCTTCATCCAGATTTTAAATCATATGTCCAACAACAATGGACTCAATACCCTATGATCGGTGGCATGCGTGGGTTATACATGAAGCTTAATAGATTGAAAAGAGATCTTCGTACTTGGAATAAAAATGTCTATGGAAACATTTTCAACAATGTTGCAGAAGCTGAGGCAAATTATCATAGGCTGGAAACATAATTTGATTCGGATCCCACTGCTGCACATCGTACAACACTCTCTTTGGCCGCATGCCAAACTGCTACAGGCTACTAATGCGCAAAAATCTTATTGGGCTCAGAAGTCTAGAATAAAGTGGGTAGCTGAAGGAGAGGCCAACACAGCGTATTTTCATGCCATTGTTAAGGATAAGCATAGACGGCAACAAATTGGCAGCCTTAATTCTGCATATGTTCTTTTACAAGACAACGCATCCCTTGGAGCTGAGGCTGTCTCTTTTTATCAGCAACTTTTTTCGCATGAAGATGTAGCTGGGGTTTCTGATTTTCTAAGCCACATCCCCTCAATCGTGACATCAGAAAATAATTGCATGCTATTGCAAATACCAACTGCGAATGAAATAAAAGATGTAGTGTGGAATCTAAGTCCAAGCAGTGCAGCAGGTCCTGATGGGTGAAATGGGCATTTTTATCGAGCATGTTGGGACATCATAAACCTTGACGTCATTCTAGCGGTGCAAGAATTATTTCTGGGAGTGCCTCCACCACGAGTCATGCTATCATCCCTCATCACATTGATTCCCAAACGGACACGACAAGTTACATATGCGGATTTTCGGCCTATTTGTCTCTCCAATTTTATTAGCAAGGTAACCACGCGCATACTAGCAACGCGACTGAGCGTTTTACTCCCACAAATCACCTCTTCAGAGCAAATTGGTTTTTTACAAGGCCATGATATAAGTGAGCATGTCATCATGGCCAATGAGATGACACATCTGTTAGATAAAAAAGTCCGCCACGGCCAAGTAATGATAAAGTTAGACATGGCCAAAGCCTTTGATCGCGTCAACTGGTCGTATCTAGAGGCCATTATGCTAAAGTTTGGATTCGACTCTCGCCTTCTACGAATCATCCTTAATAATATGCGTCTATCCAAACTCTCCATTTCGGTCAACGGTACAACTCATGGTTTCTTTTCACCTTCTTGTGGAGTCAAACAAGGTGATCCTTTATCACCGCTGTTATTTATAATATGCTCAGAAGGATTTAGTCGAGGTTTAAACAGATTATTCAGCACTCAGCATATTAAAGGTTTTGCATCTGGAAGAGTAGCGCCAGTCTCCCATTTAGCTTATGAAGATGATTTATTGATTTTTCTCAATGCTTCAGCACAAAACTTGTCACGATTTCAGTCCTTTCTTCTTGACTATCAACGTGCCTCGGGTCAGCTTGTCAATTTAGCGAAAAGCCAATTTGTACTAAGCTCGTATGTCAAGCCACGCCAGCAAAGCCATGTTATCCAAGTTTTGGCAATGCAGCCGTCTTCTTTGCCAATCAAATACTTGGGCTCCTATCTTTATCGAGGGATCAACAGAGCTTCTTACTGTGTCTCGCTATTGCAGCATTTTGATTCAAAATTGACAGGCTAGGCTAGCCGTCTCTTGTCTCCAGGAAGTCGTCTTACTTTGCTCAAATCGGTTCTAACATATATTCCTCTTCATCTTTTAGCAGCTTCTCGCCTTCCAAAGAGTGTCATTCATGCGCTTAACAGGAAAATCTCGCTTTTTTTATGGGGAGGGCAGCATCACCGGACTTCCCTAGAAAAGTTATGTTATCCAGAGACAGAAGGGGGATGGGGAATCAGAAGTCTAGTACATATACAGCGTGCTTATGACTGTAAGCTTTGGTGGAATTATCATTCAAGTACCTCATTATGGGCAATATACATGCGGGCACGCTACGGACAACGAATGGATTACTTGCCCCGCATCTATGACTCCCTTAGTTTGAAAAGGATATGTTCTTCACACACTCTTTGCATGCAGCTCACGACTGGCCACCCCGCCCCATTTTGGCGATCAAGCCCTACAGGTCAGTTTTCACTAAGATATGCGTATGAAGATATCAGACCACACCATGCTCATCTTCTTTCACATAAATTCATATGGTGGAAAGGAGTTCAAACATCTATATGTATGTTTATATGGAAATTGCTGCATTCAGCACTGCCCATGGAGGACAACATAAAGGCCTTTTCTTGCATATGTCCAACAATATGCCCATTCTGCAAAAATGCCTCAGCTTCTATGTCTCATGTATTTCTACTATGCCCGTGTGTCCAGTCTGCATGGACGCAACTATCAGAGTTGCTCGATGGTCCGATGCCACAGACTGGAAATATACGACAATACCTTCTCCAATGGTGGATACACTCTTCAGTCAAATCCTTAAAAGGTAATTTTAAAGTCGTTGGACCCATCATGCTTTGCTGAGCTATTTGGCGAGTTTATGCAAATCATCAATTTGGAGAACCTGATTTGCCGGTAGCCCGAATCCTTCTATTAGCTAAACAGTCTTGTTTTGCTTGGGCCACCACACTTTCTGGCACGGCATTGGCACAATACATTCCCTCCTTGATTAACAATGGCTTCTCTCCTAGTCTTCGACCAAAACACGTAATCCCATTGAAGTGGACACTTCCTCCGACAGGAAAATTAAAGATGAACGTGGATGCTTCGGCTGGCCACTCACACGCTGCTGCAGGCGCTATTCTTCGTGACTCTAATGGCAAGATGGTTGCAGGCATATCATTTCGGCTTCCTGTTGTGCCTCCTCTTCGAGCAGAATTACAAGCAACTGTTTTCAGTCTACTGTATTTTGGCTTACTTCATCGTAATATCATCATTGAGACAGATTGTCAGCAAATAACGCAGTTGTCAGACACTACAATCACCGCGCTTTCGGAATACACTAGGCTCGTTTAACTCTTGCATTTGACGGGAAGTACGTTACATCATATCCCTCGAGAGATTAACATGGTGGCACACCACATATGTCAACATGCTCGACTGCACCCTGCTACTTGTCTGTTTACATCTACCAACCAGTTACCGTATTCGGCACGTGGTTTTTATCAAACAGATGGACACATCCATGCGCTTAGAACGTAATATACAAAGCTGGAGGCGATGTTTGGTTGCCTGCATCCTTTGTATGCAGGAACATCAGGACATCAACATTGATGCAAGGTTTCCAGCTGCTATATGCATGTGCCCTTCATCACAACCTACGCTTCTGGACATACATGAAGGATTTCATCAAAAGCTACAGCAACCAGCCAATTCAACAGTTGAGGGCCGCCTTCGAGCTACTTATCATAGACTTAAGGAATTTATACATTAATGTGCTTGTACCATACTTTTCCTTCAATCAAATAAATATGTACGCTTTTTCCTTCGCCAAGGTTTTATCCACAAGGGTGGTTTTACTTGGCAAGGTTTTAATGCGGCATATCATATTTGACTGGAGATTGCACATTATAGCAGCTTTACATTATAGGTATTCGTATGATATCTAATGCTGTACTAAGGTATTCTCCACCATAACGGAGGCTCTATTTCATTAATAAAATTTCGCTTAAAATATATATATATATATATATATATATATATATATATATACGAAAATGCGGTTACCTTCTATTGCAAGTCTACCAAATGGTTTGGCGTATCTTCATTTCTCTGCCGGCACATTAGTTTGTGTAGGCAGGCCTGGTATGATCTTCATCTAATTCACCTCACGCTTTTCATTATGTCTCATATTTCTGCTTCACTCAGCCATTCGTTTCTTTTATGCATGGACGAGGACACGGATCGCACTTAATTTCCTGACCATTGACACGAGTTCCGCCTGGACAAGGGATCATCATCAGAAGAGGATGTTCACATGGCTTTTTGTTTTGTTACATTTATGTAATATTCGATTTTCATTTTCTTTCATTTTATACGATAGAGTATGTCAACACTCCATTTATATAAATATGTACGCTTTTTCCTTCTCCAAGGTTTTATCCACAAGGGTGGTTTTACTTGGCAAGGTTTTAATGCGGCATATCATATATAACATGGATGTTGATAATCATCTACTGCTACTATCGTCATCTTTTCATTTCCTGTAATAAGGTTTTCCTCCGCCATAAGTGAGGGTTTATGCTAATATATATTAAAATTTTTTATAAATACATATATATATATATATATGTATTGAGATATGGAATATGACTGTGTTATGTATTTTTAGGTGATATGTCAAAGAAATTAGGAATTAAGTACTCTAAGCTCTTAAGTGAAGAAGTATGAATTATATGTGTAATGTACAATCAAAGAAAGTGGTGTTGAGTGAAAATGAGATAAAAAGGGGTTATTCTAATGAGCATGGCTGAATGGTACCTTTAGGGGTAAAAGGGTATTTTTTAAGTTATGGCATGTAGGATGTAAATAAGTGATGGATGTTTGATGATAAGTGGTAGAATGACCAAAATATCCTCTATTGGCCAAAATTCATGTTGCACGAAATAAAAGTTGAAAAACTATTTTCATTACATCACATGTTTTAAAGGTTCATACACGTAACAAATAATAAACACGAGATGATTGATTCCAACGACACACGTTATGCTACGTTATGTCTATGATTATGTTATGTCATGATGCGCCAACCAGACATCGGGACTGGAGTGGTAGGTGTCAGGGGTATATGCCTTTATTATGGCCGAGTGTAACACTGGGTCTCGGACATGGGATCCCCATCATAACGCGTCACCGTTAGGACATGTACTTATGTCTTATGTTGTACATGTACTATGTGGGGAATCATTCGGTATGTCGTGCGTTATTATTCTTATGAAAGTGCTACATCCATTATGAAATGTTATGTCTTCATGTTATGAAATGCCATGTTATGTTATGATTTACGAAATGCCAAGCTATGCATGTTTGCGGAAAAAGCCCTATTATGTTTATATAAAGTCATGTTTTATGCATGATATTATGACCATGTTACCTTAGGTTACCTTTAGAAGATCCCTAAGTTTACGATGTCATTAAGTTTACCAATGTAGAGATTATGCATGAAAGTGTAGTGGATGTAAGATGTATTACCTTAGCATAAGTTGTGGTTTAGAAGCTAAGTGTGGACATGTATGTGATGTTACAGACTAGATAGAATGAATTGTTTGCTATGCTACGATATTAAGTTCCATATGTGTTTTATGTTTTTTATTATGTTTATGTTATGCCACTTTAACTTAAAATGGAGACGTGTAAAATTTTGTTCATATTACACATAATTATTATATCACCCTGTCTTTCTATTCATGATCCACATGACGTATCTAGCAGGACTATTTGCTGGGAAATTATGTTTATCGCTCATACTTGCCTTTAGTCACTTTGCAGAGAACAGGGACTGCGGTATAGGGTTATTGAGGATAAGTCACGATAGTCTATCGTGATAGATGAAGTATAAATGAGAGTTCATCTTTTAAGGATGTTAGATGCTGAATCATGATGAATTTAGAAGGTTTCAGCACTTTGTATATTATGACTTGTACATATTTGAAGTAATGTATTGCATGTCGATTATGATTTGTTTATGTTTATGTTGCTTCTGCTATATCGAACCATGATTATGTCGACATGCACAGGTATGATATTGACGCCTTATGCTTCTCGTAGTAGAGTACGACGGGTGCACCGAGTCAAAACCCTAGTTTCGGGTGGGGCACTACATGTAATGTGCTATTTCTAGTTATGCTTGTGCAGGACGAAATGTTCTCTCTTTTTTGCTGTCCTGCCTACGTTCTTTAACGAGTCTAAGGTGGTAAAAGAAATAGACTTCTTATCTTATTTTGTTAGTCAATTTCGTAGAAATATAAGCTCAGCCAAGCTAGCGGACTTGTGTTGAGCTGAATAGAGTAACGTCTATGCTAGGGAAGTATGAAGAATAAGCTATTGAGGTGAAGAAGTGTAGAGCCGAGATGAAGTGCAGCACATAACTGTAGATGGACGAGGTGAAGAAGAGCCATAGAGAAGAGCTAAGATGAAAGAAATGTGTGCAGAACCGAGATAACGAGGTGAAACACACCGGAACAGTTGGGCAGCAAGGTTTAGCACAACAGCCGCGCTGCCATACTTAGAAGTCTTTTACATGTACATAGAATCATAGTAGCTCAGTTTTAACTACACATATATCATGGCTAAGGTAGCAACTAGGCGTTACCAATCTAGCTGTTGTAAACACTTTACTATTGTAAATGTAACATCAAGTAGCTGTTAAAAATAAATCCGTTAGAGGCATGTAACAACTCCCATAAAAGGATGAACACCATTGCACGTATTTTTTTAACTTGAATGAATTTTATATTCTTGAATGTCGACATAGTATCCGAGCAAAACTAATTCCTTTTACATACTACCTTCTTCCATTACAAGTTTTTTCAAAGGACTACTTCTTTTAGCCCATCTGAATATATTGTGGCCACCTCTGCTTCTGATCAAGCATCAGTAGTAGTCCGTGGTCCACAACTATCTGATGACTTTTCCATTGTCATTAACAGCCACAAATTAAACAGTAATAACTATCTCTCATGGCCTTGAGGGGTAGAAATGTTCATTACCAGTAAAGACAATGAAGAGTAGTTATATGGAGCAGTCAATGTTCCTGCAGAAACTGATTCCAATTATCGACTGTGGAAGTCAGAAATTAGCACGATAATGTCATGGATAATACGTTCTATGCAACTCGACATCTCAGATGATTTTGTGATGTATAACACTGCAGTAGAAATATGTATTGCAGTAAAGGACGCCTATCTTAGCTTAATGAAGCATATTTGGGGCTTTGTTGGCATCTTGATTGGCCAAGAATGAAGAATACAATGTTGGTGACATAAAGAAAGGATCTACACAACGTAACATTTCAAACTTTGTCACATTTGTGACACATGCTGAAAATTCGGCATGTGTAGATTAGAGCTGGCCAAATTTTCAAGATAATGATGCCATATTTACTATTTTGAATTATATGAATTGATTGAAAGATAGTATGGCAATGTATTACAAACGAGCAACATATTTGAACTGTACGAAATTGATGCTCATCTTCATGATCTTAAATAAGGAAATCTTGATGTGCGTAAATATTGCATTTTATTGACCAAGGAATAGCAGCAAATACATACTTTTGAAACACATATAGTCCTGTTTCGCTGATTTTAGTCTATATAAAGAAATTACTGATCGTAAATGGGTATTATGATTCCTTACTAGATTAAATCCAAAATTTGATAGTGCACAGAGGCGAATTCTCAGCACTAAACCTTTTTCGAGTCTAAAGGCTGATTTTGCCAAGATTAAACATGAAAGCCGCAAGTCATGGTGGGAGTAAGCCCAAATACAAAGACCTCTGCAATACTTAGCGAACGACCAGCAGAAGCATCAGGGTTGACTGTCAAACAACATTACACTCCTGTAGGGAGTAAGATTTGCAAATAGTACAAGAAAGAAGGTCATACAGTCGATGCTTATTGGAAACTCAAAGCCAAACTAATATGGAATGGTAAACCACCACAAAAACCGAGTAGTACACCTTAGAGACTACATTCAAAAAATTTCTTTGCTAGACAAAGTGCTGCACATCAAGTTGGCAACACAGTGCATCTAGGCTCAGCTCATATAGCTGAAACAAATGACCCTACAGAGAATTACATCACAACACTGATCGAATTGCTGAGCAAAAGCTGAATCTATTCAAGCTACAATTGCAAGTTTTGCTCAGCCATATACAAACAGTTCATGGTTGTAGACTCAGGGGCTACGAACCACATGACAAGTAATGGTAACCTTCGCAACTCCTATTCCATATTTTTAGATCCTAAGATAGTAATGGTACTTTGCTAGAGGTTATCAAAATAGGCTCTCCTATGTTAAATGATAAGATCTTGGTGAAAGATGTGCTGGATGTCCTTAATTTAAGCTTCAATCTATTATCAGTAGGAAAAGTATCTAGGGATAGTAATTGTATAGCCTATTTCTCATCCTCAGAATATTGTTTTCAGCGAAACAAAATGAAGGAGATGATTGATAGTGCTAAGAATAGAGCATCCGTTCCTGCTAGAGTCTGAAAACAGAGCCTTAATCAGCAAACAGAGCAGCCAAATGAGCATGAAATTGTTAGTACAATGAAGTACCCTAAAAAATCTTGTATAGCTGATATTTTGTTATTGCATAACAGACTAGGTCATCCCAATTCTGTATACATTAAACGTTTAATGTCAAAATTGTTTAGCACTATTGATCTTAAAAGTATTACGTGTGAAACTTGTCAATTAGCTAAACACACAAAACAAAGTTACCCTGCTAAAGTATACAAGTAATCTGCACCTTTTGGCCTTGTTCACTATCATGATTGGGATCCATCTAGAACAACTAACATCAATGGTGCAAGATGGTTTATAACCTTTGTAGATAGTCACACACAGAGAACTTGGGTATACCTGCTTAAGAGTAAAACTGAAGTCGGACTAATATTTATGAGATACTTTACAGTTATTAAAAATCAGTTCAACTACACTATTAAAACATTGAGGTCAAATAATGGGGTGGAGTACTTTAGATAAGATAGGACAAAAATTTATGCATGACAATGGCATGAATCAGCAGACTTCCGTACTTATACTCCATAGCACAATGGAGTCGCTGAAAGGAAGAATAGACACCTACTTGAAGTAACAAGAACTATTATATTTACAATGAGAGTACCTAAATACTAGTGGGGAGAAGCCTTACTGACAGCCATATACTTAATAAATAGAATACCATCTAGAACTCTATTATTCAAAACTCTAAAAAGAAATGGTTCTTAGCAACTTTCCATACACCAGACTGCTCTCGAAATTACCATTTAAGATGTTCAGATGTATAGCATATGTACATATACAATCTGGCCTAAGGGAAAAATTAGATCCGAGATCAGTCAAGTGCATATTCCTAGGACACTCTCTATCACAAAAGGGTTATAAGTGTTATTGTCCAAGTAATAGGAAGATGTTTGTCACAATTGATGATATATTTGACGAACAACATACCTTCTATAATCTTCTGCTAGAACAGAAATTGATGTTGAGAAAAAGGGGTTTGAGTGATTTCAAAATGCATGATTTAAATAACGTGTTACAAAGAAATGCATAACATATTTTATGACATGACACGTTGTTGCATAAAACTTGCCTTATATAGTTCATATATAATGTTGTCGTACTAACGAGCCATGAAGCTTTAAAGCTTACATCAAATGGCAAATATTTGTTGTGTTTGAACTATTTTCAGGTGCCATAATTAATGAACTAAACTAGTTCATTAAGTGAAGTACTTAGTTAATTAAACTAAGTAGTTCATTAAAGGAAGCAATATTTGGAAAATGCACCAAGGCAACAAGTTGAAGAAAGGAAAATCTTCCACTCCTTGTCCACACATTCACACGCCATTATACATACATATATATATATATACATATATATATATATACATATATTCAGATTTTTTGAAAAAGGCACATACACATTTATTCCAACGTACTACCGACACGTTATATATTTAACGTACGTACGTTAACATCACACCACCATACTTAACTCATATTTATGAGTATATTCAGGTCTTATATCATATGATATAAGTCATGGTAATGACAAATTTAATACGACACGTTAAAAGGTTCTAAACTGAAAATTGTCGTATCGGACAAATACTGAAACTTCGCCAACGTGTCACGTACTTGCCATAAATAGATGCCAGCCACTACACTTAAAAAATGGCCACAAATTTTGTGGCTTACATGGTATGTGCATCCATAAAATCATTCCATGTTGGCACACACAAATCACCCCACATTAAGGCCAAATTGTGGAGATTCCAATTTCAATTTTGTCACATGGTTTATGCGCCACTTTAAGATCAGCCTAAGTGCAGAATATTAAAGTTTAATTTATGTATATTATGTGTAACATAATATATATAACATGTGCAAAAATTTGGAATTTAATTAGAGAAAAATCGGTTGATCGATAAACGTCAAAAATTCGGTTTTCTACGTATACGACACATGGAACGTTTTTGGCATATCATATAACATGTATCCAGACACTTTTTAAATATTTCATACATCTCAAAGTGTTCTAGAAAATTCAATTAAGGGCTGATTGCAATATACCATGTGTGTATAATTAAATGTGCACTATTTTATAAAGTTTGCAAAAATAAAATTCAGCACATGCACAACCATGTCACACGCCTATTCTAGCCTTGATGGAGCATATGTGGAGCTTTGTTGGCGTCTTTATTGGTCAAGAACAAAGCATGCAATGTTGGCGACTTAAAGAAAGGAGCTACAAAATGTAACATTTCAAATCTTGTCACAATTGTGACATATGCTGAAAATTCAGCATGTGTGCTAAAGGCTGGCCGAATTTATCCACTTTAATGAGCCATATTTGGTTGTCTTGAATCATGTGGATAAGTGGGAGATAATTTGGAAGTGTTTTGAATATTCTATGGAAACAAATAAGGTGATATTTTCAAATATCACACATGCTGAAAATTTCAGCATGTGTGGATGAATGTAGGCTGATTTCTAGGCCTTATTGGTGACAAAATTGTATTCCAAAATTGATAAAGATGTCTTGTACTAAATGGTGATTCATTTCTTGGATTGAATCAAGTTAAAATTAGCAATGTTTTGAATAAAAGGAGAATATTACACATGCTGAAATTTCAGCATGTGCAAGATGTGGTTATGGCCGAAATTTTCATGCCTTCTTGGAGTTATTTGCCTAGCTAATTTTGTGTGATGATCTTGTAAATTATGGAAATCATTTTATGATGATTTTTGCACATGTTTTAAGTGTTATTCTCAGATTTGTCTAGTCATCAAGTGATGACAACATCCAACCAGTGAATGAGTGCCAAGTAAGCAAGAGCCTAATGATCATCCAATGAGTAGATGCCAAGTAAGCAAAGACATGTCACAATGATGCCATAT
Source organism: Eustoma russellianum (assembly GCA_036186865.1). NCBI lineage: Eukaryota > Viridiplantae > Streptophyta > Magnoliopsida > Gentianales > Gentianaceae > Eustoma > Eustoma russellianum. The sequence goes on from AP025060.1 coordinate 12,718,815, forward strand.
ACTATTCCAAGGACTTAGAAGATAATTTTCAAGAGGGGAATAGAATCACAAGGGGGCGGCCAACTCAAGTTAAAAAGGAAGGAAGAGAGCAAAACAAAAACAAGAACAAGTCTTGCAAATTCCAAGATCAAAAACGTTTAGCATCTTCTTTTTTACACTCTCTTTCTTTCTTCTCTCTAAAAGCATATTGTACTTACATTCATATTCTTGAATAGGCTTCATATATTCCACCACATATTCTTTATCATTGTAAAAGATTGATCAAGGTGTGATCTGTAGCGCCCCGACCCGGACAGCAGAATCCGAACCGGTACACCCGTCGTAGCTTACTGAGAAGACTACAAGACGTCTCATCTCTCGAGTACACGTCATCAATGACGTAGGAGCAATAAGTGTGGAAACATATCTCGTAAATCTAAACCATCAATGCAGTACATCACAGACAACGTGAATACCAAAAACTGTATATGGAAGCAGCCATCTAAATCTTCAAATAAACTAAGAAACAGAAATAACAAAATCCAGTGCCCTTTGAACTGGCCCCGCTTGTCCTTTTCTAGGGATCTTGACCCAACGTCTGGGCCTACCTCCACTTTGCTCCATTCTTGGCCTCTTGCTCGATTCTTCCTGAGCCTCTCTTGATTGTGACCTACGCATGTCACTCTCCACTCGGTAACATACGTCCAGCATTTCCTCAAAAGTTTTCAAACTTGACCCCGCTATACCCGTCCGTATATGGGGGTTCAAACCCTCTTCGAACTTCAGCATCTTCATCTGATTATTTTCCAATACCAAGGGTGTGAATTTGCCTAAGGCATGGAATCTATCCGCATAGTCTGAAACAGTCATCCTCCCTTGTTCAAATTTGTCGAACTGCCTCATCTTCTCCAAAATGGCAGTCTCAGGCACATAGTAATCTTTGTAGGCCTGCACGAATTTTCTCCACTGAATAGGAGGAGTCATCTTTGGCAGCATGCCATTCCACTAGGCATTAGCTCTGCCGATCAGCAATGGTGTGGCTACATCCACCTTGAGTTCTTCAGGCACTTGCACAAGCCTGAAGCACTTCTCAATTTCATCCTTCCAAAATCCAGCCACCTCTGGATCAGTGGTTCCTTCAAAGGTTGGGGCATGCATCTTGTGTATCTCCCCAATATAATACCGAATGCCATGTTGTGGCGGTGGTGGCGGAGGGGTTGTTGCTGTTGTTGCGCAACTCCTTGTGCTATAACTGTGATAGCATCAATCAGCGCTTGGGGTACTAAGACTAGAGGTGGTGGTGGTGGAGGGTTATTGTCCCCATTGTCACCGTTTCCTTGATTGTCACGTCTAGGAGGCATTTTCTGCAAGGTCACGCTTATTAGTACTTAGCAGTCCCAAAAATAAGTACTTGAGGTCCATAACGTTGTACAAGACGGAATTTAAAAACTAAAATAAATAACATTTATTGATTACACTTTATCGCACTCGCACACACCCATCCCAATCAAACTTACTTGTAGGATCACATACTTAGACCTGAAGATCAACTTAGGGTGAAAATCATGGCTTAAGACTCTACATGTCATAACCTAGGTCTCCGAGGTAGATCTGAAGCCTAGGCTCTGATACCACCTGAGCGCCCCGACCCAGACAGCGGAATCCGAACCGGTACACCCGTTGTAGCTTACTGAGAAGACTACAAGACGTCTCATCTCTCGAGTACACGTCATCAATGACGTAGGAGCAATAAGTGCGGAAACATATCTCGTAAATCTAAACCATCAATGCAGTACATCACAGACAACGTGAATACCAAAAACTGTATATGGTCGCAGCCATCTAAATCTTCAAATAAACTAAGAAACAGAAATAACAAAATCCATCTAGCTAGGCTCATCTGCAATGACAAAGGTAGTACCCTTAGCGACAAACGCTAGCAAGTAACCCGCTTATAAGACATACGGGATCAACACATGGCAAGACATGAGTAATATATAATTCAAGGGAATGATGGGGCACATGTCTTGTAAAACTTCCAAATAAATAAAAGAATCACGTAATAGCAAGTATAGCAATTTGAACGCAATTAACCATTCACTGACAATCAATTACCACGCACATCCATACCACAACGACTCTTGTGATGCATGTCAAAATATGCACTACACTACACAATCACAAATGCATGAGCCATTTCTTTTCAAATCAGTGCAATGCATGTCACAATGTCTGGTCTCGTAACTCGTTACCCTGTAACGCGCCCCGGCATATATTTCCATCCCGGTTTACGTTACAGGCTCGTATGCTCTGTGATGCGCCTCGGCTTATATTTCCATCCTGATTTACATCACAGATCTCGTAAAACTCTGCAATGCACCTCGGCTTATATTTCCATCCCGATTAACATTGCAGAGGACTTTATACCCTGCAACGCGCCCCGACTTATATTTCCATCCCGGTTTGCGTTACAGCCTTTTGTGCCCTGCAATGTGCCCCAGCTTATATTTCCATCCTGGTTTCCATTACAGGTCACCTTCGCAAATATGTACCGAAGCACATCTCATTTTCAAAACCATATGCAATGCACGTGCCATAATGCAAGACTCCTCGTTTCAATCACATTTCTCGTTCACATATGCAGTTCATATTCACATGCGCAAGTACAAGTAACACACAAGATTTCTCTAACTTACACATCAACGCTTAGACTTCAACTAGATCATCATCCCTTAATCTTGCTACCAAACTTCACACGCGAATGTGAACACTCCCATCATTGAACTCTTAGACACCTCGTACGTTCATTTCCTAACACCTTCTAAGTCATCCACGATGAAATCCAAGTCAAAAACCCATTGAAGTCACCAAGTTGATTCACCATCCTAAGTCATGTTCCCAAGACTTAGACTACCTCTGATCAGGTCTTTAGACGTCTCTAAGGTCATCCAAGGATTCCCCGAGTTTCCCTTTTTCTTCCTCTATTTTCCTCAAAACTGATGGACTTCATTCCCTCCCATCAGAGAACATCGATCTCTCAGACATTTATTACTTCGATCGATCGATGTCCGTCAGAGGACATCGATCTCTCAACCTCACCTACATCGATCTCTCAACTTCACCTACATCGATCGATCAATGTCCGTCAGTGGACATCGATCTCTCAACTTTACTGACATCGATCGATCGATGTCCGTCAATGGACATCGATCTCTCAGTTCACCTATACATCGATCGATCGATGTCCTTCAGAAGACATCGATCTCTGACATCGATCGATCGATGTCAGCGTTTCCTCAGAGTTTCATCTGCGAATTTCTGTAGAACCATCAACCAACTTGATCCCAATTTCATTCCATTTCATTCAAGCCGAATCCTGCTATCATTCATGCTTAAACTATAGATTCGAATGTTATACACTACGCAAACAAGATTCAAGCCTAGTACGCAATTTCTCCAACCTCATCAATCCCAAAAATCCCACCTTTTTCCCTCAAACCCACACAACAAGGAAATCACAACCAAAAGGGATTCAAGGGGTAGGGATTTGCAGGATTTCACATAATCAAAAACAACAACGAATGCTTTTTCATATACGTCGGCCAAATCTCGAAACCAAAACACATAGATCATATACAAATAATCCCAAAACGAAACTACTGCATGGTGATCAACTTTGATAACAAAATAGGCCAGTTTTTCTTTCACAAAACGTAGGAACTTATAAGATGATTACTTGCCTTTGATTACTCGATAGAGAAACAAAGAACGGATGAGGATCTGATTGATTCCTGGAGAGTTTCTACTCCTAGGGCTGCAAGGTTCCTCAGAATCGCCTAGGGGAAAGGAAGACAATTGCGTCGCTTGTGAGTGAGGGGAGAAAAACTGACGTTGTCAGTTAAATAAGGATTTAGGGTAAGATTTGATGTTTCTAAATTATATCTTTTATCTTATTTATCTTAAAGGATAAACCTTAATTATTTAATTCTAAAATTAAATACAATTTAATTCTAATATTCAATCCTCTCATTAATTTCTAATTAATCCTTTTTCTTAATGCCTCATTTATTTCCGTTGACTATCATTAAACTACGTTTAATTCCTTCTTTGCCTTTTGATTAACCTACGGAGAGTGCGAGGCATAACACGATCAATCTTACACTTGCGAGGTGGTGGTGTTCGTGACAATTGTATTCTCATACAAGGTTTGTAAAGGGTTGGAGTTGGTATGTAACTCCATCAACCCTGTGGTAAGGTGTTATTTTGTGTTGTGTGATTTGTGCTAACCGAGGAAGGTGTCCTCGAAGACTGGAGTAGGTTGTTTATAACTAAACCAGTATAAAATTCTTGGTGTCATTTACTTTCATCACTTACTTTCAGTTTCAGCACTGTTTATCGTTTTTGATCACGTTTGTAAAAATAGTAAACAAATTTCAAAAATTACGAAACTTTCGAGAATCATAGCCACACATCCTAAGGTTAATTTCGCATAGGTTTCAACCCTTTTGGACAAGTATAAGTCATCCAAACGTCCAAAGTTCTGAGACTAGTGCAGTCCGATTTTCAGGCTTGCAAAGGTTGAGACTTTGATCGTATTTGACTAACTTCCCAAAAGAATTTTTCAAATCTGTTTTAACCCCTTTAAATAAAACTAATAACGGGTTAGTATTTAAAGTTTAAGAGCATTTGGACTTACGTACGAATAGGAATTAATTTTTCAAATCAGTCTACCGTTTCTAGAATATTTGCGCAATCTGACCACCAACGAATTTTTCAAGGGGTTAGAGGTTGAATTTTAATATGAAATTTTTAGGAGATACGCAGAACATTTGAGGATAAATTCTCTCCAAATTTCAGAATTTTTGAAGACCTGCAACCTAGTTTTCAAAACGTTTTAAAAATGGTCCTGAAAACAGAAACTGTTTTCAGAAGTTGGGTTTTTGGTTCAAAACAATTTTAAAAACCACATTTTCCACACCCACTATTCAACCCCCCTTCTAGTGGTGCCTTGCAAATCCTACAAGTGGTATCAGAGTGCATGAACACTCACATAAAAAGGATCCAACGATCTAAGTGAGATGGCAACCACTAGCTATAACACCGTGCAAGAAGGAATGTCAACCATACGGCCTCCTCTTTTCGATGGTGAGTCCTTTATTCAATGGAAATTAAGAATGAAACTTTTTCTTATGGCTATTGATATTGATCTATGGTCCATCATAGAAGACGGTCCATTTGTTCTTTCAAAGTTGTCAATTGTTGGTGGTGTCACACTAGAGGTTATAAAAACGAAACAAGAATACACTATTGATGACAAAAAGAAGTTGAGTATGAACACTAAAGCCATGCAACTACTCTTAAACGGTCTAACTAAAAGTGAGTCTACTTACGTGTCTAATTGTTCTAGTGCTCAAGAGATGTGGCAAATTCTTGAAATGAAACACGAAGGCACTAGTCAAGTAAAAGAGTCCAAGATCAACATGCTTATGTCCACACTCGAGTCATTTAAATTATTGCCAAATGAATCTATCGTTGATATAGATCTTCGCTTGACTAACATTTACAATTCTCTTAATTCTCTTGGTAAAGCCTTTACTATGCAGGAAAAGGTACAAAAGGTCTTGCGAAGCCTTCCATCCGAGTGGGACCCTAAAGTAATCGCCATAGAAGAAAGCAAAGAAACTAAATCGATTAAGATGGAAGAACTAATTGGATCACTTAAGGTATATGAAAACAAACTCACTTTAAGACATTCTGAGTTTATTTCCAATAATGATAAGGCTATAGCATTTAAATCAAATGAATACGTCGTAGATGATAGTGACATAGATTCCGATGATGAGGATTTAATCACGATGGCTAAAAGATTAAGAAAAATCTTGAGAAAATCGATTAAACATAAGTCAACTTCATCTAAGGATCATAAAAATAAAAATAAGGAAATAAAGTGTTATGAATGTGGACAACCTGGACACTTGTCATATGATTGTCCAAACAAGGACAAACAAACAAACAAATACCTTGACAAGGATCAGACAAAAACTAGACTCGTCTCAGAACCTAAACAAAGGAGAAGAGCCTTCAAAGCCTCCACTTGAAGTGACATATCCGACTCTGAGACTGATGATACGGAAGAACAAAAGGCACAAGTATGCTTTACATCTAAAGCATCAAATGAGGTATCTTCCGACTCTGATTTTTATTCTGAATATTCTTATGATGAGTTATTTAGTCAATACTTAGAGTTGCATAAGTTTTCAAAGACTCTTGCAAAAGAAAAGAAATGATTAATTGAAGACAAGAAGTTGTTAGAATCTTCTAACACGAACCTTGCTTCTCAATTAAACGATTCAAAAAAAGAGTCGTCATGCATCATTAATGCATTAAAATCAGAGGTCTCATCATTGACCATGCACAATAATGAAATGAGATCCGAGATTTCAAACTTGAAATCAAGGAATGCGAATTTAGAGAAAATGGTGAAGAAATTTGATACGGGAACAAACATGCTAGACCACATTATTTATTCACAAAAGCATGATAATGATAAAACGGGTTTAGGATACATTGAAACAAATGAAGTATCCTTTAAACCAACCAAGTTTGTAGTGTCTAAGAAAGTAGACACTCCAAAACCAAATGCGCCGTCTAAGATGACGCAAAGACCCTCTCTCCCCACATCTCGTCATACTTCTTCATATCATGAGAAATACAATTTTGTACCATATAGATATGAAAAGAAACAAGTGATGCATACATGACATTCATTTCATCCATCTAGATCACACACTACGCACACTAACACAAGGATATATCAAAAACGTCCTACATATAATGCGTATAAAGGAGTTCTTGGCCAAACGCCAAACGCATTTGCACCTAACGTATATTATGTTGTGTTTTCATCATTTCTCACCTTTTGGAAGACCTAGAAAGGTCACCCAAATTTGGGTACCAAAAGGGACATTTTCAAGGGGTTGAATAAATAACCCTTACGAACGCACGTTTGATATTATAAAATGCATGATTTTTTTCTTCTTTACATGCATTTTTGATTGACTTTCAAAAATAAAGGGGGAGAGAATGCATGATTTAAGGGGGAGAGAGAAACTGATTGTCTAAATCAAGGGGGAGCGAATTTGAAATTTGAAATTCAAAATTTGAATTTATGCATGATTGAAGGGGGAGCGATATGATTTAAATCATGAATGTAAGTTATTTTGAAAATCATCAAAAGGGGAAGATTGTTGAGAAAAAGGGGTTTGAGTGATTTCAAAATGCATGATTTAAATAACGTGTTACAAAGAAATGCATGAAGCTATAAAGCTTACATCAAATGGCAAACATTTGTTGTGTTTGAACTATTTTCAGGTGCCATAATTAATGAACTAAACTAGTTCATTAAGTGAAGTACTTAGTTAATTAAACTAAGTAGTTCATTAAAGGAAGCAATATTTGGAAAAGGCACCAAGGCAACAAGTTGAAGAAAGGAAAGTCTCCCACTCCCTTTCCACACATTCACACGCCATTATACATAGATAGATATATATATATATATATATATATATATATATATATTCAGATTTTTTGAAAAAGGCACATACACATTTATTCCAACGTACTACCGACACGTTATATATTTAACGTACGTACGTCAACGTCACACCACCATGCTTAACTCATATTTATGAGTATATTCAGGTCTTATATCATATGATATAAGTCGCGGTGATGACAAAGTTAATACGACACGTTAAAAGGTTCTAAATCAAAAATTGTCGTATCGGGCGAATACCGAAACTTCGCCAACATGTCACGTACTTGCCATAAATAGATGGCCAGCAGCTACACTTCAAAAATGGCCACAAATTTCGTGGCTTACATGGTATGTGCAGCCATAAAATCATTCCATGTTGGCACACACAAATCACCCCGTGGAGATTCCAAATTCAATTTTGTCACATGGTTTAGGCGCCACTTTAAGATCGGCCTAAGTGCTGAATATTAAAGTTTAATTTATGTATATTATGTGTAACATAATATATAGAACATGTGCAAAAATTTGGAATTTAAATAGAGAAAAATCGGGTAATCAATAAACGTCGAAAATTCGGTTTTCTACGTACACGACACATGAAACGTTTTTGGCATATCATATAACATGTATCTAGACACTTTTTATATATTTCATACATCTCAAAGTGTTCTAGAAAATTCAATTAAGGGCTGATTGGAATATACCATGTGTGTATAATTAAATGTGCACTATTTTACAAAGTTTGCAAAAATAAAATTCAGCACATGCACAACCATGTCACACGCCTATTCTAGCATTGATGGAGCATATGTGGAGCTTTGTTGGCATCTTTATTGGTCAAGAACAAAGCATGCAATGTTGGTGACTTAAAGAAAGGAGCCACAAAATGTAACATTTTAAATCTTGTCCCAATTGTGACACATGCTGAAAATTCAGCATGTGTGCTAAAGGCTGGCCGAATTTATCCACTTTAATGAGCCATATTTGGTTTTCTTGAATCATGTGGATAATTGGGAGATAATTTGGAAGTGTTTTGAATATTCTATGGAAACAAATAAGGTGATATTTTCAAATATCACACATGCTGAAAATTTCAGCATGTGTGGATGAATGTAGGCTGATTTCCAGGCCTTATTGGTGACAAATTTTTATTCCAAAATTGATAAAGATGTCTTGTACTAAATGGTGATTCATTTGTTAGATTGAATCAAGTTAAAATTAGCAATGTTTTGAATAAAAGGTGAATATTACACATGCTGAAATTTCAGCATGTGGAAGATGTGGTTGTGGCCGAAATTTTCATGCCTTCTTGGAGTTATTTGCCTAGCTAATTTTGTGTGATGATCTTGTGAATTATGGTAATCATTTTATGATGATTTTTGCACATGTTTTAAGTTTTATTCTCAGATTTGTCTAGTCATCAAGTGATGACAACATCCAACCAATGAATGAATGACAAGTAAGCAAGAGCCTAATGATCATCCAATGAGGAGATGCCAAGTAAGCAAAGACATGTCACAATGATGCCATATACTCTTCCAAGGACTTAGAAGATAATTTTCAAGAGGGGAAGAGAATCACAAGGGGGTGGCCAACTCAAGTTAAAAAGGAAGGAAGAGAGCAAAACAAAAACAAGAATAAGTCTTGCAAATTCCAAGATCAAAAACGTTTAGCATCTTCTTTTCTACACTGTCTTTCTTTCTTCTCTCTAAAAGCCTATTGTACTTACATTCATATTCTTGAATAGGCTACATATAGCCCACCACATATTCTTTATCATTGTAAAAGATTGATCAAGGTGTGATCAATCTTGCACTTGTGAGGTGGTGGTGTTTGTGACAATTGTATTCTCATACAAGGTTTGCAAAGGGTTGGAGTTGGTGTGTAACTCCATCAACCCTGTGGTAAGGTGTTATTTTGTGTTGTGTGATTAGTGCTAACCGAGGAAGGTGTCCTCGAAGACTGGAGTAGGTTTTTTTATAACCGAACCAGTATAAAATTCTTGGTGTCATTTACTTTCAGCACTTACTTTCAGTTTTAGCACTGTTTATCATTTTTGATCACGTTCGTAAAAATAGTAAACAAATTTCAAAAATTACGAAACTTTCCAGAATCATAGCCACACATCTTAAGGTTAATTTAGCATAAGTTTCAACCCTTTTGGACAAGTATAAGTCATCCAAACATCTAAAGTTCTGAGACTAGTGCAGTCTGATTTTCAGGCTTGCAAAGGTTGAGACTTTGATCGTATTTGACTAACTTCCCAAAAGAATTTTTCAAATCTGTTTTAACCCCTTTAAATACAACTAATAAAGCGTTAGTCTTTAAAGTTTCAGAGCATTTGGACTTACGTACGAATAGGAATTAATTTTTCAAATCAGTCTACCGTTTCTAGAATATTTGCGCAATCTGATGACCAACGAATTTTTCAAGGGGTTAGAGGTTGAATTTTAATATGAAATTTTTAGGAGATATGCAGAACATCTGAGGATAAATTCTCTCCAAATTTCAGAATTTTTTAAGACCTGCAACCTAGTTTTCAAAACGTTTTAAAAATGGTCGTGAAAACAGAAACTGTTTTCAGAAGTTGGGTTTTTGGTTCAAAACAATTTTAAAAACCACATTTTCCGCACCCACTATTCAACCCCCCCCCCCTTCTAGTGTTGCCTTGCAGATCCTACAGTTGAAGCGTACTGAATATTGGAATATAATAGACACTGTAGGGGAAGCTCAGACTAGCTTAACATCGCAAGTCCAGCCGAGCTCAGCAGCTCATCCGAGCTCAGTACCATAGCTCGACAACTTGGTACTGTAGCTCGGCATATCAAATTCTCAGCTTAAAACTAATGGAACAAACTGCCCTATGACCTCTGATGATAGACAGAAAACCGTAGGATGGAATAGACCACCTGGTACACTTAAATACACTAATCAAAACACGCAACCCACGCGTGAGAAGTAGGTTCATTAGAAGAAACCCATACTAAATATGAAAACGAACCTCAAACCGATGATAGACTAATATCATTAAGAAATGGGACACGAGAATGCACTAAAAATCCTATGTGTACCAAATAATCTATAGAAGACTTTGTGTCATAAAATAGGTTGAATCCTAACTTTAAAACATTTATATGTTCACTTGATAATAAAGCGATACCTAACAATATACAAGAAGACTTAAGTTGACCTGAATTGAAGATTGTAGTGTACGAAGAAATGGATGCCTTAGAATAAATCAAACTTCGTAGACGATACCCAAGTATGCAACTATGAAACATGTTGGATGTAGATGAGTGTTTACAATTAAATATAACCATGATGGAACTATTAATAAGTACAAAGCCATATTAGTAGCAAATGGATTCATCCAAACTTATGGTATTGATTATTTAGAGACCTTTGCCCTGTGCCAAACTTAATACCATTAGGATTATTTTTCTCTGTAGCTGTTAATCTATAATGTGAATTATATCAGTTGGATGTTGAAAATGCATTCCTAAATAGAGATTCAATAGAAGAAGTTTATATATTTATACCACCAAGATTCAACGATGTAACCAATAAGAATAAAGTCTGTAGGTTGAAGAAATCGTTGTATGTACTAAAGCAATCACCAAGAGCCTAGTTTAAAACATTACTAAAATGATTAAAGATAATAAGTTTATTCAGAGTCATAGTGATTATACACTATTCACCAAGACATCACCTATGGGGAGATTACTATTCTAATAGTATATATCAACGATATAATAATAGGAGGAAATGATAATCTTGTGATAAAGAATATTAAGATGCAATTATTAGAACATGTCAAAATGAAAGATCTATAAAAACTAAGATATTTCGTAAGAAAGGAGATATCTAGAAACAAAGAAGGGATGTATATATCACAAAGGAAATACATATTAGATCTTCTAAGAGAAACTGAAATGCTCGGATGCAGATCAACAAACACCTCTGTAGAACCTGGACATAAGCTAAGTGAACAATGACATATTACACCCATTGATAAACTTAGTTATCAGAAACTAGTTGGTAAGTTAATATATTTATCACACACCAGGTCCAACATTTGTTATGCTGTAAGTTTTGTGTCTCAGTTCATGCACGATCCTACTAATGAACACGTCAATGTTGCCTTGGAAATCCTCAAGTACGTTAAAAACACACAAGGACAAGGTTTATGTTTTAAAAAGCACGCAAACCGAAGTGTTAGAGTATTCACAGATGCTGACTGGGCTAGATCTAGGGTTGATATGAGATCAGCAATCGGGTATGAAAACTTTTTATGGGGTAATCTGGTCGTTTGGCGTAGCAAGAAGAAACCAGTTGTATTGAAGTGCAGTGCAAAGGTAGACTTAAGGGCTCTGGTGTTAGGAATATACGAAGGCATCTAGATTAGAAGATTACTTAAAGATCTTGGTCTAGAACCACTATTACCCATCATGGTATATCGTGATAGCGCGTCTGCTATGAACTTGGCCGAAAACCCAATTCAAGAGGACAAGTCAATGCATGTTGAGGTAAATAAACATTTCATCTGAAAAAAATTGAAAGAAGAGAAATCATCCTAGAATATATTTTAACTTAAGATCAAGTCGTTGATATCTTAACAAAACTAGTTTCAACAAGTGTATTTCAGCTCTTAGTGTCCAAGCTTGATTGTAGAAATATATACAACTAAGATTGAGGAAGAGTGTAGAAATATAAGCTCAGCCGAGTTGTGGTGAGTTGAACAGAGTGACAGCTGTGCTGGGAAAGTATGAAGAATAAGCTAATGAGGTGAAGAAGTGTAGAGCTGAGGTCAAGAGCAGCGTAGAACTATAGATGGCCGAGATGAAGAAGAGCCATAGAGAAGAGCTAAGATGAAAGACATGTGTGTAGAACCAAGGTAACAAAGTGAAGACACACGGGAACAGTTGGGCAGCAAAGATAAACACAACAACTGAGCTGCCATACTTAGAAGTCTTTTACATGCACATAGAATTATAGTGGCTCAGTTTTAACTATACATATGTCATGGCCAAGTTGGCAACTAGTCGTTACCAACCTAGCTGTTGTAAACACTTAACCGTTGTAAATGTCACATCAAGTTTTTACCTTGAATGTATTTTGTATTATATCCTCGTGTTTGGCTCCAATAACTGTTGAGAAAACAGTTGCGGAACAGTGAAGACAACCACAACGATAATCGCATGAACGCACAAAAGTAATGAATAATGATCAAAGAAAACAATATAAGAAGAACACAAGATTTAACGTGGGAAAACCATCAAGGGAAAGAAAAACCCACGGCGGTGGCAAGCCAAGAAATTCCTATCACCAATTTGAGATCTCGGTTACAAGACACAACTGTAGAAATAAGGGGGTTTGATTGATTTCAAAATAAGTGACTTAAATGCATGATATATATAAACGTGTACATTATGCATGATACTTTGCCATTACTTGCGTTATTTAACTTATATATAATGTTGCCGTACTAACGAGCCATGAAGCGTTAAAGCTTACATCATATGGCAAACATTTGTTGTGTTTATACTATTTTCAGGTGCTACCATTAATGAACTAAACTAGTTCATTAAGTGAAGTACTTAGTTTATTAAACTAAGTAGTTCATTAAAGGAAGCCACATTTGGAAAAGGCACAAAGGCAACAAAGCTAAGGAAGGAAGTTTTCTCCTCCTCCCCTTCTTAAATACACACGCCTATATACATATACACTACATATATTTTCAGATTTTTTTTAAAAAAAGGCACATACACATGTATTCCAACGTACTACCGACACGTTATATATTTTACGTACGTATGTTAACGTCACACCACTATACTTAACTCATGTTTATGAGTATATTCAGGTCTTATATCATATGATATAAGATATGGTGATGACAAATTAAATACGACACGATAAAAGGTTCTAAACCGAAATTTGTCGTATCGGGCGAATACCGAAACTTCGCCAACGTGTCACGTACCTGCCATAAATAAATGGCCAGCCCCTATACATCAAAATTTGATGACAATTTCGTGCACATCACTGAATATTCAGCCAAAAATACTTTCCATGTTGGCACACACAAATTACTCCACATTAAGGCCAAAATGAGAAGATTCCAAGTTTAATTTTTGTCACATGTAAATGGTACCACTTTAGACCAGGCAAGTGCTGATATTTAAAGTATATATTATATATATTATGTATAACATAATATATATAACATGTGCAAAAGTTGGAATTTAAATTAGAGAAAAATCGGGTAATCGATAAATATCGAAAATTCGGTTTTCTACGCATACAACACATGGAACGTTTTTGGTACATCATGTGACACGTATCTAGACACTTTTTACATATGATATACATCTTAAAGTGTTCTAGAAAATTAAATTAAGGGCTGATTGGAATATAACATGTGTGTACTATTAAATGTGCATTATTTTACAAAGTTAGCAAAAATAAATTTCAGCACATACACAATCATTTCCAACGCCACCTACAGCTAAGATGGAGCTTATTTGGAGCCTTGTTGGCATATTGATTGGTCAAGGATCAATCATACAATGTTGGTGAATTCAAGAGAGAAGCTACAAATGGTAAGAATTCAAAATTTATCTCTCTTATATCACATGCTGAAAATTTCAGCATGGTAACCTTAGGTGGCCGAAATTTTGTCTTCAAAGTGATATATTCCGTCATCTTTTATTGTGTGATTGATTGGAAGAAGAAAGGGAAAGGTTTTGAATATTATTTAAATTAATAAAGTGTGATATTTTACATATCACACATGCTGAAAATTTTTCAGCATGTGTGAAGACACGGTGGCCGAATTTGAGAGCATAAAGATGTCCACATTCATTTCTCATGTGATAGTAATATTTACCATTAATTGGTGATTCATTTTAATGAGAAAAATCAAAGAAAAATGGTGATGATTTGAACTTTATTCCCATGTGTCACATGCTGAATTTTCAGCATGGCAATAAGACATTATGGCCGATTTTTTTCTCTAGCAAGGAAGGATTTGATGTCTTGCAATTTATGTGATATATCTTATGATTTATGGAAGTTATTTTGTGATGATTTTGGCACATGTTTAAGTGTAATTCTCAGATTTTTTCCAAGTCATCAATGATGACAACATTCATCCAATGAGAAGGTGCCAAGTAAGCGAAGACTAAATGATCATCCAATAAGAAGATGCCAAGTAAGCAAGACATTGTCACGATGATGTCTTACACTCTCTCAAGGACTTAAAAGATAATTTTCAAGAGGGGGAGACACACCAAGGGGGACGGCTGGACCATGTTAAAAGGAAAGAGAAGAGAGCAAACAAAACAAGAACAAACATTGCAATTCAAAGTGATCAAAAAGCCTAACTCTTCCTCTTCTACATCTTCTTTCTTTCTCTATTCTTGTAAAGCCTATTGTATTCATTTCTTTCAATCTTGAATAGGCTTGATACAGACCACCACTCATTATATATCTTTGTAAAAGATTGATCAAGCTGTGATCAATCTTCATTCTTGCAAGGTGGTGGTGTTCGTGTGAATTGTACTCGTCATACAAGGTTTTCAAAGGGTTGGAGTTAGGTGTAACTCTATCAACCCTGTGGTAAGGTGTATTGCGTGTGTGTGATTAGTGTGAACCAAGGAAGGTGTTCCTTGAAGACTGGAGTAGGTTGTTTATAACCAAACTAGCATAAAATTCTTGGTGCCATTTACTTTCTGCAGTTACTTTTCAGTTACTGCACTGATTATCCTTCTTATTCGCATTCGTAAAAATAGTTAACGATTTTCAAAAATTACAAAAATTTTCAGAAATATACTCACACGTTCTAGGGTTAATTTGGCACAAGTGTCAACCCTTTTGGATAAGTATAAGTCAATCAAACATCAAACGTTCTGAGACTAGTGCAGTCTGATTTTCAGACTTGCAAAGGTTGAGACTTTGATTGTAGTTGACCTACTTCCCAAAAGAATTTTGCAAAACTGTTTCAACCCATTTAAATATAGTACACAAGGAGTTAGTGGTTAAATTTTCAGAGCTTTTGGACGTTCACACAAATAGGAATAAAACTTTCAAAACCATCTACCGTTTCTGGCAGATTCGAGCAATCTGAGTACCAACGGTTTTTGAAGGGGTTAAAGGTTGAATTTTAATTTGAAATTTTTAGGAGACTCTCATAACATCTGAGGCTAAGTTTTCTCAAAATTTCATAATTTTTGGAGACCTATAACCTGGTTTTAAAAACGTTTTAAAACTGGTCCTGAAAACAGAATCTGTTTTCAGAAGTTGAATTGTTTAGGTTCAAACAAATTTTAAAAACCACGCTTTCCGCACCACCTATTCAATCCTCCTTCTAGTGGTGCCTTGCAGATCCTACAACAACATCTAATCAGGGGATTTTATAGGAGTAAAAGGATTAGCATGAATTATGGAATTTTCCTTTTACACCGCTATCATACTATACATAGGACTCTACTGGATATTCCTTATAGAAAAGATAAACATGGAAATTTCTATCCAAAACAAGATTCTAATCAATCAAATCTCCAATCAAGGAATATTCCATCCCTTAAATTTTTGGTATATGGCCAAGCTAAGATAAATGCAGTGACGTTTAGCTCTGCTCGATGTTTGTTTCTGTCTAGCTTAGCAGCTCTGCTCGGCAGTAGCTCACAACCCCAAGTCCTTTGAGCTCGACCTTCTGAGCACGGCCTCACTTCAGTTCGGCCGACTTCAGTTCCACCAAACCCAACAAAATCTCCCACTTGAAACTGACCTTAACTTCAGATGCATCGTGAATTTCCGCTTCTTCAGGCTGTCACCATTTCATCACTTTCATCAAGTAACGAGACCAAGAAAAGCTTTGCAGATCTCAAGCTTCTCTTTTGGAACAATATTCGTCATCATGTCTGCTGGATTCTGTCTTGTATGAATCTTCTCCAAGTCGAACTGTTTTCCCTTAAGCATATCTCTTATATAATGATATATGATGTCAATATGCTTCGTTCTTACGTGATAAGGAGAGTTTATGGCCAAGTGTATCGCACTCTGACTGTCACTGAATAGTTTATAGCTAACCTGAGGGTGCTTCAACTCATTTAGTAAACTCTTCAAGCACACCAGTTCCTTGGTAGCTTCAACTACTGCCACATACTCAGCTTCAGTTGTTGACAATCCTTCAATCTTCTGCAGTCTTGATACCCAAGTGATTGCAGCACTGTCAATCTTGAAAACATACCAAGTAGTACTCTTGCGATCATCAACGTCTCCAGCCATATCAGAGTCTACAAAGCCGAGCAGGTTCAGATCATCGTTGCCGAACTGCAGTGTCAAGCCTTGCGTTCTCACTAAGTACCTTACAATCCACTTCACTGCAGCCCAATGATCAGGATCAGGATTTGACATGAATCTACTCTCAACTCCCACTGCATGGGCTATATCTGATCGGGTGCACACCATAGCATACATTAAGCTACCCATGGCTGAGGCATAAGATACCTTCTTCATTCGTTCAAGTTCATCCTTCGTCTTAGGACATTGCTTCTTGGATAAATTCTTCAACTGTCCTGCCAGAAGTGTAGACACCAGTTTTGCATTCTCCATATTGAATCTTTTCAGTACCTTAGACATATAATCTCTTTGGCTCAGCCTCAACACTTGATTATTTCTGTCTTTTTCAATACTGAGTCCCAGTATCTTCTTTGCTAGATCGAGGTCCTTTATGGAGAATTTCTTGGCCAATTGTTCCTTTAATCTCTTGATCTCATCAGTGCTTTGTCCTGCTATTAGCATGTCATCTATATAAAGTAGCAAGATAATATACAAACCTTCAAATCTCTTGAAGTAACAGCAATGGTCACCATGAATGCGGTTGTAGCCGGCCTCTGCCATGAAGTTGTCAAACTTCTTATACCACTGCCTCGGAGCTTGTTTCAAGCCATACAAGCTCTTCTGTAGTTTACGTACCAGGTCTTCTTTACCAGGTATCTCATAGCCCTGTGGCTGCATCATGTAGATATCTTCTTCCAGATCTCCGTGAAGAAAGGCTATTTTCATGTCAAGCTGTTCTAAGTGCAGATTTTCTGCGGACGTAATGCTCAAGACGGTTCTGATGGTTGTCAGATTGACCACATGTGAAAAGATCTAAGTGAAGTCAACCATAGCTTTCTTTTGGAACCCTTTCACAACAAGCCTTGCCTTATACCTATGAATGCCGTCAGCTTCTTGCTTCAACCTGTACACCTATTTGTTCTGAATAGCTTTCTTCCATGGTGGATTCTGTACAAGATCCCAGGTGAGATTACTCTGCAGAGAGTTCATCTCATCTTCCACGGCTGACCTCCAGCTTTCACTTTTATCAGAACTCATCGCTTCTTCATAGCATCTCGGCTCATCACAATCAATAAGAAGCAAATAATATACTGAAGGTGAGAACCTGGTAGGTGCAGTAATGGTTCTCCACTCTCTCCGAACGGCAATAGGTGGTGTGACTTGCTCTTCATACGTTTCATTTTCTGAGGTCGGCACCTCGGCAGTCTGTTCTGCAGGTCTGCTCAGCTCGGCATGACCAACATCACTATGCTCAAAATACTTAGGCTTCACAGGTTGCTTCTCCTCCTTTACTCTGTCCTTGTAAAGTATGTTTTCATTGAAAACCATGTCCTTACTTCTGATCACCTTCTTCCCTACATGATCCCACAGTCTATATCCAAAACTGTCACCTCTATAGCCAATTAGAGAACATACCTTGGACTTGGGGTCAAGTTTTGATCTCTCATCCGGCTTCAGCAGTGCATAGGTAGTGCAACCAAATACTTTGACATAGGCAAGTGAAATCACCTAGTTAGTCCACTCTTATTCAGGAAGCTTAAAGTCAATTGCGGTAGATGGCCCTCTGTTAATCAGATAAACAACGGTGTTCACCGCCTCGGCCCAAAAGAATTTCGGCAGATCTGCATGTATTCTCATACTTCTTGCCCTTTCACAGATTGTTCTGTTCATCCTTTCAGCAACACCATTGTATTGAGGTGTCTTCGGAACTGTTCTTTCTCTTCTGATTCTGTTGTCGGCAAATTAATCCTCAAACTCTTTGCTGCAGTACTCTCCAACATTGTATGACCTCAAGCATTTCAGCTTCAGCCCTGTTTCATTCTCAACAAGACTTCTCCATCTCTTGAAGACATTAATACGTCAGACTTGTGTTTCACAAAGTACACCCACAGCTTTCTCGTTGAGTCATCAATGAAAGTAAAGTAATAGCGTGAGCCATTCAGTGAGGGCACATCTGAAGACTCCTAAATATCTATGTGTACAAGTTCCAGCTTCTCAGCTCTGAGGCTTCTCTTGCCTGTCGAAAAACTGACTGCTTTCTGTTTCCCCAACACACAGGACTCACACAGTGGCATATCAATGTTGGATAGACCTTCCAGCTTCCCTTTAGATGCCATTACTTTCATTCCCTTGACGCTCATGTGTCCATGTCTCTGATGCCACAGCTCAGTGTCACTTGCCGAGCTGACTATATTTGCCGACCTTTTGTTTGAGAACTTGTAAAGAGTTCCTACTCTCAGACCCTATGCCGCAATTAAATACCCTTTGACCAGCTTCCAATGAGTTTTGCTGAATCTTCCTTCAAGATCAGAATCATCAGCCAATTGTGTTATTGAAATCAAGTTCTTGGTGAGCCGAGGTATGTGTCTTGCTTGCAGCAGCTTTAGTTGCCTTCCATCTGGTATAGTCAGTATGATATCCCCTTTGCCAACGATATCATAGGAGTCATCATCTCCAAGGTATACTTTTCCAAAGTTATCACTTTTATAATTTGTGAAGTATTCTCTGTTGGATGTGGCGTAAAAAGAGGCCCCAGTATCGAAGATCCAAAAAGTGTCAGCTCGGCTCTCGCAACTTAGAATCAGACCATCACTATCAGACCCAGACGCTTGAGAGACATGGATTTCATCCCTTACTTGTCCGTCTAGTCAGCCTTCTTCTTGACTCTGCAATAGCGTAAGGTGACCCTTCTTCTTGTAATTCCATCAGGTCAGATTTGAGTCGTTAGACTTGATCTTTCTGGACTGTAATCTCCCACCTCTGTCATTACCCCTCTTAGCAGGTATTTTGCGCTCTTCTGTGTTTAGCGCGGCTCCAAAACTTTCAAGGGTGCCACTATTCCTCCTCCTTGAATTTTCATCAAGCAGCATATCTACCACGTTTTCAAACTTCCACGTACCCTCTCCGGATGAGTTGCTCACAGCCATAACAACTCCATCCCAACTGTCAGGCAGACTTGACAGTATTACCAAGACCAGAACTTCATCGTCAAAGACGATCCAACCGACTCAAGTTGACTAGTGACCCAAGTGTTCCTGCATCATTTTAATTTTGTCTTTTTCATGTTGAAAAGCCTTTTCATCAGATGCACCTTGTTGGAGGCAGAGGGCTTTTCATATATCCTTGTCAAACCATTCATCACATCTTTTGTGGTATTTTCCTTTGAGATATTGAATCAATGGTTTGGGTCAGAGACAACCTAATCGCATCGAGCGCTTTGTGATTCAGAATCTCCCATTCTCGACCGGTCATGTTAGTAGGCTTCACCTCTTTCCCTTCAAAAGGCCGATATAGATCTCTCTGATATAGATAATCTTCAACCTGCATCTTCAAGAAACCGAAGTTTGATCCATCAAATCTCTCAATTCTTCACTTACTATCGTCGGCCATTGCTCCCACTTGAACAAAGAGCTCAATGCTCTGATACCAGTTGTTGAGAAAATAGTTGCGGAATAGTAGAGACAGCCAGAACGATAATCGCAAGAATGCACAAAAGTAATGAATAATGATCAAAGAAAACAATTTAAGAAGAACACAAGATTTAACGTGGGAAAACCCTCAAGGGGAAGAAAAACCCATGGGGCGACAGGCCAAGAAATTCACTATCACCAATTTGAGATCTCGGTCACAGGACACAACATCTAATCAGGGGATTTTATGGGAGTAAAAGGATTAGCATGAATTATGGAATTTTTCTTTTACACCGGTATCATACCATACATAGGACTCTACCGGATATGCCTTATAGAAAAGATAAACATGGAAATTTCTATCCAAAACAGGATTCTAATCAATCAAATCTCCAATCAAGGAATATTCCATCCCTTAACTTTTTGGTATATGGCCGAGCTGAGATAAATGCAGTGACGTTCAACTCTGCTCGGTCATTGTTTCTGTCTAGCTCGGCAGCTCTGCTCGATAGTAGCTCACAACTCCAAGTCCTTTGAGCTCGACCTCCTGAGCTCGGTCTCGCTTCAGTTCGGCTGACTTTAGTTCCACCAAACCCAACAATAAGTACCAATTTATGTTATCTTCCAAACAGTGAATACGTACGACGAATCAAGTGCTAAATAAACAATAAAACAAGCAATATATGTTCATTTTTACTGTTTCAATAAGCAGACAGCACATGGAATTATGTCTTCGGAAAAACACCAAGCGACAACCAAATGGGCTGGTATAATGTTATTGCTGCTTTTCCCTGGATAGCTACCAATTGAATTCGTGGTTATGGTTAGACGAGTAGTTGCTATACGTGTTTTCTTCTTTTCCTCTAATACTGCTGCCCAAACTGAAACAGTAGGCAACAAAAATCATGTCGTGAGATCCTTATCAATTGTTATGCATCACCATGGCTATTTGTTTGCTGATGAGTTTAACCAAAATAAAGTAGCATGCTTCATGAAAATGATTTTAAGATATTGTGAATGTATTTTCCTTCTGCTGCTTCAGGAAAAAGAATTCCCGATTTTTTTGATGTGCGACAGTAATAAGTTTCGCTGCTTTACGGCCTCATGGGTTGCAGGGTTGTGCAGGTATCTGGAGTGATGGAAAACCAGTTACTAGATTTGGGAAGAATAGTTCCACAGTTGCTGCGATAAGTGACACTCTCCCCACCCTCTCCCTCCCTTTCTTGGGATTTAATCGCCCTTTCACCATAAGGTTCTTCCGATTATCTGTCGATGAGTCTGTTTCAAAATTCCGGGTTTGCTGCAGTTTTCGAAAACACTAGTCCAGTTTGGAGCTCCGGATAAGTTTTTGGTATATGGGAAGCCTCATTTAGAGACTGACAGAATGGTTTCACTTCTTAAGAGTTTCGGGCATTATCTCCAAGCATTGGGTGTAAGCCACCTTTGCTTTCTTCTTAACACCTCCATGTCTAAGAGAATCTTCTGCTTAATGTTAGAAACGGTAATCAAAAACAGCGTACTGTGTGCGTTTGTGTAAATTGACGAATTGCAAACAGAACCGAGGCGAGTCTAAGGACTCTGTCCTTAAGACGATTTGCTCCGGTACGAAGTGCCCAACCAGAAACAGCAAATGTCTCCCAGGATACAACGGCTAACAGTTCATATGAAGCTGCACATCAACGTAAGAACTCGGAGAACCTGTGAGATGCTCTGATTTCTCGACGAACTGGAAACGTAACAGCAGCACAGCGACAGTATGCAAAAGTCGAAACGAGAGGGACAAGAAACAGAGAAGGTGCAGGGAAGAAAGTCTGGAGAAGGAGACTTTTTATAGACGGGAAGGAGTTAGGCGGGTAATCTCCAGATTAAACCGCGGCCGTCGGATCAGACGGTTTTCGTTGATCACCGTTAGATCAAAAACCGTAGGCAGTTTTAAATCTCAACCATTGGATCAGAAACCGTTGGCAGTTTTAAATCTCAGGCTTTGGATCATAATCCGTGGCAACTTTTAATCTCAGCCTTTAGATCTTCTCAGAATTTTATTGACCATACGATTAAGAGAATTATTTTTTCTGGAAGATTTTAATGAAAAATTATCCAAAAAGATAAGAACCGGCCAGGCCCACAAGCGGCTGGACGGACGGACGGCGGTGTGCGCGCGTGTGGTGAACCTTGCCTAAGCTGTGTCATCCCTCCGGTCAAAAACTTCTTATGCCCAAGGGCACATTTATGAAGGCTCCAACTAGAATTATATATGGTGGCCTTTTCATCTCAAATAGCCAATGTGATATTCCACTTAAGGGGTGATGTGGTCACTCCTCAAGAGGCCACATCACCACTTTTCCAATTTCCTTCCAATTTTACTCCAACTTTGAGCATTAATTTCTCATTCACCCGGTACAAGAATCGAGTGATTCAAAAACCTAAAGTCATCTACTTGTTACGTAGATAATTTAAAAATTATTAGTTTTCGTTTTTGATTAACGAACACTAATCATAATTAAACTCAAAGTATGGTGGTTGTCAACTTTTGACAAACCCATTTGCCCAAACTTTTCCAATTCATTTCAATTTCTCCAACACTTAACAGTGCACCTTACTGCAAAATCCCAGGTGAATATCTTCTTAGTCACAATGCCAATTTTGTTTAGAAAGACTTTGCTGTGAGTTATTGTTTTTGTCTATTGATAAAAAATCATTGTATTCTTTGTGGCTACCCACACTATGCTCTCTGAATCTTCTTGCAAGCTTAATATTTTGCCACCATTATAATATCTTGTAACTCAGATTAGTTGATGATACAGTGATACTTATAGTTGGAGAAATGTCTTACTATTCAAAGCTACTGGCAATTTACTTCTTTGTGCCATGAATGCCGTGCATCTTCCCATGTTAATCTACGTTTGTGCTAAGTATTTTTGTCAGGATATTACAAAAAAGAAAAGAAGATTAATGTCATTACTGTGATTGATATGATACTTAATTTACAATTATCTCAAATCCCTAAATTGTAACTTCTCAACGTACTATTTAGGCTGCATAAACAGCCGCCTATCATGTCAATGAAAATTGTTTTTCTTCAACGTCTAACATGTATTAGAGCTAGCATTACATCCTTGAAGTGATGAAATGCAAAAACTCATCACTTACTTGAAAACTTATATTACGACTCGCACCCCTGGGCTGGTTAGAAAAAAGAACAAAAGAAATCGTAGTCGTAATGATAAGCGTATCAATTTGAAAACAAACAAAACCTTGTGCTGCATCAAGCGGTATAGATAAATTTTTGCTAAGCACTAAGACAAATATATTAAAAACCTTAAGTAACAAAGTAACTTAGCTAAGGTAATTAAACGAAAATACATCAGGGGTGCTGTGTGACAAGAATTTTTCCAATTAAATTAAAAGGAAAATTTTATAGGATGGCAGTGCGGCCGGCAATGTTATATGGAACAGACTGTTGGGCCATCAAGAGGACACAGTCACAGAAGATGGAAGTGGCAGAGATGAAGATGATGAGGTGGATGTCCGGACATACAAGGCTAGACAAGATAAGAAATGAGGTGTACAGAGAAATGTTAGGGGTGACTAGTGTAACAAATAAGATAAGAGAGGGAAGACTGAGATGGTTTGGGCATGTCAAGAGGAGACAGACAACGGCGTCTGTCAGAGCAATTGAAAGCCTTACTATAGAAGGAAAGAGGAGTAAAGGCAGGCCCAAACTAACGTGGGATGAGCAGATTAGGCATGACTTACTAGAGTTGCACCTTTCTGAGGACATGGTCCAGGATAGGAGTTCATGGAGGCAGATGATTAAGGTTAAGGATGGGTAGACATGATATCGGACACCTTAGAGCATACTTAGAGGATTAGATAGTATTTACACTTTAATTTGACTTTGCATATTTTGTTTCGATCTTTTTCTTTCAATTATTTGTAAATGTTCACTAATATGACTATTTTAATATCGGAAGACTGTTGCATATGTTTAGTAAAATAGGTTTACTAGTACATAGTCCCATTATAATGATTATCTGTGCATGTACATATAGAGCCGGGGGTCTCAATGGAAGCAAACTCTCTATCCTTTGGGATGGAGGCATTGTTTGTCTGCCTCTCACCCTCCCTAGACCCTAACGATAGCTTTTGCTATCGTTGGGATATACTGGGCATGATTGATTGATTGATTTACAAGTAGGACAAAAATTTCTTTCACATTTAAAGAAATATAAAGGGTAAATTGTGACATAGGAAACATAGTGGGTCAAAATTGTCCATCTTTATTCCACTAGCCTCATTTAACTGCCTCCTTATCTTGCACAAATGGAAGAATATTTTATATTCATCTTCCACTATTAAGTAATTTTCTTATACAAGTTGGGAAAATTACAAGTGGACAAATCTTACCCACTTTCTTCCCACCAACTCCAAAAATTCTCCAAAAATTTACCCCACTCCACCCCCTCCCACTTGGTGCCACCCCCTTCCTTGTAAGACAACTTGTCTTAAAAATTATTAATCCTTTCCATAACTTCATTCTTATGCCCTTATTTTCCCAACCAACCAAGTTTCATGCATGTCTTTTCTTTCAAAGCCATTAGGCCATGGGGTACAATCAAAGGGAGAAAGAAGAAACCTTTTTTCCAATTTAAGTCTAATTCCAAAGAAAAGGTAAGTACTCTTCTTGGTTTCTTCATGCATGTTGAAAAATATATCATTTATGTTCATTTATCAAATTGGATCATGCATGCATATGTTCAAATGGTTTTATAGTATGATCACACAAAAAGAATGTTTATTACTTGCTAAATGTATAAAGACTTGTGTGTTTCTTGAATGTATGCTTACCTGGGGTTGAGATTATGTTAAAAAGACTCATGCATGTGAAGTTTATGATATGAATAGATCTCATATGTATGTGCATGTCATATCTAATGGAAGCTTAGGCATGCATGTCCATTTCTTAAAAAAATGTTAGTTGCATGTTACATTTTCTTGAAAAAGTGTATCGAGGACCACACTTTGCAATATCTTCTTGTATCTTTTTACAATGATCATCATGCATGTGTTCATCCATAATTTTCAGTGTTCATGCATGTTAAAAGCCTTGATTTAGCATGGTTATGATTCATCATAATTTGTGCTATATTGCATGACCATAAAAGTTTGTTTCTTTGATGATCATCATGTTATCTCCATGAATATTTATCTTAAAATGGGACTGTTTTGAGTCTCCTTTATTGGACATGATTCATCACCATCATTTGATGTGTATTCTTGATGATCAGGGCCTAAGGATGTATATTTTTATGGGTGTGACTCTCATATGTATTTGTATGTGGTTTTCATCATGATCATCACCATGATCATGATACTTATGTTTATGTTGTGACGGAAGTTATATGAATGTATCTTTATATGTTCAAACCACCAGATGAATGCATCACCATGGTAAAATATGCATAATAATTGAAGAATAAGAAAGGTGTGAGTAACATTTCATGTATGGTATAATGAACAAGTTGCCAAAAGTTATGCGAGTGTGTGCATAGTTATTCTCGGCCAAAGGGCCATATTGATGTGCCATGATAATATTTGAGTATTTACTTAAGTATATACATGTGAAGATATGTAGATTGTACATTATATGTATGGCTCATTAAACGATATGTTAATCAAGCAAACTAAAGAAGTGGTAATATGCAACAAGCAAGATAAAGGAGCTGTTTTAATAGCCTTTTACCCGAGGTGTTTAAAAAATTGAATATTAAATTACTGCACTTGGAAAATTTTGGAAAAAAGGGTTAATTTAAGAAGCCATGAAATAAGATTAAAAATTAGACAAGATGATGATGCTAGTGAATGGAACCCAAAGTTGGCTGATTTGGTTATCAAAACCATTCACCTTAATAAAAGGACAGAATGGGAATTCACATGAGTGTAGGATATGGAAATCATTGGACTTTGGAGCTGAGATTTTTTGACGAATAAAGCCAGCCAACAACTGAGCACACTTGCATTCATACACAAAACAACGTTTTTAAAACGATATGCTTTATCATACTATACATATTTGCGACATGTTTTCACCATGGGATACATTTCAAAGATATCATACTACAAGAAATGTTTTTACAGAAATGTTAGGTCACATTATATGTTTTAAAAGGAATATAATGAAATATGCCATGAGAGAGTTGATTCCAATGACACAGTTTATGATATATGATATGTTTCGTTGTTCGCAACATATACTTATACGATGATACGATTCGCTATTCTACAACATGTATGTTCGGAGGCCGAACTGACATTAGGTAGGGGATGTTAGTGGCATACAGTATGATGCAAGATGTTACAGTTATTGGAGGATGTCATGACACTGGAACATATGGGTATGTTGGTGTCATGAGCATACGGTATGTTTGTGATGTTATCGTTTGTACATGCAAAGTGATATAGTTATGCGTTTGACACAGTTTTGGAAAAGAAAGATATGAGTATGTTATGTTTTAAATGCTTATGAAAAGAATCATGTTACAGTTGATTAAGCATATGCATATGACCTGAGCGATCCTATCAGACACAAGTTTAGAGCATCGGAAGAATTAAGATGAATGAATAGAATATGTGACTCATGACATAGATGAGTTAGAATGGGCTTAGCACCGGGCATGAGTAAAAGCTTAAATAGATAAGCAAGAAAAGAAGAAAAGAAACATTGAAAACTATACTAGTGGTTCTGTGACTTTATTTTTGCACTTTATCTGTTACATGTATTTGAATTATTTATCTTATCTGTCACAGTATTTTTGAATCAGAGTCATGTTATGTTTCTTATGTCATTGTATTTATTTTATCATCCCGTCTCCGATGCATGATCCACATGACGAACTTAGACGGAGATACTTGCTGGGCGATCTGTTATTGCTCACTTCTTATTTTATCATATTGTAAAGCCCCGAGAGCCAGAGTTTGACGACATAGATGACGAGCAGAGAGAGGGTCATCTGTGAGCAGTCTAGTGGGCCCAACTAATGCAGCTTTTGTCTTTGATTCTTTCAGACATGTATCTATGTATTGATGTACTGATGACATTATACTCCAAGTTAGTTATGATGTATGCATGTTGTTTGTGTTTCATTTTCTCTATTTTATGATGCTTCTGCTATTCGATACATGTTCATGACGATGCACATATAGATGTTATCAATGCCTTGTATTTCTCGTAGCAGAGTGCGACGAGTGCATCATGCCGAGACATTAGGCCCATGCGGGAGGCTACAACTTACCTGTAAAACATTGTTTCTATGGCCGAGCAAACACCCCAGTCAAGTGCATCTCGGTCTGAGGGGACAACCAACCCAATGGCTGAACCCATGAACGTGTTCCAAGTTTTGTAACTACTGTAAAAATGGGCATCAAAACAGAGCCCAGCAGAAAATGTATCCAGCCAACAATTAAATCCATACAAACTAAATGACCACAATTACACCGTTTGAGTAAGAAAAATCAGCCTAGCCATCAATGGGAGGAGATGCTTAGACACATCACAACCCCTCCCCCTAGGAAAGAAGATCTGATATACGAATAGTGGAGGCAGTCAGACCCCATTTTCCTAACATGGATTTTGGGGAACATAAAGCCAGACATTGTTAACCACCATGTGATCTATGGAAAGTCATTGAGTCCATATATAGCTGTGGCAAAGACTCTCTACAAGTTTATGACTTAACTGTTAAAGATAACAGTCTGAAATAAGGATCACTGCCATTGGAATGAATCTATAGCCAATTACAGTCTGTTTGGAAGGACATAGACAAAAGACTTCTGAATCCAATGCATTGACCATCAACAAACTAGATTGTACCAATTTCTACAAGCCATAAGTGAAGAATATGATGTTGAAATAAGGGACACGCTGTAAACCGAACCTCTATCCACAGTAGAGAAAGCCTATTCACAGAAAGGAAGGAAGCACACAAAAGATAAATTATGAAAGACAGCAGGGATCTATCACTGGGAACATCCCCTTAGGCATCAAGAGTGGCTTTGTGTCATGGACATGATGGCCAGCCCTATGAAAGCTGAACAACTTACCAGGAAAGAGAAAGGAGAGTGATCAGGCCAGGTGAGAGTTGCTCCACCAGCATCTTCATCTCAATGTGAGGATGTGAAATCCCATCTCCGATGCACCCATTGCAGTGGCAGTAGACACACAGCAGAAGGGTGTTTCCAACTGATTGAATACCTTGAATAGTGGCAAGACACGAGAAAGAGGGGAAAGAGAGGAGGAGTCGCGGTCTCAACCATGGGCAACCCTCGAGTAGCCGGCAATAGCGAAGAGCCGCCTGTCCTCGAGGCTTCAGAGGAGTGACAAGTGTAGCGCCCCGACCCGGACAGCGGAATCCGAACCGGTACACCCGTCGTAGCTTACTGAGAAGACTACAAGACGTCTCATCTCTCGTTTACACATCATCAATGACGTAAGAGAAATAAGTGCGGAAACATGTATCTAATAAATCTCCACCATCAACTCAATACATCAAGTGATAACAACATCTCTAAGGGTAACCACAGTAATCACGAATTAATCCTCAAGAGTAGGAAAGAACTGAAATCAATAATAACTGTCTCATCTAGCCCCCAACTTGTCTCTATGTATCCCATTCAGCCCACTCGCCGTCATCCTCAATAAAGATCATATCGTACTCGGGTTCTCCTGTAACATAAAGGCAGTACCCTTAGCGAAAAACGCTAGCAAGTAACCCGCTTATAAGACATACGGGATCAACACATGGCAAGACATGAGTAATAGGTAATTCAAGGGAATTGTGGGGCACATGTCTTGTAAACTTCCAAATATAGAAATGAGTCACGTAATAGCAAGTACAGCAATTCGGAACGCAATTAACAAATCAATATCAATCAATTAACATGAGCATTCATTCCACAACGACTCTCGTGATGCGTGTCAAAATATGCACTACACTACACAATCACATATGCATGAACCTTCTCTTTTCAAATCAATGCAATGCATGTCACAATGTCCGGTTCCTAACTCATTACCTTGTAACGCACCCCGGCTTATATTTCTATCCCGGTTAACGTTACAAGCTCATATGCTCTGTGATGCACCTCGGCTTATATTTCCATCCCGATTAACATCACAGATCTCGTAAAACTCTACAATGCACCTCGGCTTAAATTTCCATCCCGATTAACATTGTAGAGGACTTTATACCCTGTAACGCATCCCGGCTTATATTTCCATCCCGGTTAACGTTACAGTCTTTTGTGTCCTGCAATGCACCCCGGCTTAAATTTCCATCCCGGTTAACATTGCAGTTCACCTTCGCAAATCTGTGCCGAAGCACATCTCTTTTTCAAAACCTTATGCAATGCAAGTGCCATGATGCAAGACTCCTTATTTCAATCACACTTCTCGTTCACATAAGCAATTCACATTCACATGCGCAAGTACAAGTCACACACAAGAGTTCACTAGCTTATTCATCAACACTTAGACTTCAACTAGCTCGTCAACACTTAACCTTGATTCTAAGGCTCACAACCCAACGAGAGTATCCCTATCTTTCCTTCATTGAACTCTAAGACACCTTGTACGTTCATTTCCTAACCCTCCTAAGTCATTCACGTTGAAACTCGGTTCGAGAACCCATTGAAGTCATCAATATTGATTCACCATCCTCGGTCATGTTCCCAAGACTTAGACTACCTTTAATCAGGTCTTAAGAAGCCTCTAAGGTCACCCAAAGATTCCCCGAGCTTCCCTCTTTCTTTCTCTATTTTTCCACAAAACTGGTGGACATCATCCCCTCACATCGATCGATCGATGTGACATCATCCCCTCACATCGATCGATCGATGTCCATCAGAGAACATCGATCTCTCAGCCTCTTATACATCGATCGATCGAAGTGACTTCATCCCCTCACATCGATCGATCGATGTCCATCAGAGGACATCATACCCTCACATCGATCGATCGAAGTACTTCAGCCCCTCACATCGATCGATCTATGTCCATCAGAGGACATCATACCCTCACATCGATCGATCGATGTACTTCATCCCCTCACATCGATCGATCTATGTCCATCAAGGACATCATACCCTCACATCGATCGATCGATGTACTTCATCCCCTCACATCGATCGATCTATGTCCCCGATTCCAGAACAGAAACTTTGCGATTTCTGCAGAAACTGCAGAACCATAACTCCAATTGATCCCAAACTTCATCCCAATCAATCCAAGCCTAATCCCTACTATAATCTCATGCTTAAACTACGAATCAAACACCGCACCCATATCAATTACCGATTCAAGCCTAACACTCAAACCCTCCACCCAAAACAACCCAAAAATCCTACCTTTCTCTCCATTATTCTGTCAATCTAAAATAGCGGCAAAGAGAGGGTTCAAGGGGTTGGGATTTGCAGGATTTCACATGATCAACAACACCAACGAATGCTTTTTCATATACATTGGCCAAATCTCGAAACGAAAGCACATAGATCATATACAAATAATCACAAAACGAAACTACTGCATGGTGATCCAACTTGATATCAAAATAGGCCGTTTATCTTTCACAAATCGTAAGAACTTATAAGAAAGTTACTTGCCTGTGATTACTCGAAGACGGATTGGAGAACGGACGGAGTTTGGATCAAAACCTGAGGGTGTCTTCCTCTCCTACACCTTTGGGGAAACGGCTAGGGCTTAGGGGGAGCAAGGAGTCGACGCTTTTTCTGAGGGATGGGAAAAACTGACGTTCAGTCAGTTTATATATGGGAAGGGGAAAGTTTGGTGTTTCTAAATTATATCCTTAATCTAATTTATCTTAAAGGATAAACCTTAATTATTTAATTCTAAATTAAATATAAATAAATTCTAATATTAAATCCCCTCATTAATTTCTAATTAATCCTCATATAAATGCCTAATTTATTTCCGTTGACCGTCATTAATTTCTGTGAAATCCTTCTTTGTCTTTTAACTACCCTACGGAGGGTGCGGGGCATAACATTCCACCCCCCTTACAAAAAGTTTCGTCCTCGAAACTTGTGCGTTACGAAATTAATGGCTTAGTATAGCCCTTCCTAAACTATTTACTTTGGTCATGACCGAAATTAGTATCCCTTGCGTATTCCGATATGGTACCCATTTCACTTCCTCGGTACAGGACTAAGTTCTCAAATCATTCAGTGTGTAAGCACACAATGTACTCTTTAAATCCATTGTCCTCTGCCTGATAGATCGTAACCTATTCTTGTATAGTCCTCGAATCAACCTTAAGTGTAACGTCAATATACACGCTTCATGACTTAATCGTCGGTCTATATCGAACTTATAGTTGCCATCCTGACCAACCCTCTAAAATCAGTTCTTAAGTGTATTACAATCCTTAACTCAACGCCTTGCTCACAAGACTCATCCCTAAGGCCATATGTATTTTTCGAAATACGTTGTACTCTAGTACGATTTAATTTAGTCAATACTACGTCCCTTAAGGTGCTCTAGTCCTTATGCGATTCAATCCTCAGTCCTCGCTAATGAGTGCTTACAATCTTCCACTTACCCACTTGACGTGTATCACCTAGCTTATCGAAATCTACGATCCCGATTCATAAACTTATCCCATATGATTTACCATTAAATACTCAACCATACTAACCTCCTTTGTGTATGCCAATACGGTAACCGTTACCCCTCCTTAACGCAACTAAGTCTTCAAAAGCAATTCTTATATACTTATCAACTAGCTCTATGATCATGCTCTTAATCTCTCATAGATACCGTCATAAGCCTAGTATACGAACTACATGTATGGACATGCTTCTTTTTAAATAAAATGCAGTTTAAGTGGCTATAATTCAAAATATAGCTTCGATTAGTTATACAGTATTTCTAAATTTTTTTTTGTAAACATGCGAGCTAAAATATTATAAAATCGTCTTCGCAGATGTTGATTCACATGACCTCTTATAAAAAAAAGACTAACTTGTTCGCAAGAATGTCTCAAACGAGGAAGAAAAGAATATATATGGGCATATCCTACTCTCAAGAGTGTTTCAGGTAGGACCTCCTTAACACCATTTGAAACTCAACGACATGAAGTTTAATAAAATAATTTGGAAGTGGCATATCTCTTTTAAAAAGAATGTACGTTTTGCAACTACTTTTGTCTCGTAAACTATTAGGTAACTTCGTAGCAAGCAGGTGATAATTCCAAGGATAAAATGCTTGCGATATCGATAATCAACAACTCTCATCATTTTAACAAAATAAACATGGTGAAACGAAAATTTGCGAAATAATACCAGAAATATATAGACATATTGTTTTTCAAATCCTCAACATTTTAAAATGTATCTATTTTTCAGAGTTTGTCAATAGTAGTTGAAATTCCATCAGGTGGAAATACGAAGGCGGAACAAAATATAGCATTGTTAAGTTAGCAGACTATACAAATAAGCACCCTAATTAAAATACTTAGAAACATTGAAAAATCTTTGAAATATAAGGTATATCTTGGCGTACGTGCTCATGTATAAATACTTAACCACTTGAAAAATATTTGCCCATACTTCATATAATTTCTATGATTCACTCTTACGGTCAAGGTAAATTCTACCTAAGTACCGTAACTTATAGGTCTAATGTTCGTCTATTCATGCTAACATCTTTAGCTGAGACTGTCCAATCTTAGCATGACAAACTAGATATTAATCGTCTTAAGGTATTCTCATTCACCGTACTTCCATGGGCCACCCTGATCCATTGCACTTCTCACTGGGTTGTTTTTAACCGCTAATACTAACTCCGTTAAATCTCACCTGAAAAGCAATCATTACTTGTTCATGCTGGCTCCCTTGCAATTTCAAGCCAACCCGACTCAAGCCAAGTAACCCATTGTTTCTAGGGGTTCATCACTTAGCGAAAGATTTTGTGACACTTTATTGCTCCACAGTGTAAAATATAATCGATTCTCATATGTCGCTACCGATCAATATTGACAATGAGTCTAATATGATCGGCCTATTTTGGTAATTCTAAAATTGACATCTTAATTGTAAACTATAAACTCCGTTGACAGTATCTTTCACTAACTCTACTGATCGTAATGCTTATAAATCGTTGCTTAATTTCTGTCATGCTACTATAAATCCTCCCTTAGTATTTACTCCACTATTACTATTCATTTCTTAGTAGCTATGGTCCCAACTTAGTCCTAAGCCTACTATGGTATTACCGTCTAAGGTAAGAATATGGACCTTCTCTAGTTTACCCTAGTGGTGTCAGGTGCTATATTACAATGATGGTAAGGGAGCCCGAGTTACTGCCTGACCCGGTAATATGGATCTAAGGTTTGTACTATGATGTTCTGATTGACATCATAATTCATTCAAATCAATTATATACTGTTCAACTAGGGTTACTAAGATCACGACTTAGAGAGTTGTGATCATCCTTAGATAAGGGAGAATTGTATGGGGTATCTTAGATGTACGTGCGTCCAAAACCGTTGGCCCTCTTCGGTTTAGGATTATAACTTATCTCTAGGATCGTTCTTAGCATCATCATTCTTATCTCTAAGATCGCGTGTTATCTCCCAATCATAATTAGTACATAATCAACACCTATTACTAATTCCATACTTATGTCTAAGGTCAACTCGTAATCAATATCATTACTTACGTCTAAGATCGTGACTTATGTGCAGAATCATCGCTTATAACTGAGGTCAGTGCCTATGTTCATGATCATCACCTTAAGTTCAAATCATCACTTAGGTCTGAGATTGTGTCTTAGGGGTAAAATCGTCAGTTATTTTCTAATATCAGGGCCTGGAGAAGTACGGCGTGCGATGGGGCCGTATCCTCAGAGTGGTTCCCTCAAAGGTTGGGACGTGCACGCTTCGCATCTCCTCAGTGTAATACCCTATGCTACGCCGAGGCGGTGGTAGAGGAGGGGGTTGCTGCTGCTGCTGAGCAACATCTTGCGCTATCACTGTGATAGCGTCTATCAGTGCCTGGGGTACTGACACTGGTGGTGGTGTAGGGTTCTCGTCCCCATTGCCACTGTTTCCTTGGTTGTCACTTTTGGGAGGCATTTTTTTCTGCAAAATCAACGCTTATTAGCATTCAGTAATTCCAAAAATATAAGTACTGAAAGCCCTTATGCATTGTACAAGGTAGAATTTGTACCCTAAGTAGAGTAACATTTATTGATTAACTTTTATCGCGCTCGCACACACCCAGCCCAATCAAACTTATGTCTAAGATCATATACTTAGACCTAAATATCAACTTAAGGTGAAGATCATTGCTTAAGACTCTACTTGTCATAACCTAGGTCTCCGAGGTAGATCTGAAGCCTAGGCTCTGATACCACCTGTAGCGCCCCGACCCGGACAGCGGAATCCGAACCGGTACACCCGTCGTAGCTTACTGAGAAGACTACAAGACAGTCTCATCTCTCGTTTACACATCATCAATGACGTAAGAGAAATAAGTGCGGAAACATGTATCTAATAAATCTCCACCATCAACTCAATACATCAAGTGATAACAACATCTCTAAGGGTAACCACAGTAATCACGAATTAATCCTCAAGAGTAGGAAAGAACTGAAATCAATAATAACTGTCTCATCTAGCCCCCAACTTGTCTCTATGTATCCCATTCAGCCCACTCGCCGTCATCCTCAATAAAGATCATATCGTACTCGGGTTCTCCTGTAACATAAAGGCAGTACCCTTAGCGAAAAACGCTAGCAAGTAACCCGCTTATAAGACATACGGGATCAACACATGGCAAGACATGAGTAATAGGTAATTCAAGGGAATTGTGGGGCACATGTCTTGTAAACTTCCAAATATAGAAATGAGTCACGTAATAGCAAGTACAGCAATTCGGAACGCAATTAACAAATTAATATCAATCAATTAACATGAGCATTCATTCCACAACGACTCTCGTGATGCGTGTCAAAATATGCACTACACTACACAATCACATATGCATGAACCTTTTCTTTTCAAATCAATGCAATGCATGTCACAATGTCCGGTTCCTAACTCATTACCTTGTAACGTACCCCGGCTTATATTTCCATCCCGGTTAACGTTACAAGCTCATATGCTCTGTGATGCACCTCGGCTTATATTTCCATCCCGATTAACATCACAGATCTCGTAAAACTCTACAATGCACCTCGGCTTAAATTTCCATCCCGATTAACATTGTAGAGGACTTTATACCCTGTAACACACCCCGGCTTATATTTCCATCCCGGTTAACGTTACAGTCTTTTGTGTCCTGCAATGCACTCCGGCTTAAATTTCCATCCCGGTTAACATTGCAGTTCACCTTCGCAAATCTGTGCCGAAGCACATCTCTTTTTCAAAACCTTATGCAATGCAAGTGCCATGATGCAAGACTCCTTATTTCAATCACACTTCTCGTTCACATAAGCAATTCACATTCACATGCGCAAGTACAAGTCACACACAAGAGTTCACTAGCTTATTCATCAACACTTAGACTTCAACTAGCTCGTCAACACTTAACCTTGATTCTAAGGCTCACAACCCAACGAGAGTATCCCTATCTTTCCTTCATTGAACTCTAAGACACCTTGTACGTTCATTTCCTAACCCTCCTAAGTCATTCACGTTGAAACTCGGTTCGAGAACCCATTGAAGTCATTAATATTGATTCACCATCCTCGGTCATGTTCCCAAGACTTAGACTACCTTTAATCAGGTCTTAAGAAGCCTCTAAGGTCACCCAAAGATTCCCCGAGCTTCCCTCTTTCTTTCTCTATTTTTCCACAAAACTGGTGGACATCATCCCCTCACATCGATCGATCGATGTGACATCATCCCCTCACATCGATCGATCGATGTCCATCAGAGAACATCGATCTCTCAGCCTCTTATACATCGATCGATCGAAGTGACTTCATCCCCTCACATCGATCGATCGATGTCCATCAGAGGACATCATACCCTCACATCGATCGATCGAAGTACTTCATCCCCTCACATCGATCGATCTATGTCCATCAGAGGACATCATACCCTCACATCGATCGATCGATGTACTTCATCCCCTCACATCGATCGATCTATGTCCATCAGAGGACATCATACCCTCACATCGATCGATCGATGTACTTCATCCCCTCACATCGATCGATCTATGTCCATCAGAGGACATCATACCCTCACATCGATCGATCGATGTACTTCATCCCCTCACATCGATCGATCTATGTCCCCGATTCCAGAACAGAAACTTTGCGATTTCTGCAGAAACTGCAGAACCATAACTCCAATTGATCCAAAACTTCATCCCAATCAATCCAAGCCTAATCCCTACTATAATCTCATGCTTAAACTACGAATCAAACACCGCACCCATATCAATTACCGATTCAAGCCTAACACTCAAACCCTCTACCCAAAACAACCCAAAAATCCTACCTTTCTCTCCATTATTCTGTCAATCTAAAATAGCGGCAAAGAGAGGGTTCAAGGGGTTGGGATTTGCAGGATTTCACATGATCAACAACACCAACGAATGCTTTTTCATATACATTGGCCAAATCTCGAAACGAAAGCACATAGATAATATACAAATAATCACAAAACGAAACTACTGCATGGTGATCCAACTTGATATCAAAATAGGCCGTTTATCTTTCACAAATCGTAAGAACTTATAAGAAAGTTACTTGCCTGTGATTACTCGAAGACGGATTGGAGAACGGACGGAGTTTGGATCAAAACCTGAGGGTGTCTTCCTCTCCTACACCTTTGGGGAAACGGCTAGGGCTTAGGGGGAGCAAGGAGTCGACGCTTTTTCTGAGGGATGGGAAAAACTGACGTTCAGTCAGTTTATATATGGGAAGGGGAAAGTTTGGTGTTTCTAAATTATATCCTTAATCTAATTTATCTTAAAGGATAAACCTTAATTATTTAATTCTAAATTAAATATAAATAAATTCTAATATTAAATCCCCTCATTAATTTCTAATTAATCCTCATATAAATGCCTAATTTATTTCCGTTGACCGTCATTAATTTCTGTGAAATCCTTCTTTGTCTTTTAACTACCCTACGGAGGGTGCGGGGCATAACATTCCACCCCCCTTACAAAAAGTTTCGTCCTCGAAACTTGTGCGTTACGAAATTAATGGCTTAGTATAGCCCTTCCTAAACTATTTACTTTGGTCATGACCGAAATTAGTATCCCTTGCGTATTCCGATATGGTACCCATTTCACTTCCTCGGTACAGGACTAAGTTCTCAAATCATTCAGTGTGTAAGCACACAATGTACTCTTTAAATCCATTATCCTCTGCCTGATAGATCGTAACCTATTCTTGTATAGTCCTCGAATCAACCTTAAGTGTAACGTCAATATACACGCTTCATGACTTAATCGTCGGTCTATATCGAACTTATAGTTGCCATCCTGACCAACCCTCTAAAATCAGTTCTTAAGTGTATTACAATCCTTAACTCAACGCCTTGCTCACAAGACTCATCCCTAAGGCCATATGTATTTTTCGAAATATGTTGTACTCTAGTACGATTTAATTTAGTCAATACTACGTCCCTTAAGGTGCTCTAGTCCTTATGCGATTCAATCCTCAGTCCTCGCTAATGAGTGCTTACAATCTTCCACTTACCCACTTGACGTGTATCACCTAGCTTATCGAAATCTACGATCCCGATTCATAAACTTATCCCATATGATTTACCATTAAATACTCAACCATACTAACCTCCTTTGTGTATGCCAATACGGTAACCGTTACCCCTCCTTAACGCAACTAAGTCTTCAAAAGCAATTCTTATATACTTATCAACTAGCTCTATGATCATGCTCTTAATCTCTCATAGATACCGTCATAAGCCTAGTATACGAACTACATGTATGGACATGCTTCTTTTTAAAGAAAATGCAGTTTAAGTGGCTATAATTCAAAATATAGCTTCGATTAGTTATACAGTATTTCTAAATTTTTTTTTTGTAAACATGCGAGCTAAAATATTATAAAATCGTCTTCGCAGATGTTGATTCACATGACCTCTTATAAAAAAAAGACTAACTTGTTCGCAAGAATGTCTCAAACGAGGAAGAAAAGAATATATATGGGCATATCCTACTCTCAAGAGTGTTTCAGGTAGGACCTCCTTAACACCATTTGAAACTCAACGACATGAAGTTTAATAAAATAATTTGGAAGTGGCATATCTCTTTTAAAAAGAATGTACGTTTTGCAACTACTTTTGTCTCGTAAACTATTAGGTAACTTCGTAGCAAGCAGGTGATAATTCCAAGGATAAAATGCTTACGATATCGATAATCAACAACTCTCATCATTTTAACAAAATAAACATGGTGAAACGAAAATTTGCGAAATAATACCAGAAATATACAGACATATTGTTTTTCAAATCCTCAACATTTTAAAATGTATCTATTTTTCAGAGTTTGTCAATAGTAGTTGAAATTCCATCAGGTGGAAATACGAAGGCGGAACAAAATATAGCATTGTTAAGTTAGCAGACTATACAAATAAGCACCCTAATTAAAATACTTAGAAACATTGAAAAATCTTTGAAATATAAGGTATATCTTGGCGTACGTGCTCATGTATAAATACTTAACCACTTGAAAAATATTTGCCCATACTTCATATAATTTCTATGATTCACTCTTACGGTCAAGGTAAATTCTACCTAAGTACCATAACTTATAGGTCTAATATTCGTCTATTCATGCTAACATCTTTAGCTGAGACTGTCCAATCTTAGCATGACAAACTAGATATTAATCGTCTTAAGATATTCTCATTCACCGTACTTCCATGGGCCACCCTGATCCATTGCACTTCTCACTGGGTTGTTTTTAACCGCTAATACTAACTCCGTTAAATCTCACCTGAAAAGCAATCATTACTTGTTCATGCTGGCTCCCTTGCAATTTCAAGCCAACCCGACTCAAGCCAAGTAACCCATTGTTTCTAGGGGTTCATCACTTAGCGAAAGATTTTATGACACTTTATTGCTCCACAGTGTAAAATATAATCGATTCTCATATGTCGCTACCGATCAATATTAACAATGAGTCTAATATGATCGGCCTATTTTGGTAATTCTAAAATTGACATCTTAATTGTAAACTATAAACTCCGTTGACAGTATCTTTCACTAACTCTACTGATCGTAATGCTTATAAATCGTTGCTTAATTTCTGCCATGCTACTATAAATCCTCCCTTAGTATTTACTCCACTATTACTATTCATTTCTTAGTAGCTATGGTCCCAACTTAGTCCTAAGCCTACTATGGTATTACCGTCTAGGTAAGAATATGGACCTTCTCTAGTTTACCCTAGTGGTGTCAGGTGCTATATTACAATTATGGTAAGGGAGCCCGAGTTACTGCCTGACCCGGTAATATGGATCTAAGGTTTGTACTAGGATGTTCTGATTGACATCATAATTCATTCAAATCAATTATATACTGTTCAACTAGGGTTACTAAGATCACGACTTAGAGAGTTGTGATCATCCTTAGATAAGGGAGAATTGTATGGGGTATCTTAGATGTACGTGCGTCCAAAACCGTTGGCCCTCTTCGGTTTAGGATTATAACTTATCTCTAGGATCGTTCTTAGCATCATCATTCTTATCTCTAAGATCGCGTGTTATCTCCCAATCATAATTAGTACATAATCAACACCTATTACTAATTCCATACTTATGTCTAAGGTCAACTCGTAATCAATATCATTACTTACGTCTAAGATCGTGACTTATGTGCAGAATCATCGCTTATAACTGAGGTCAGTGCCTATGTTCATGATCATCACCTTAAGTTCAAATCATCACTTAGGTCTGAGATTGTGTCTTAGGGGTAAAATCGTCAGTTATTTTCTAATATCAGGGCCTGGAGAAGTACGGCGTGCGATGGGGCCGTATCCTCAGAGTGGTTCCCTCAAAGGTTGGGAGTGCACGCTTCGCATCTCCTCAGTGTAATACCCTATGCTACGCCGAGGCGGTGGTAGAGGAGGGGGTTGCTGCTGCTGCTGAGCAACATCTTGCGCTATCACTGTGATAGCGTCTATCAGTGCCTGGGGTACTGACACTGGTGGTGGTGTAGGGTTCTCGTCCCCATTGCCACTGTTTCCTTGGTTGTCACTTTTGGGAGGCATTTTTTTTCTGCAAAATCAACGCTTATTAGCATTCAGTAATTCCAAAAATATAAGTACTGAAAGCCCTTATGCGTTGTACAAGGTAGAATTTGTACCCTAAGTAGAGTAACATTTATTGATTAACTTTTATCGCGCTCGCACACACCCAGCCCAATCAAACTTATGTCTAAGATCATATACTTAGACCTAAATATCAACTTAAGGTGAAGATCATTGCTTAAGACTCAACTTGTCATAACCTAGGTCTCCGAGGTAGATCTGAAGCCTAGGCTCTGATACCACCTGTAGCGCCCCGACCCGGACAACGGAATCCGAACCGGTACACCCGTCGTAGCTTACTGAGAAGACTACAAGACGTCTCATCTCTCGTTTACACATCATCAATGACGTAAGAGAAATAAGTGCGGAAACATGTATCTAATAAATCTCCACCATCAACTCAATACATCAAGTGATAACAACATCTCTAAGGGTAACCACAGTAATCACGAATTAATCCTCAAGAGTAGGAAAGAACTGAAATCAATAATAACTGTCTCATCTAGCCCCCAACTTGTCTCTATGTATCCCATTCAGCCCACTCGCCGTCATCCTCAATAAAGATCATATCGTACTCGGGTTCTCCTGTAACATAAAGGCAGTACCCTTAGCGAAAAACGCTAGCAAGTAACCCGCTTATAAGACATACGGGATCAACACATGGCAAGACATGAGTAATAGGTAATTCAAGGGAATTGTGGGGCACATGTCTTGTAAACTTCCAAATATAGAAATGAGTCACGTAATAGCAAGTACAGCAATTCGGAACGCAATTAACAAATTAATATCAATCAATTAACATGAGCATTCATTCCACAACGACTCTCGTGATGCGTGTCAAAATATGCACTACACTACACAATCACATATGCATGAACCTTTTCTTTTCAAATCAATGCAATGCATGTCACAATGTCCGGTTCCTAACTCATTACCTTGTAACGCACCCCGGCTTATATTTCCATCCCGGTTAACGTTACAAGCTCATATGCTCTGTGATGCACCTCGGCTTATATTTCCATCCCGATTAACATCACAGATCTCGTAAAACTCTACAATGCACCTCGGCTTAAATTTCCATCCCGATTAACATTGTAGAGGACTTTATACCCTGTAACGCACCCCGGCTTATATTTCCATCCCGGTTAACGTTACAGTCTTTTGTGTCCTGCAATGCACTCCGGCTTAAATTTCCATCCCGGTTAACATTGCAGTTCACCTTCGCAAATCTGTGCCGAAGCACATCTCTTTTTCAAAACCTTATGCAATGCAAGTGCCATGATGCAAGACTCCTTATTTCAATCACACTTCTCGTTCACATAAGCAATTCACATTCACATGCGCAAGTACAAGTCACACACAAGAGTTCACTAGCTTATTCATCAACACTTAGACTTCAACTAGCTCGTCAACACTTAACCTTGATTCTAAGGCTCACAACCCAATGAGAGTATCCCTATCTTTCCTTCATTGAACTCTAAGACACCTTGTACGTTCATTTCCTAACCCTCCTAAGTCATTCACGTTGAAACTCGGTTCGAGAACCCATTGAAGTCATCAATATTGATTCACCATCCTCGGTCATGTTCCCAAGACTTAGACTACCTTTAATCAGGTCTTAAGAAGCCTCTAAGGTCACCCAAAGATTCCCCGAGCTTCCCTCTTTCTTTCTCTATTTTTCCACAAAACTGGTGGACATCATCCCCTCACATCGATCGATCGATGTGACATCATCCCCTCACATCGATCGATCGATGTCCATCAGAGAACATCGATCTCTCAGCCTCTTATACATCGATCGATCGAAGTGACTTCATCCTCTCACATCGATCGATCGATGTCCATCAGAGGACATCATACCCTCACATCGATCGATCGAAGTACTTCATCCCCTCACATCGATCGATCTATGTCCATCAGAGGACATCATACCCTCACATCGATCGATCGATGTACTTCATCCCCTCACATCGATCGATCTATGTCCATCAGAGGACATCATACCCTCACATCGATCGATCGATGTACTTCATCCCCTCACATCGATCGATCTATGTCCATCAGAGGACATCATACCCTCACATCGATCGATCGATGTACTTCATCCCCTCACATCGATCGATCTATGTCCCCGATTCCAGAACAGAAACTTTGCGATTTCTGCAGAAACTGCAGAACCATAACTCCAATTGATCCCAAACTTCATCCCAATCAATCCAAGCCTAATCCCTACTATAATCTCATGCTTAAACTACGAATCAAACACCGCACCCATATCAATTACCGATTCAAGCCTAACACTCAAACCCTCTACCCAAAACAACCCAAAAATCCTACCTTTCTCTCCATTATTCTGTCAATCTAAAATAGCGGCAAAGAGAGGGTTCAAGGGGTTGGGATTTGCAGGATTTCACATGATCAACAACACCAACGAATGCTTTTTCATATACATTGGCCAAATCTCGAAACGAAAGCACATAGATAATATACAAATAATCACAAAACGAAACTACTGCATGGTGATCCAACTTGATATCAAAATAGGCCGTTTATCTTTCACAAATCGTAAGAACTTATAAGAAAGTTACTTGCCTGTGATTACTCGAAGACGGATTGGAGAACGGACGGAGTTTGGATCAAAACCTGAGGGTGTCTTCCTCTCCTACACCTTTGGGGAAACGGCTAGGGCTTAGGGGGAGCAAGGAGTCGACGCTTTTTCTGAGGGATGGGAAAAACTGACGTTCAGTCAGTTTATATATGGGAAGGGGAAAGTTTGGTGTTTCTAAATTATATCCTTAATCTAATTTATCTTAAAGGATAAACCTTAATTATTTAATTCTAAATTAAATATAAATAAATTCTAATATTAAATCCCCTCATTAATTTCTAATTAATCCTCATATAAATGCCTAATTTATTTCCGTTGACCGTCATTAATTTCTGTGAAATCCTTCTTTGTCTTTTAACTACCCTACGGAGGGTGCGGGGCATAACATTCCACCCCCCTTACAAAAAGTTTCGTCCTCGAAACTTGTGCGTTACGAAATTAATGGCTTAGTATAGCCCTTCCTAAACTATTTACTTTGGTCATGACCGAAATTAGTATCCCTTGCGTATTCCGATATGGTACCCATTTCACTTCCTCGGTACAGGACTAAGTTCTCAAATCATTCAGTGTGTAAGCACACAATGTACTCTTTA
Organism: Eustoma russellianum; assembly: GCA_036186865.1. NCBI lineage: Eukaryota > Viridiplantae > Streptophyta > Magnoliopsida > Gentianales > Gentianaceae > Eustoma > Eustoma russellianum. Next base: position 12,762,594 of record AP025060.1, read on the forward strand.
AATCCATTGTCCTCTGCCTGATAGATCGTAACCTATTCTTCTATAGTCCTCGAATCAACCTTAAGTGTAACGTCAATATACACGCTTCATGACTTAATCGTCGGTCTATATCGAACTTATAGTTGCCATCCTGACCAACCCTCTAAAATCAGTTCTTAAGTGTATTACAATCCTTAACTCAACGCCTTGCTCACAAGACTCATCCCTAAGGCCATATGTATTTTTCGAAATATGTTGTACTCTAGTACGATTTAATTTAGTCAATACTACGTCCCTTAAGGTGCTCTAGTCCTTATGCGATTCAATCCTCAGTCCTCGCTAATGAGTGCTTACAATCTTCCACTTACCCACTTGACGTGTATCACCTAGCTTATCGAAATCTACGATCCCGATTCATAAACTTATCCCATATGATTTACCATTAAATACTCAACCATACTAACCTCCTTTGTGTATGCCAATACGGTAACCGTTACCCCTCCTTAACGCAACTAAGTCTTCAAAAGCAATTCTTATATACTTATCAACTAGCTCTATGATCATGCTCTTAATCTCTCATAGATACCGTCATAAGCCTAGTATACGAACTACATGTATGGACATGCTTCTTTTTAAAGAAAATGCAGTTTAAGTGGCTATAATTCAAAATATAGCTTCGATTAGTTATACAGTATTTCTAAATTTTTTTTTGTAAACATGCGAGCTAAAATATTATAAAATCGTCTTCGCAGATGTTGATTCACATGACCTCTTATAAAAAAAAGACTAACTTGTTCGCAAGAATGTCTCAAACGAGGAAGAAAAGAATATATATGGGCATATCCTACTCTCAAGAGTGTTTCAGGTAGGACCTCCTTAACACCATTTGAAACTCAACGACATGAAGTTTAATAAAATAATTTGGAAGTGGCATATCTCTTTTAAAAAGAATGTACGTTTTGCAACTACTTTTGTCTCGTAAACTATTAGGTAACTTCGTAGCAAGCAGGTGATAATTCCAAGGATAAAATGCTTACGATATCGATAATCAACAACTCTCATCATTTTAACAAAATAAACATGGTGAAACGAAAATTTGCGAAATAATACCAGAAATATACAGACATATTGTTTTTCAAATCCTCAACATTTTAAAATGTATCTATTTTTCAGAGTTTGTCAATAGTAGTTGAAATTCCATCAGGTGGAAATACGAAGGCAGAACAAAATATAGCATTGTTAAGTTAGCAGACTATACAAATAAGCACCCTAATTAAAATACTTAGAAACATTGAAAAATCTTTGAAATATAAGGTATATCTTGGCGTACGTGCTCATGTATAAATACTTAACCACTTGAAAAATATTTGCCCATACTTCATATAATTTCTATGATTCACTCTTACAGTCAAGGTAAATTCTACCTAAGTACCGTAACTTATAGGTCTAATGTTCGTCTATTCATGCTAACATCTTTAGCTAAGACTGTCCAATCTTAGCATGACAAACTAGATATTAATCGTCTTAAGATATTCTCATTCACCGTACTTCCATGGGCCACCCTGATCCATTGCACTTCTCACTGGGTTGTTTTTAACCGCTAATACTAACTCCGTTAAATCTCACCTGAAAAGCAATCATTACTTGTTCATGCTGGCTCCCTTGCAATTTCAAGCCAACCCGACTCAAGCCAAGTAACCCATTGTTTCTAGGGGTTCATCACTTAGCGAAAGATTTTGTGACACTTTATTGCTCCACAGTGTAAAATATAATCGATTCTCATATGTCGCTACCGATCAATATTAACAATGAGTCTAATATGATCGGCCTATTTTGGTAATTCTAAAATTGACATCTTAATTGTAAACTATAAACTCCGTTGACAGTATCTTTCACTAACTCTACTGATCGTAATGCTTATAAATCGTTGCTTAATTTCTGCCATGCTACTATAAATCCTCCCTTAGTATTTACTCCACTATTACTATTCATTTCTTAGTAGCTATGGTCCCAACTTAGTCCTAAGCCTACTATGGTATTATCGTCTAGGTAAGAATATGGACCTTCTCTAGTTTACCCTAGTGGTGTCAGGTGCTATATTACAATTATGGTAAGGGAGCCCGAGTTACTGCCTGACCCGGTAATATGGATCTAAGGTTTGTACTAGGATGTTCTGATTGACATCATAATTCATTCAAATCAATTATATACTGTTCAACTAGGGTTACTAAGATCACGACTTAGAGAGTTGTGATCATCCTTAGATAAGGGAGAATTGTATGGGGTATCTTAGATGTACGTGCGTCCAAAACCGTTGGCCCTCTTCGGTTTAGGATTATAACTTATCTCTAGGATCGTTCTTAGCATCATCATTCTTATCTCTAAGATCGCGTGTTATCTCCCAATCATAATTAGTACATAATCAACACCTATTACTAATTCCATACTTATGTCTAAGGTCAACTCGTAATCAATATCATTACTTACGTCTAAGATCGTGACTTATGTGCAGAATCATCGCTTATAACTGAGGTCAGTGCCTATGTTCATGATCATCACCTTAAGTTCAAATCATCACTTAGGTCTGAGATTGTGTCTTAGGGGTAAAATCGTCAGTTATTTTCTAATATCAGGGCCTGGAGAAGTACGGCGTGCGATGGGGCCGTATCCTCAGAGTGGTTCCCTCAAAGGTTGGGAGTGCACGCTTCGCATCTCCTCAGTGTAATACCCTATGCTACGCCGAGGCGGTGGTAGAGGAGGGGGTTGCTGCTGCTGCTGAGCAACATCTTGCGCTATCACTGTGATAGCGTCTATCAGTGCCTGGGGTACTGACACTGGTGGTGGTGTAGGGTTCTCGTCCCCATTGCCACTGTTTCCTTGGTTGTCACTTTTGGGAGGCATTTTTTTTTCTGCAAAATCAACGCTTATTAGCATTCAGTAATTCCAAAAATATAAGTACTGAAAGCCCCTATGCGTTGTACAAGGTAGAATTTGTACCCTAAGTAGAGTAACATTTATTGATTAACTTTTATCGCGCTCGCACACACCCAGCCCAATCAAACTTATGTCTAAAATCATATACTTAGACCTAAATATCAACTTAAGGTGAAGATCATTGCTTAAGACTCAACTTGTCATAACCTAGGTCTCCGAGGTAGATCTGAAGCCTAGGCTCTGATACCACCTGTAGATTATATCCTTGAATAGTGGCAAGACACGAGAAAGAGGGGAAAGAGAGGAGGAGTCGCGGTCTCAACCATGGGCAACCCTCGAGTAGCCGGCAATAGCGAAGAGCCGCCTGTCCTCGAGGCTTCAGAGGAGTGACAAGGGTGGCTGCACCTTCTACCCACAGGAGCTTCCAGAAGAACGAAGCAGGACATTTAGAGGTACAGGGCTTGGGCCAAAATTAGGCCTTTTTTCTCAATCCTAGATATTTTTTATTGGACCATTTAGCGATATCGAAAATGATCAGTAATAATCTAGGGAATACAAAATTGTAACTCCAGCAATAAAAAGAGTTAAAAAGACAGACCAGCTTTAGCCCAAAATTAAGCCAGGCCCAACTGTGTGCTTGACTCAAAAAATAGAAACTGGAAATAATCCCCTATGGTTGTTTGACTATGGTGCTACCAACACCATGTCGAATGATGTCTGTGACTTCCACTACCACACTCAACGCTAGAAAACATTTATGCAGACTGCCAATGGTGGATGTTCCTCTGTGGAAAGGGCATGCAGTATTACTACTTTGCCATCCCTAAAACTCAAAAACTGCCTTTATGTTCCTACTTTGTATCATAAGTTGCTATCTATCAGTCATATTAAAATAGTTGAATTGTATTATACTGGTACACCCAAGGTTGCCTTCTGTAGGATATCGAAAAGGGGAGATAATTGGGCATAGTTCTGAATGTGGTGGGCTCTAGATTGTTGATGAGGTGGACCAACACGGTACGACAGTGCTTACTCATAGGACAGTAGATAGGCAGGTCTGGTGGTGGTACTGCCGACTGGGTCATCCTTCCTTGGGGTACTTAAATATGTTATTTTACAAAATTTTAATAAGTATTCTCATTTATAATGTAATACATGTATTTTAGCAAAGAGTCATAAACATTCCTATCCCAAGAATAATACCAAGACATTGAGTTTGTTTTTCATCATTCGCTCGGATGTTTGGGGACCTGCCCATGCTCCCAGCCCAAATGGTTTTTCGCATTTCTTGCTATTTCTTGATGGTTGTAGTAGAATGACTTCGGTTTGTTGTCTTAAGCACAAGTCCAATTTCTTTGATAAATTTGTTACTTTTATCACATGATTGAAACACAATACCAGATAAACATACAAATCCCACATATTGATAAAAGGAGAGAATATGTGAACAAACTGTTACAGGACTTCTTCCAAGAATACTGACTTGTACACCAAAATATCTGTCCAGATACTGCTCGACAAAATGGAGTAGCTGAACGAAAAAATTGTATATTTCTTGAAATCATTCGTTCCCTTATGATTGAGTCTAAAGTACCCATCCACTACTGGATAGAAGCTATTGCCACTACAAATTACCTCATAAACAGAACAAAAATCCTCAAACACCAGACACACATTGACTCAGTTGTTCGATACCACCCAGCACCTCTCCGTCTTACTCTTCCTTCATGATATTTGGTTGCACAGTATATGTTCATGTACATAAAGATCAACATTCTAAATTTGACCCATGTTCAATCAAATGTGTCTTTATTGGTTACTGAATTAATAAAACGAGGTACATATGCTTTGACCCTCAAACACACCATCTATACACAATCGTGGACTGTGATTTCCTAGAAACAGAATATTATTTTCACACCCAACCTTGTGGTCAGAGGGAGGTGTCTCAGGGTGACTCACTTGGTTGGTTACACAAACCTATTATGTCAGAAACTGTTCGAATAGAGGGAGTAAGCCAAGCTACCAGACAAACTTCTGATAACAAGTGGGAGTCTAGTATGGCTAACCATGATCCTCTTTCACTCCGGACGAGTGTGTTGAGGTAAGTGAGTCCATATCTTCCAAAATGCCCTCCACTGATTCTCTAAAAAATTCTAGAAGAACCAAAGTCCACATATCACAAGTATGCGTTGAGAAAAAGGGTTTGAGTGATTCACAAAACTGCATGATTTAAATAACGTGTGCTAAAGAAATGCATGATATATTTTATGACTTGACACGTTTTTGCAAGAAACCTGCCTTATGTAGTTTATATATAATGTTGCCGTACAAACAAGCCATGAAGCTTTAAAGCTTGCATCAAATGGCAAACGTTTGTTGTGTTTGAACTATTTTCAGGTGCCTCCATTAATGAACTAAACTAGTTCATTAAGTGAAGTACTTAGTTAAATGAACTAAGCAGTTCATTAAATGGAGATATATCTGAAAAAGGCATAAAGGCAACAAATTGAAGAATGAAAAGTCTCCTCTCCTTATCGTATCACATTATTTTACATATATATATATATATATATATATTCAGATTTTTTTAAAAGGCACTATACACATATATTCCAACGTACTACGACACGTTATATATTTTACGAACGTACGTTAACGTCACACCACTATACTTACCTCATATTTATGAGTATATTCAGGTATTATATCAAATGATATAAGTCATGGTGATGACAAAATTATTACGACACGTTACAAGGTCTAAACCAAAAATTGTCGTATCGGGTGACAACGGAAACTTCGCCAACGTATCACGTACTTGCCATATATAGATTCCAGCCTCTACACTTCAAAAATGGCCACAAATTTCGTGGCTTACATGGTACACTCAGCCATAAAATCATTCCATGTTGGCACACACAAATCACCCCCAATTAAGGCCAAATTGTAGAGATTTCAAATTCAAAGTTTAAAGCACATGGGGCACCACTTACTTCAGCCTTTAGAGCTGAATAGTCAATTTATTCTACGTAAATTATGTGTGACATAATATATATAACATGTGCAAAAATTTTGAATTTAATCAGAGAAAAATCGCGTAGTCGACAAAAGTCGACAATTCAGTTTTCTACGAACACATCACATGAAACGTTTTTGGCATGACATGTAACATGTTTCTAGACACTTTTAACATTTTCAATACATATTAAAGTGTTCTAGAACATTCAAATTAGGGCTGATTGGAATATACCATATCTGTATAATTATTGTGCACTATTTTACAAAGTTTGCAAAAATAAATTCAGCACATGTTCAAGCTTAGTCGCACGCCTAGAGCTTCTTGGTGGAGCCTATGTGGAGCTTATTTGGTATCTTGATTGGTGAAGAATGGACTATACAAGATTAGTTACATAATGGATGGAGCTACACAAGGTAATGTTTCAAACTATGTCACATATATGACACATGCTGAAAATTCATCATGTGTGTGAATATGGCCGAAAATTTCATCTTAATTGTGATATAGTTGCCTCTTCATTTTCAAGGGATTAATATAATACTATTATGGAAATAATTTGAACATGTCGAATATTAGACATGCTGAAAATTTCAGCATGTGAATAAATGAGTTGGCCGATTTTCTTGAGTTAAATGAAGACAATTCATCTTGCAAATTAAGTGGGATTGATTATGTGATTTTGGAAATGTTTTATGATTAATTTGACACATGTTTTAAGTGAAATTTTCAGATTTGTACAGTCATCAAATGATGACAAATCTCATCCAATCCAGGAGTGTTGACCAAATAAGCAAGGCCAAGATGATCATCTAATGAAGTGTTGCCAAGTAAGCAAGTTGATGTCACAATTATACAAGGCATTTTTCCAAGGACTTAAAATAGAATTTCCAAAGGGAAGATAAGCCCTAGAGTGGGCGGCCATATTGACATAAAAGGAAGAGAAGAAGAGCAAATAAAACACAAGAGAAGTCTTAGAATTTCAAGTGTGCAAAAACGTTTCCTATACTCTCTTCTTCTACATTTCTTTCTTCTCTATCTTTCTCGAAGACTATTGTATTTATATTCAAATACATTGTATAGGCTTCACTCATACCACCATACATGCTCTATTATTGTAAAAGGTTGATCAAGGTGTGATCAAACCTTCATCCGTTCGGTGGTAATGTTCGTGATCATTGTGATTGCTTGTTTCGATTGTAAAGGGTTGGAGTTGGTGTATAACTCCATCAACCCTGTGTGATAAGGTGTTATTTTGTTTGGTGATAACCGAGGAAGGTATCATCAAAGACTGGAGTAGGTTGATTTAACCGAACTAGTATAAAATTCTTTGTGTTCTCTACTTTTCAGCACTTTACTTTCAGTTTCCTGCACTGTGCATCATTTTCATTGCAGTAGTAAAAATATCAAACGAGTTTAAAAAATCACAAAACTTTCTAGAAACATAGAGACACGTTTTAAGTTTCATTTGGCGCAAGTTTCAACCTTTTTGGACAAGTATTAGTCATTCAAACGTCAATAGATTTGAGACTAGTGCAGTCTGATTTTCAGACTTGCAAAGGTTAAGACTTTGAACGTATTTGACTTACTTCACAAAGGAATTTTTCAAAACTATTTCAACCCAATTAAATACATATAGTAAGGGGTTGGTCATTAAATTTTCAGACCATTTGGAGCCACGGTTTAATCGGAATAAACTTTTTAAATCAGATTACCGTTTCTAACAGATTTGCGTAATCTGACCACTAACAATTTTTCAAAGGGTTAAAGGTTGAATTTTGATCTGAAATTTTTAGCAGATATTCAAAACATATGAGAATACAATCTCTCCAAGTTTCAGAATTTTTGAAGGCCTGTAACCTAGTTTTTCAAACGTTGTAAAACAGGACCTAAAAACAAAAACTGTTTTCAGAAGTTGGGTTTTTGGGTCAAAACAATTTTAAAAACTAAATTTTTTACACCCACTATTCAATCATCCCCCTTCTAGTGGTGCCTTATAGGTCCTACAAGTGATATCAGAATGCAGACACACTCACAACAAGAAGATCCAATGATCTAAGTGAGATGGCAACCACTAGCTTCAAAACCGAGGAAGAAGGTATGTCTAGTCAAAGGCCTCCTCTTTTTGATGGAGAGTCCTTTATTCAATGGAAATTAAGAATGAAACTTTTTCTTATGGCCATTGATATTGATCTATGGTCCATCAAAGAAGATGGTCCATTTGTTCCTTCAACATTATATACTGTAGATGGTGCCATACTAGAGGTTGTAAAACCAAAACAAGAATATACTAGTGATGACAAAAAGAGACTAAGCATGAATGCTAGAGCTATACAATTACTCTTAAACGGGCTAAGCAAAAGTGAATCTAGTTATGTGTATAATTGCTCTAATGCTCAAGAAATATGGAGAATTCTTGAGATGAAACATAAAGGGACTAGCCAAAGAAAGGAGTCCAAGATGAATATTCTTATGTCCACACTTGAGTCCTTTAAATTATTGCCAAATGAGTCTATTGTTGATATGGATCTACGCTTGACTAACATTTATAATTCTCTTGAGTCTCTTGGCAAAGCTTTCTCTACGCAGAAAAAGGTCCAAAAGGTACTACGAAGTCTTCCATCCGAATGGGACCCTAATGTGACAGCTATAGAGGAAAGCAAAGAAACCAAATCAATAAATATGGAGGTACTAATTGGATCACTAAAGGTATATGAAAACAAACTCACTTTAAGGAAATCGGAATCAACGTGGAAACAAGGTAAGACTATTGCTTTTAAATCAAATGAATATGTTGTTGGGTGCAGCAATTGTCCCGTGGCGTAGGCCGGTGGGCGTAGGCCGTGTGGGCCAAGTCACAGTCGAATGCCGTAGGCGCTTGTGTGCTGAATGCACTATAAGGCTAGGGTATGCGCATCTCCTGTCACCAATTGGTTTTGGGAGAGATGGTAGCGCCTGAGGTCCTACAAGTGGTATCAGAGCGAGGTCACGGGTTCGATTCCCAGCAGGAGCAATTGCTGAGGGGGAGATTGTTGGGTGCAGCAATTGTCCCGTGGCGTAGGCCGGTGGGCGTAGGCCGTGTGGGCCAAGTCACAGTCGAATGCCGTAGGCGCTTGTGTGCTGAATGCACTATAAGGCTAGGGTATGCGCATCTCCTGTCACCAATTGGTTTTGGGAGAGATGGTAGCGCCTGAGGTCCTACAAGTGGTATCAGAGCGAGGTCACGGGTTCGATTCCCAGCAGGAGCAATTGCTGAGGGGGAGATTGTTGGGTGCAGCAATTGTCCCGTGGCGTAGGCCGGTGGGCGTAGGCCGTGTGGGCCAAGTCACAGTCGAATGCCGTAGGCGCTTGTGTGCTGAATGCACTATAAGGCTAGGGTATGCGCATCTCCTGTCACCAATTGGTTTTGGGAGAGATGGTAGCGCCTGAGGTCCTTTTAAAGGTTGAACCCAACCCAAAGGGCCCCCACTGCCCCAGCCCAAGAAGCTGCGTGGAGGATGTGTCTCCCACAAAGCAGGTCTTTGGCCTGGCAGCAGATAATCTTTTAATTTGTTTGAAGGGTCAAACGATCTTATTTTTGTCTGATTTTTGGACAGAGTCTTGTTAACTCATTGAAGTTTAATTCTGGAAAGTTTCATAATTTTTGGAGTTGTGTACAATTATTTGTGAATTTTTGAAAAATGGGTTCTGAATCTGAGTTGGTCTCAGATTCTGTTTTCAAGGGGATTTTAACAAAGGGTTGTAGTGTAATTTCCGCTAACCACTATTCACCCCCCCCCTCTAGTGGTGTTCATTGCAGGTGCACGGTCCAACATTTGGTATCAGAGCCAGACCAACACCACTCAAAAGAAGCAAGATTCAACACCGTACGAACAATACAAGGCCAAGAAACAACAATTCATAATATACTGCTTGTCTCAAATCAAAGGTACATATTATGGCTATTGTTTCTCACAAAGGTGAGTTGGAAGGTATGTCCACACAACGCCCTCCTCTTTTTGATGGCAATAATTTTGTTCATTGGAAACTAAGAATGAGGCTATTCTTAAAGGCTATAGACATCGATTTATGGTCTATAGTTGAAGATGGGCCGTACATTCCAATGAAAGTTGTACAAGTTAGTGGAGTAACTCAAGAGGTTGAAAAATACAAAAGTGAATGATCATCAGATGATAAAAAGAAAATGTCCATGAATGCTAAAGCTATGCAATTACTTTTGAATGGACTTACAACTTCTGAAGCAGGATATGTGTCAAATTGTACAAGTGCACACGACATGTGGAAATCACATGTATTAAAGCATGAAGGTACTAATGGTGTTAAAGAGTCAAAAATAAACATGCTTATGACTGAATTAGAGACTTTCAAAATGTTGCCAAACGAATCCATAACATCTATGGATTTGAGGATTACTAATATTTTCAATGCCCTTGAAGCTTTAGGGAAGTCATTTTCGAACAATGAAAAGGTTCAAAAGGTGCTACGAAGTCTCCCTGCTGAATGGGATCCAAAGGTGACTGCAATCGAGGAGACAAAGTCAATCACCAAGATGGATGAATTGATCGGGTCTCTTAAAGTCTATGAGGTAAAACTGAACCAACGAAAGTCTGAATCGTCTAAGTCATCCAGTAAGTCAATAGCCTTCAAAACAACTGAACCACATGCTAATAACGATGATAGTAATAGTGATACTGAATTAGACGATGACTTGATATTGATTGCTAGAAAACTTAGAAAGTTTTTCAAACGCCCAAATATGAATAGACAACATAATTCTTCTTCTTCTTCTTTTTCTCAATCTAAGAAAAATAACACAAACAAATGGTATAATAAAGAATTAAAGTGTTATGAATGCGGTCAAAAAGGACATATTTCATACGATTGTCCAACAAAGAAAAATAATAATAAAAACAACAATAATAAACAAGCCAAGGACAAGGAAGCTCAAACGTCAAAGACAAAGGAGTCTAAGGCAAGAAAAGGGAAACGAGCAATGAAGGTGAGCACATGGAGCGACTCATCCGACTCAGAATCCGAAACTGAGGAAGCTCAAGTGTGCTTCGTATCCAACGAGGTATGTTCTTCTTCTGATAGTGATTCTGATAGTGACATGACATTTGATGAAATGTATGAAGAATTCCTACGAATGCATGCTCACTGTAAGAGGCTCTCTAAAGAAAAGAAGAAACTAGTTGAAGAAAATGACAAGTTGAAGACGTCCAACTTGGAATTTTCCGATCAACTAGAATCTCTTAAACAAGAGTCTACTAATACTCTTGATTCTTTAGAGAACAAAATTGAATCATATAGGAAAGATGAACAAAAGTTACAAATGGAAAATAAAATGTTGAAATCCAAGTTAGAAAATTGTGAAAATGAAATAGTGCAACTTAAGTCTTCTAAATTTACCTTAGAAAAAATGATAGAACAATTTAAATCGGGTGCAAATATGTTAGATACACTTATCTCATCACAAAAGTATGGCAATGATAAAACCGGCCTAGGCTATAAAGAAGAAAACGAAAAAGTAAATGAAAAGACTAAGTTTGTTTCATCTAGTACAAAGTTGCCATATAATACAAAATCAACTTTGCCTGCTACATCTTCTTCTACACCTTCTTCTACTAATATCAAGGCAAAAATACAACACAAACCCACCAATATGCACATGCATAAACATACATCTAGGCCAAATTTTGCATCTAGACAACCTAGAAATCATGCCTACATGTATACAAATGCAACTAGACCAAATAAAATGCATCCAACTTTTTATGAACCTAAGCATAAGCAACTCTCATACAAGTCTTATAGAAATACACATGAATATACATATAGAGCACCATATAAGAAACAAAATCGCATGCCTTATACACATTATAAGATTCGGTCATCCTATAATGATTATCAACCATGGCGCAACATGTATAACAATGCATCCTCACTTATGTGGAATAATCATCTATATGCTTATCCTTCTTACTTTAACCATGCTAAAAATGTGCCTAGAAAGTATATTCAAGTTTGGATACCTAAGGGTTATCTAAACAAGAATAATGCCCCTAACATTCAAGGACCCAAATAAAGGGTACCTAAAACTTTGTCTCCATTGTAGGAAAAATGCAAGGAATGCAAGAAAGAGGCAAAGTCAAAGAATCTAAAAACCAAATGGTTTTTAGATAGTGGATGTTCGAGGCATATGACGGGCAACCCCAATCTATTCACCGAACTTGAACATATTGATGGTGGAAAGGTAACATTCGGTGACAACAACAAAGGAAAAGTTGTTGGAAAAGGAACAATCGGGGACCCAAACACATTTCAAATACGAAATGTGTTGCTAGTAAGCAATCTCTCTTATAATTTACTTAGTATTTCTCAACTTATAGATTGTGGTTATAATGTCTCCTTTCTTCCCAATTCTTGTGATATAATAAATGAAAAAGGAGAAACGGTTTTAAAAGGAAATAGAGATGGAAATATTTATACCCTTACCTTATATAACATGTTAAATGCTAAGGTTAAGTGTCTAATATCACATGACTTAGATGTGAATTTATGGCATAGAAGATTAGGCCATATAGGAATTTCAACCATTAGGAAATTATCTAAAAAGAATTTAATTAGAGGTATGCCTAAGTTAGACTTAGATAATTTTCAAATGTGTGAAACATGTATTAAGGGAAAACACATTAAAGAAACCTTAAAACCGAAACATGAAGTGAGTACTAGTCATGTACTAGAATTGCTTCACTTAGACTTATTTGGTCCAAGTAGGACAAGAAGTCTAGGTGGACACTACTATGTGTGTGTCATAGTAGACGATTACTCACGCTACACATGGACATTGTTCTTAACACACAAAGACGATGCTCCATTAGCAATCGAAACCCTTATCAAGCAACTTGAAAACATTTACGAAGAAAATGTCAAAAGAATTAGAAGTGATAGAGGTGGAGAATTTAAAAATAAAGACGTAATCAAATTTTGTGAACTTTATGGAATAAAACATGAATTCTCACCACCTAGAACACCACAACTCAATGGAGTTGTTGAACGTAAAAATAAAACGATTCAAGAAGTTGCAAGGACAATGCTGTGTGAAAATAAATTACCTAAGTATTTATGGGCTGAAGCTGTTAACTGTGCATGTTATATTATAAATAGGCTCACTATTAGAAAGAAATTAAATAAAACGCCTTATGAATTGCTAAACAATAGACAACCTAAAATAGATTATCTTAAAGTATTTGGATGTAAATGTTTTGTGCTAAACACTAAGGATAATCTAGATAAATTTGAACAAAAGTCTATTGAATGTATATTTGTTGGATATTCAACTAACTCAAGAGCATACAGGTGTTATAATCCTGCATCTAGAAAAATAATTGAATCCATACATGTGAAATTCAATGAAAATGCATGCTTTGAAGTTAGTGATAAACATCAACATAAACAAGAAACAAATGTTGAAAATATGTTTGATGATGAAGTATTACTTGAGCCTGTACTTGATCATCTAGAACCAACTCCCCCTGAACAAGACATGCATGAACCCTTAGATGAAATGAATCAAGAAAATTTGCAATTGGAAGATGATACAACTAATGATCCAATTACATATGATAACATTCACACTAATGAAACTTTTGAACAAGATGAGGGTGAACCTAGTCAATCTAGGAATTGGTGGCACCCTAGAGAATTAATCATTGGGGATCCAAGTGTTGGGGTTAGAACACGTAGAAACATAAGTCAACTTGAAGGACATAGCTTAGTCTCACACATAGAACCTAAGAATGTTAAGGAAGCCTTAGGTGACATATCATGGATAGATGCTATGCATGAGGAATTAAATCAATTCACAAGGAACAACGTATGGGACTTAGTACCTAAACCTGAAGACAAGTCTATCATAGGAACTAAATGGGTCTTCAGGAATAAAATGGATGAACAAGGAAATATTACAAGAAATAAGGCTAGACTAGTCGCACAAGGTTATAATCAACAAGAAGGAATAGATTATGAGGAAACCTTTGCACCCGTTGCACGACTAGAAGCAATTAGATTGTTACTTGCGATTGCAAGTCTAAGTAACATTAAACTCTTCCAAATGGATGTCAAGAGTGCATTCTTAAATGGATACATCCAAGAAGAAGTGTTTGTCAAACAACCCCCTGTATTTGAAGATCCAAAGAATCCTAACCATGTTTACAAGCTTAAGAAAGCTTTATATGGTTTGAAACAAGCTCCAAGAGCTTGGTATGATAGATTTGCAAACTTTCTTATTGTGAATAATTATGAAAGGGGAACCATAGACAACACATTATTCCTAAGAAGAAAAGGTAATGATTTGTTAATAGTTCAAATATACGTAGACGATATTATCTTTGGTTCAACTAACCCTACCTTAGTAAAAGACTTCGAAGAATGTATGAAGTCAGAGTTTGAAATGTCAATGGTAGGAGAGTTGAATTATTTCTTAGGACTCCAAATCAAACAAACCCCTCAAGGAATTCACATTAGCCAACTTAAGTATGTCAATGATATGATTAAGAAGTTTGGCTTTGAAGATTTGAAACCTACAACTACCCCCATGAGTGTTAGTACCAAACTCGATAAGGATGAAAATGGTAAACCTTTTGATGACACACTCTATAGGTCTATGATTGGCTCATTGTTATACTTAACTGCATCAAGACCTGATATCATGTTTAGTGTGTGTATGTGTGCTAGGTTTCAATCTTGTCCTAAGGTATCACATTACAATGCAGTGAAAAAGATATTTAGATATCTTAAGCATACACCTCACTTAGGACTATGGTATGATAAAAATGCTAAGTTGGAATTACACGCATATAGTGATGCTGATTATGGTGGTTGCAAGTTAGATAGAAAATCCACTAGCGGCACATGTCAATTCATAGGAACCAATTTGATCTCTTGGTTTTCTAAAAAGCAAGCTAGTGTAGCTCTTTCTACCACTGAAGCCGAGTATATTGCTTTGAGTTTATGTACTACCCAAATACTTTGGCTTAAACAGCAACTTAGTGATTTTGGCATTAAAATGAAAAAGATTCCAATTTTCTGCGATAGCACAAGTGCAATCAATCTTTCCCGGAATCCGGTGCTTCATTCTAAGGCCAAACACATTGAGGTGCGATACCACTTTCTTCGCGATCATGTTCCAAATGAGGACATAGTGATAAACCATATAAGAATTGATCACCAAATTGCTGATATCTTTACCAAACCCCTTAATCAAGCCACTTTTGAAAACTTACGAGCCAAATTAGGAATGATGACTTACGATACCATTGCATAGTTCTATCTTTTGCATGATTTGCAAAATAAAGGGGGAGATAGAATAAGAACATGATTTTAGTTGGTAAGTCATGGATTTTAGTTGGTAAGTCATTATTTGGTATGAAATGATAAGTTTCAATTGGTTATGAGTTGAGTATAGGTTAAGGGGGAGAGTATGAGTTGAGGGGGAGCAACATACTATTTAAAAGTTGAAAACATTTGGTTAAATTTTTGGTTATAAGTTGTGACATTAAAATCATGTTAGGTTATTTTGAAAATCAGCCAAAAGGGGGAGAATGTTGAGAAATATGTTTGGATAATTTTCAAAGTCATGATTTTAAGTGGTGAATACTTAAAAATGTCACACATGGTGTTATATGTGATTAAAAGTTGAAAAAATTGAAAAAGATGAAATCGATCTCTAAACTTGAGACACATCGATCGATCGATGTACACATCGATGTACATCGAACCCTCACTTCGATCGATCGATGTCTAGGGTTTTTATAAATAATTTTCTAAAATGTGTTAAAATGATTGTTTTCATTTGTACATGATTTATACATGTTCATTATGTGCTTATTATGTGTTTTTGGTGATTATTATTGTCTTGTGACTAACATGCCTTGGAAGTTTCTATAACTTACCAAAAAGGGCAAAATTGGTATTTTGAGTTTTGTAGGAACATGATATGGTGGAAATATTTCAAGAGCATATTCTTATACTATTTATCATGACAAAGTTGATATCATGATTATTTATGACCATCCGGGACATTTCTGGAGTTTTCTCACACCAGGGGTATTTTGGTCATTTTACCCCCGAGGGTATTTTTGGTATTTTCACTCAAGGAATCTCTTGAGCATATTATTATCTTCATTCTGGAGCTGTGTTATTATTATTTTGAAGATAATATGGTGATCTTATATCTTTTTCTCTCAACCGATTATATTATTGACTATAGCTGGATATGTGACGATTTGAGATGTCACATTCTAATTTTTCTCGAAGACCCTCTTATATATGTTATAAGAGAATATTTATCATCATTATTCAGAGATATTAAAGGTGTCAAAGGTGTGGAAATGTTCTTGACATATAAGAAGAAATATTGGGGAATTTCGGTGTTACACATTGGCAAAATCTTGTCAATTGTTATTTATTTATTTCTTCTTCAAAAATCTGAGTTGCTACACTTATATATATGTGGAAAAACGTGATTGATAAGGTGGATATGATGTGGAGTTCATTTTATGAGTTGGAGACAAGTGGACCAACCAAAAAGGAGCTAGTTGGCAAAATTGCCAACTTGGAGTTTACTAAAAATAGCCAACGGCTATATTGTTTTTCTTGGGTTTTTTCAGCAGATTTTTTGAAGTCAAATGAAGACTTCACATGTCCTATTAAGGTGCTTGAAGTTGGGGATAATTTGATGGTATTATCCTTTCTTATTTTATTAAGAAAAATTCAAAATATATTTGTTGAAAAAAGAGAGTAGCCAACGGCTACTTCACTTTTTTTGAAGCTGAAATTGAATTTAAAATGGTTTCCTACATGCCTATTCTTGAGCCAAAGAGATGAGAAGATAAAGGAGTTGTTATGGTGCTATTATCTTCACAATTTCAAGATAATTCCAAGTCATTTTTTAGTTGAAAATTTCAGCCACATAAAGTTGCCAAGGTGGACCAATCATTGTGTTTTATTTTGCCAAGTGTACAAAGCCAACCAATGATGAGAAGACATTTGGAGTTGATGATGATGATGATGACACATTGGAATTCTTATCTTCAAGGCTCAAATCACACTATAAATAGAGGCAATGGTGAAGAAGATGAAACACACTTGAAGCTCACAAGCATTCTATAGCTTTCATATTCATCTTCTTGTTCTTGTTGTTGTATTTTGTTGTAGCAAAGTTGTTCTTAATATTTTGGTGAGCTACAAGCCTCTTGAGCTTCATTTGTAAGATTGATTAGCCATCTTTATAAGGCTACATCAATAGGTGTTGGAGGTATTGCAACTAAGTGTTGCTTAGAAGGTGATTATCCAAGTCTTGAGTAGGGTTGGTGTATAACCCAAGGATCAAGCTTGGCTCTTGTTGTAAGGTGTTCATATCATAGTGAAATCCAAGGAAAGGTGTTCCTTGGGACTGGAGTAGGTCACATTGACCGAACCAGGATAACTTCAGACTGTTAGCTTTCATTGGCAAGAAGAATCACTTGATTTGAGCAAGTAAAAGTTAGTCTTTCAGTCTTTGCAAGATAACTGCTCCAATATGGCTGCAATCTGACCAGTTTTGAGAAAAGTTAAATTCTGTATTTTTCAAGAATTGTTTGAGGTCAGGGCCTTTTGGAAACTTCATCTACACATCCTAAGGAGTGTTTTGATATAAAGATCAACCTTTTTGGTTGAGTATTCAAAGAGAAACACTATTTTCAAAATCAGCAACATTCTGTCCAATTCTGTCCAGATTGACCATCTAAATCTTTTAATTTGTTTGAAGGGTCAAACGACCTTATTTTTGTCTGATTTTTGGACAGAATCTTGTTAACTCATTGAAGTTTAATTCTGGAAAGTTTCATAATTTTTGGAGTTGTGTACAATTATTTGTGAATTTTTGAAAAACGGGTTCTGAATCTGAGTTGGTCTCAGATTCTGTTTTCAAGGGGATTTTAACAAAGGGTTGTAGTGTAATTTCCGCTAACCACTATTCACCCCCCCCTCTAGTGGTGTTCATTGCAGGTGCACGGTCCAACATATGTCTCTACTTCTTCCGATCACGTAGATGATAGCAACTTCGAATCAGATAATGATGACTTAATACTATTGGCTAAATGTTTGAGAAAATTCATGAGAAAGTCATTTAAAAACAAACCTAAGGCTACTTCCACTAAAAGAAATAAAAATAAAACCAATGACAAGGATGTTAAGTGCTACGAATTCGGGAAACTTAAACATTTATCTTATGACTGCCCTAATAAGGACCAAACATACGAATAAACGCCTTGACAAGGATCGGACCAAAACTAGACTCGTCTCAGAACCTAAACAAAGGAGAAGAGCTCTCAAGGCCTCCACTTGGAGTGACACATCCAACTCTGAGACTGATACAGAAGAGGAGACAGCACAAGTATGCTTTGTATCCAAAGCATCAAACTAGGTATTGCTGACTCTGACTCTGATTCTGAACCTTCATATGATGATCTTTTTAGTCAATATTTAGAACTACATAAATTCACCAAGACTCTCACAAAAGAAAAGAAACGATTAATTGAAGACAAAAAGTTAGAATCTTGTAACACGAATCTTGTTTCTCAATTAAATGATTCAAAACAAGAGTCGTCATGCATCATCAATGCATTAAAATCAGAGATCACATCATTAACTAAGGAATACAGATTTAGAGAAAATGATGAAACAATTTGACACGTGAACTAACATGTTAGATCACATTATTTTATCACAAAAACATGATAGTGATAAAACCGGATTAGGATACATTGAGACAAACGAAGCATCAATTAAACCAACCAAATTCGTTTTGTCTAAGAAAGTAGACACACCTAAGGCATGCTTGGCGCCTAATATGACGCAAAGACCCCTTCTCCCTTCATCTCATCATGCCTCTTCTTCATATCATACAAAATATAATTATGTGCCTTATAGATATGAGAAGAAACCATTGATACATACATGACATTCATTCCATACATCCAGATCACGCACTATGAACACTAACACTAGAACATATCAAAAATGCACACCATATGATGCGCATAAGGGGATTCTCGGCCAAAGGCATAATGTTTTCTCACCTCATGTCTACTACATTGCTCCTTCATCTACATTCTTACCATTTGCTAGATTGAGAAGGATCACCCAAGTATGGGTACCGAAAGGTACTTTTACTAAGAGGTGAATAACTAACTCGTAAGGACCCAAAATTAAAAGGGTACCTAATTCATTGTTGTACACTGCAGGGAACCCATACATCAAAAGACATATCTATCAAGTGGTTCCTTGACAGTGGTTGCTTGAGGCACATGACGGGTGACCCGAGCTTGTTTTCAAAGTTGAAGAAGGTCACAAAAGGCAGATCCGTGACCTTTGGAGACAACAATAAAGGAAGAATCATCGGAAAAGGTACAATCGGAAGCCCAAGCACTCTTCAAATCTCTAACGTCTTCTGGTAAGTAATCTATCCTATAATCTTCTTAGCATCTCACAGTTTATTGACAATGGCTTTGATGTGTGTTTTACTCATCCATATTGCAACATAATAAATAAAAACGGAGAAACAGTTTCGAAAGGAAAAAAGGGAAGGAAATATTTTTACACTTTCTATGGATGACATGTTAGACGCTAAGGTTAAGTGTTTTATATCAAATGAACCTAATGTTAATTTGTGGCATAGATATTTAGGACACATTGTCATTTCTACACTTGAAAAAATTCAATGAAAGAACCTAATACGAGGATTGCCTAATCTTGATTTAGACAACTTTCAGTTGTGTGAATCTTGTATTAAAGGCAAACAAACATGCGAGTCACTTAAACCCAAAAATGAAATTAGCACGTCTAGAGTTTTAGAATTATTACACATTGATTTGTTTGGTCCTAGTCGCACTAAGAGTCTCGGTGGACGTCATTATGCATGCGTTATTGTTGATGATTTTTCTCGCTATACTTGGAGTTTATTTCTTGCAAATAAAGATGATAGTGCCATTGAGATTGCGAAACTAATAAAACAACTTGAAAATGAATATGGTTTAAATGTGAAAAATATTAGAAGAGATAGAGGTGGCGAATTTAAAAACAAGGACATGATTGCATTTTGCAAAGAAAAAGGAATCAAACACGAGTTTTCGCCACCTAGAACTCCACAACTAAATGGAGTAGTAGAAAGAAAGAATAGGACAATACAAGAAATCGCTAGAACCATGTTATGTGAAAATAAATTGCCTAGATTTTTGTGGGCGAAAGCCGTAAATTGTGCATGCTATATAGTTAATTGTTTGTCAATTAGGAAGAAAATAAATAAAACGCCTTATGAGATAGTAAATGATCGCATGCCTAAAATTGATCGCTTTCGTGTGTTTGGATGCAAATGTTTTGTTTTGAATACAAAAGATAATTTAGATAAATCTGAATCAAAATCAATTGAATGCATTTTTGTTGGATATTCTGTGAATCCAAAAGCATATAGATGTTATGATCCCATCACTAGACAAATTTCAGAATCCATTCATGTGAAGTTTAATGAATTTGGTGAGGTTGAAAAGGATAAAGAATATGATGAAGATTTTGAATTAAAACCCGTGTTAGATGATGATGGCGCACATGATGAAGTAAACACACTAGAAATGCATGATCACTTAGAAATGCATGAGAACGTAGAGAATAATCAAACAAGATGGCATAGGGATCTCCCACACGATCTCATTATAGGCGACATTACTCATGGTGTTCAACCATGTAGAAGAATAAATCAGGATGAAATAAACCAATTTCATGCTATCATATCCAAAATTGAACCTAAAAATGTGTTTGATGCTTTGAGTGATTCTTCTTGGATTGATGCTATGCATGATGAACTAAATCAATTCGTAAGAAATAATGTATGAGATTTAGTGCCACGACCACAAGATAAGACTATAATAGGCACAAAATGGGTGTTTAGAAATAAAATGAATGAAGAATGTAAAGTTGTTAGAAACAAGGCGAGACTTGTAGCACAAGGATATAATCAAGAAGAAGGAATAGATTATGACGAAACATTTGCACCCGTAGCACGTTTAGAAGCCATACGACTTTTACTTGCTATTGCTTGCATGAAAGGTTTTAAACTTTATCAAATGGACGTGAAAAGTGCATTTTTAAATGGCTTTATACAAGAAGAAGTATACGTGAAGCAACCACCCGGTTTTGAAGATTTGAAATACCCCGATCACGTGTACAAATTAAAGAAGGCACTATACAGTTTAAAGCAAGCACCTAGGGCGTGGTATGATCGTTTTGCTACCTTTCTTTTAGAAAATAGTTTTAAAAGAGGCACTGTTAGGAAATCCGACAAGATCTCTGCAAAACGCGCAGTGGAAAAAACAAAACTTGATCTTCGATTTCCTACCAAGGATCTATGTTGTTCGTTTAATCGATGAAAGAAACGTAAAAATTACCTCAAAAGATTCACAATCCGCAGGTGGAAGAGGTGTCAAATCACAAACACCCTCTGTCGGTATCCACACGAATGCTTCCGCCCAGAGTGCTATCTCTCCAAAAACGGCTCTAGGGTTTCTGTTGTTTTTCGTGTGTATTTTTTGTATGTCTCTATGTATGAGATGGATAGATATATATACACATATATGGACATTAAAAACCGAGTCCTAATCGGTTTCGTTGATGCCAATCAAAATCCATATCAGATATGGATTTTGTCAGGATATTCAAAGTCCATATCAGATATGGATTCTCTCATAATTATTCGACAATATATATATATATATATATATATATATAGACATATAACCACAAAAAACAAAAATAATATTATTAATAATAATTAATATCCAATATTAATATCATTAATATTATTAATCTCAGCCATACGCATTCTTGTGTGTGACCCGATAGACCCATATTAATTGGCAGTCAGTTAAATCTCCATTAAACCAACAAGTCGTAATTGGTCTCTAGCAAGACATTACGGCTACCCAATTAATACAAGTAAAGTCCAACTAGCCTAATAATAGTACATGCATTAATCTCTTTGTCACACGATATATAGTTTGAACATAAGTCATGGTCAGCATCATACTTATACTGTTCAAACATATGATTACTCGATCTCTAAGTAGACTGATAAAACAAATGATATTGATCACACTAGCAATTCATTTGAGCACGGCCATGCATTTCACAGTCTCACTAATCGAGGGGCCCAAAGATATCTCTCTCAAAAGAGAGGGACAAATCCTATCTTGATTGTTCAATATCCTCTACATAATTTCTATCACATTCAATCATGACCTTTATTATTATCCAGTTACGGATAACGTTTGATCATGTCAAAATATAATAGTCCTTATGTTGGAAACTATGACAATCTCAAGTCAAAGGATTAAAACACGACTATCATGAGATTTACTTATGACGCTAATCCATGTAGTAATCTCATGATGGGTCTATCCAATACACTGTTCTCTAACAAGTATCTATGAGATTGATTCGTATCACCATACACATAATCATCTCATGATTATCAAATCAATACTCATACTGATTATAAATTATTTTATCTCTATAACAATAATGAATCAGGAACATATATCAAAATTTTGTAACATACTAACCAACAATAACGATAATAAAACCCCTTTTATTAATAATAAATGCATAACATAAATATCCAAATCATGGCCTAGAGCACATACACTATCAATCTCCCACTTGCACTAGGCCTACAAATATCTGAGACCCATAGATCTAGTGTCCTGATCATGCTTGACTCGTGAGAGAGGCTTAGTCAATGGATCCGCTATGTTATCGTTTGTGTTAAATTTGCATATCTTGACATCTCCTCTATCGATGATATCTCGAATGAGATGGTACCGCCTGAGTATATGTTTAGATCTCTGATGAGACCTAGGCTCTTTTGCTTGTGCTATGGCACTATTGTTGTCACAATAAATGTCCACGGGATTTGGAATGCTAGGTACTACTCCTAGCTCAGTGATGAACTTATTCAACCAAACTGCTTCTTTAGCTGCATCCGATGCTGCTATATACTCAACCTCTATTGTAGAATCAGACACAGTGCTTTGTTTTGAACTCTTCCAACTAACAGCTCCACCATTCAATGTGAATACAAAACCAGACTGCGATCTGAAATCATCTATGTCGTTTGGAAACTAGCATCTGTGTAACCATTTACAACTAACTCGTCATCCAAACCTCCATAAACCAAGAATGCATCTTTAGTCCTTCTGAGGTATTTAAGAATATTCTTGACCGCTATCCAGTGACCTTCACTGGGGTCAGCTTGATATCTACTCGTTCTGCTCAATGGATATGAGACATCT
This sequence comes from Eustoma russellianum, assembly GCA_036186865.1. NCBI lineage: Eukaryota > Viridiplantae > Streptophyta > Magnoliopsida > Gentianales > Gentianaceae > Eustoma > Eustoma russellianum. The sequence continues at coordinate 12,785,910 of AP025060.1, forward strand.
GGTCTAGTACATAACATGGCATACATGATCGATCCTATAGCAGAAGCATAAGGAATTTTATTCATTCGATCTCGCTCATCAGATGTCCGAGATGAATGCCATGAGACATAGACTGGAATCCTTTGTTGGACTCTTGCACGTTGAACCTCTTCAACATTTTATCTATGTATGTACTTTGACTCAAGCCTATTATCCTTTTAGATCTATCTCTATAGATCTTGATACCAAGGATATAGGTAGCCTCACCCAAGTCTTTCATTGAGAATGAATTCCCTAACCAAGCCTTAACCTTTTGCAAGGTAGGGATATCATTCCCAATAAGCAATATGTCATCCACATATAAGACCAGAAACACTACTGCACTCCCACTAACCATCTTCTAAACACAAGGTTCGTCTTCATTCTTGATGAAGCCAAAGTTGTTAACTGTTTCATCAAAACAAAGATTCCAGCTTCGAGATGCTTGCTTCAATCCATATATAGACCTTCGAAGCTTGCAAACCTTCTTTGAATTCTCAGGATTTACAGAACCCTCAGGTTGTGTCATGTACACATCCTCGAGTAAATTTCCATTAAGGAAAGCAGTTTTGACATACATTTGCCATATCTCATAATCATAGTATGCTGCAATGGCAAGGAGAATTCGAATACACTTAAGCATAGCAACTGGTGAAAAGGTTTCATCATAGTCTATACCATGAGTTTGCTTGAAACCTTTAGCCACAAGCCTTGCTTTGTAGGTTTGTACATTTTCATCTATGTCAGTTTTCTTCTTGAAAACCCATTTGCAACCAATAGTCTTAATACCCTCTGGAGGATCAATTAAAGACCAAACTTGATTATCAAACATGGATTGCATCTCAGAATTCATGGCTCCAACCCATTTATCTGAATCTGGACCTCACACAGCTTCTTGATAGGTAGTAGGCTCATCTTGATCTATGAGCATAACTTCACTATCATCAGTCACAAGAAATCCATATCTCTCTGGATGACGATGTATCTTATCAGATCTGCGTTGGACTTGTGTTACATTTTCAGGCTCCACAACTGTTTGTGGTTCTGAAATTGTCTATAAAGACGGTTCAACGATATCTTGTGGAACTTGAGTTTCCTCAAGTTGTACTATGCTCCCACTAGTTCTTTTGGAGAGAAACTCCTTTTCTAAAAAGACTCCATTTCGAGCAACAAACACTTTGTTCTCTGAGAGAATATAGAAATAGTACCCTTTTAGTTTCCTTAGGGTACCCCAAAAAAATACATTTGATAGACTTTGGAGCTAGATTATCTGACACTAATCTTTTCACATAAGCTTCACAACCCCAAATCTTAAGAAAAGACAAACTGCCTCTTATACGTCCATATCTCATAAGGTGTCTTTTCAACCGCTTTAGATGGTATACGGTTCAAAATGAATGCAGCTGTCTCCAAGGCATAACCCCAAAAAGATAAAGGAAGATCTACTCGACCCATCATAATCGAACCATATCTAATAAAGTTCGATTTCTCCTTTCAGAAACACCATTCCATTGTGGAGTTCCTGGAGGAGTCAACTGTGAAACGATTCCACAATTTCTTAGATGTTGGTCAAATTCTTGGCTCAAATATTCACCACCTCGATCTGATCGAAGCGTTTTAATTGTCTTACCAAGTTGATTTTGTACTTCATTTTGAAAAGTTCTAAACATTTGAGCACGGCCATGCATTTCACAGTCTCACTAATCGAGGGGCCCAAAGATATCTCTCTCAAAAGAGAGGGACAAATCCTATCTTGATTGTTCAATATCCTCTACATAATTTCTATCACATTCAATCATGACCTTTATTATTATCCAGTTACGGATAAAGTTTGATCATGTCAAAATATAATAGTCCTTATGTTGGAAACTATGACAATCTCAAGTCAAAGGATTAAAACACGACTATCATGAGATTTACTTATGACGCTAATCCATGTAGTAATCTCATGATGGGTCTATCCAATACACTGTTCTCTAACAAGTATCTATGAGATTGATTCGTATCACCATACACATAATCATCTCATGATTATCAAATCAATACTCATACTGATTATAAATTATTTTATCTCTATAACAATAATGAATCAGGGACATATATCAAAATTGTGTAACATACTAACCAACAATAATGATAATAAAACCTCTTTTATTAATAATAAATGCATAACATAAATATCCAAATCATGGCCTAGGGCACATACACTAACAGACACGATAGATAGCACCCTATTCTTGAAACAAGATAAATCGGATTTACTAATTATTCAAATTTATGCTGATGACATCATTTTTGGATCTACATCTCATAAACTTGTTGAACAATTTGAAACTTGCATGAAATCCGAATTGGAAATGTCTATGGTTGGTGAATTGAATTACTTTCTTGGCTTGCAAATTAAACAAACAAGTAAAGGTATACATATTAGTAAGTGAAATATGTGAATGACATGATTAAAAAGTTCAATTTTGAGAACCTAAAACCGTCCTCCACCCCTATGAGTGTCACCACTAAACTAGATAAAGATGAACATGGAAAATATTTTGATAATGCTTTATATAGGTCTATGATTGGCTCTTTGCTTTACCTTACTGCAAGTAGACTTGATATCATGTTTAGTGTGTGTACGTGTGCACGTTTTCAAAGCCAACCTAAAGTGTCTCATTATAATGTTGTGAAAAGAATATTTCGCTATATTAAGCACACCCCCACTTTAGGAATTTGGTATGATAAAGATTGTGAATTTGATTTGCATGCTTATACTGATGCAGATTATGGTGGATGTAAAATTGATAGAAAAAGCACAAGTTGCACTTGTCAATTTATAGGAAATTCACTAATTTCATGGTTCTCGAAAAAGCAATCCAGTGTAGCCTTATCCACTACCGAAGCTGAATACATGGCACGTAGTCTTTGTTGCACACAATTACTATGGTTAAAACAACAACTTTCTGACTTCGGTATCACGGTAAATCGTATTCCAATCTATTGTGATAGTATGAGTGCCATAAACCTATCTAAGAACCCCGTACTACACTCTAAGACAAAGCATATAGAAGTACGATATCACTTCCTTCGTGATAACGTAAATAATGGTGACATTATCATAGATCATGTACGCACTGAGGCACAAGTGGTCGACATCTTCACCAAGGCACTAAATCAACCGCGTACGAAAATCTCCGTTCTAAATTAGGCATGATTTCTGCTGATTTGATTTGATATTTCCTTCCATATTTACATGTACTTTTGATTGTCTTTCCAAAATAAAGGGCGAGAGAGTTCATGATTTCAGGGAGAGAGAGAGAGAATGATTGCACAAATCAAGGGGAAGAAAATTCGAAATTTGAATTTGTGCACGATTGGAGGGGGAGCAATCAAATTTAAATCATGTACTAAGATTATTTTGTAAATCATCAAAAGGGGGAGATTATTGAGAAAAAGGGTTTGAGTGATTCACAAAAATGCATGATTTAAATAACGTGTGCTAAAGAAATGCATGATATATTTTATGACTTGACATGTTTTTGCAAGAAACCTGCCTTATATAGTTTATATATAATATTGCCGTACTAACAAGCCATGAATCTTTAAAGCTTGCGTCAAATGAAAAACATTTGTTGTGTTTGAACTATTTTCAGGTGCCTCCATTAATGAACTAAACTAGTTCATTAAGTGAAGTACTTAGTTAAATGAACTAAGTAGTTCATTAAATGGAGATATATCTGAAAAAGGCATAAAGACAACAAATTGAAGAATAGAAGGTCTCCTCTCCTTATCATATCACATGTTTCTACATATATATATATATATTCAGATTTTTTTTAAAAGGCACAATACACATATATTCCAACATACTACGACACGTTATATATTTTACGAACGTACGTTAATGTCACACCACTATACTTACCTCATATTTATGAGTATATTCAGGTATTATTCAAATGATATAAGTCATGGTGATGGCAAAATTATTACGACACGTTACAAGGTCTAAACCAAAAATTGTCGTATCGGGTGACTACCAAAACCTCGCTAATGTGTCACGTACTTGCCATATATACATGGCCAGCCCCTACACTTCAAAAATGGCCACCAATTTTGTGTTTTACATGGTGCACTCAGCCATAAAATCATTCCATGTTGGCAGACACAAATCACCCCCAATTAAGGCCAAATTGTGGAGATTTCAAATTCAAAGTTTAAAACACATGGGGCGCCACTTACTTCATCCTTTAGAGCTGAATAGTCAAGTTATTTATGTAAATTATGTGTGAGATAATATATATAACATGTGAAAAATGTTTGAATTTAATCGGAGAAAAATCGCGTAGTCGACAAAAGTCAAAAATTCGGTTTTCTACGAACACATCACATGGAACGTTTCTGACATGACATGTAACATGTATCTAGAAACTTTTCACATATTCAATACATATTAAGTTGTTCTAGAATATACAAATTAGGGATGATTGGAATATATCATATGTGTATAATTATTGTGCACATATTTTACAAAGTTTGCAAAAATAAATTCAGCACATGTTCAAGCTTAGTCACACGCATAGAGCTCCTTGGTGGAGCCTATGTGGAGTTTATTTGGCATCTTCATTGGTGAAGAATGGACTATACAAGGTTACTGATATAATGGAGGGAGCTACACAAGGTAATGTTTCAAACTATATCATATATATGACACATGCTGAAAATTCAGCATGTGTGTGGAATATGGCCGAAAATTTCATCTTAATTGTGATATATTTGCCTCTCCATTTTCAAGTGATTGATGTAATACTATTATAGAAATAATTTGAACATGTTGAATATTGCACATGCAGAAAATTTCAGCATGTGAATAAATGAGTTGGCCGATTTTCTTGAGTTAAATGAAGACAATTCATCTTGCAAATTAAGTGGGATTGATTATGTGATTTTTGGCAATGTTTTTATGATTAATTTGGCACATGTTTTAAGTGAAATTTTCATATTTTTACAGTCATCAAATGATGGCAAATCTCATCCAATCAAGGAGTGCCAAATAAGCAAGGCCACGATGATCATCCAATGAAGTGTTGCCAAGTAAGCAAGTTTATGTCACAATTATACAAGGCATTCTTCCAAGGACTTAAAAGAGAATTTCCAAGGGGAAGATAAGCCCTAGAGTGGGCGGCCATATTGACATAAAAGGAAGAGAAGAAGAGAAAATAAAACACAAGACAAGTCTTAGAATTTCAAATGTGCAAAAATGTTTCCTATACTCTCTTCTTCTACATTTCTTTCTTCTCTCTCTCTCTCTCAAAGACTATTGTATCTATATTCAAATACATTGTATAGTCTTCATTCATACCATCATACACGCCCTATTATTGTAAAAGGTTGATCAAGGTGCGATCAAACCTTCATCCGTTCAGTGGTGGTGTTCGTGATCATTGTGATTGCTTGTTTCGATTGTAAAGGGTTGGAGTTGGTGTATAACTCCAACATTGTGTGGTAAGGTGTTATTTTGTTTAGTGATAACCGAAGAAGGTGTCATCAAAGACTGGAGTAGGTTGATTTAATCGAACCAGTATAAAATTCCTTGTGTTCTCTACTTTTCAGCACTTTACTTTCAGTTTCCTACACTGTGCATCATTTTCATTGCAGTAGTAAAAATATCAAACAAATTTCAAAAATCACAAAACCTTCCAGAAACATAGCCACACGTTTTAAGTTTCATTTGGCGTAAGTTTCAGCCCTTTTGGACAAGCATAAGTCATTCAAACGTCAATAGTTCTGAGACTAGTGCAGTCTGATTTTAAGACTTGTAAAGGTTGAGACTTTAAACGTATTTGACTTACTTCCCAAAGGAATTTTTCAAAACTATTTCATCTCAATTAAATAAATATATTAAGGGGTTTATCATTAAATTTTCAGACCATTTGGAACCACGGTTTAATCAGAATAAACTTTTTAAATCAGACTAGAGTTTCTGACAGATTTCCGCAATCTCACCACCAACGATTTTTCAAAGGGTTAAAGGTTGAATTTTGATCTGAACTTTTTAGGAGATACTCAAAACATATGAGACTACAATCTCTCCAAATTTCAGAATTTTTGAAGGCCTGTAATCTATTTTTTCAAACGTTACAAAATAGGACATGAAAATAGAAACTGTTTTTAGAAGTTGGGTTTTTGTGTCAAAACAATTATAAAAACCAAATTTTTCGCACCCACTATTCAACCCCCCTCCTTCTAGTGGTGCCTTACAGGTCCTACAGTATGTACTTCCTCCAATAAGAAATCGGGGAGTTCCCCCAGCCAGATACGAACCGGAGTATGAGCCTAGAAACTCCAGATATCCAGTGGCAAAACAGTCAAGGGGAGTCTATCTGAGACAGATGAAGCCTTTCACATGTCTCTCTACACGGTACAAATTCTTAGAACTACAGAAGAGGCTCAAAAATATCCAGAGTGGAGGGATGCAATGCAGGTTGAGCTGAATGTTGTTAAAAGGAATGGAACGTGGGAGAAAAGTATGGTGAGTCCAAAAAAGAAACCCGTTAAATGTAGACAGATTTTTGCATTAAAGTACCAAACAGATGGAACGATAGAGAGATACACGGCAATATTAGTTGCAAAAGGATACATGCAGACCTATGACATTGACTATTCAGAGACATTCTCTCTAGTGGCAAAAATAGATTACAATCAAGGTGTTGTTCTCAGTTGCAACAAATCTCGTGTGGCCTTTGTATCAGTTAAATGTTAAGAATGTCTTCCTACACTGAGACCTAAAAGAGGAAGTGTATATTGAGCCCCCACTTGGGTTTCTTGGTGAGTTCAAAAATGGAGAAGTGTATAGGCTACATAAATTTTTGTATGACCTAAAACAATCACTCAGAGCATGGTTTGAGAAATTTACTGTAGCCATGAAGAAATATGGATATCGTCAGAGTAATTCACATCACACACTGTTCTTGAAGCGGAGAAATAATTTTTATCACCTGCCTTGTCATCTATGTGGATGATATGATTGTTACTGGAAATGATGACGAGGAAATTACAGCACTAAAATAGCAATTGTTCACAGAGGTTGAAATAAAGGACCTGAGAATATTAAAGTATTTCTTGTGAATTGATGTGCTTAGATCTAAGAAAAGAATATTTATATCTTAGAGAAGGTATGTGCTCGACCTCTTAGCAGAAATGGGGTTAGTGGATTGTAAGCCAGTCGATACACCGATGGTGTTTAAACATGGACTAAATATATCATATGGAGCAGAACCAGTAGATAAGACACAATACGAGCGACGGTGGGAAAGCTTATATATCTTTCACATTCAAGGCCATAGATAGCTTATTATGTTAGAGTAATAAGACAATTCGTGCATCAACCACAAAAGGAGCATATGGAGGCAACACTGACGGTCGTGCAGTATCTAAAGGTGTCACCCGACACAAGAATAGTGTTTCGAAACCATGATCATCTAGAGATGCAAGCCTACACAAATGCAGACTGGGCTTGAAATGAAAATGATAGAAGGTCGACGTCAGGCTACTTTACATTGGTTGTCATAAATTTAGTCCCATAGAAGAGCAAGAAACAGAAGGCGGTGCTTTATCTAGTGCTAAGGCTGAATTCTAAGGGATAGCTCAAAGTATGGCTGAAGTACTATGGTTTAAAAAGGTGTTGACGATGATGGGGTACCCTCTAAAGACAGTGTCAAGAGTGATGTGCGACAGTAAAGCTGCGATGAGGATTTCAGAGAATCTAGTGCAACACGACTGTACAAAGCATGTTGAAGTGGATAGATGTTTCATAAAAGAAAAGCTTGAGGTGCAAGTGATATGTCTTCCATTTGTGAGATCAGAAGAACAACTGGCTGACATACTTACTAAAGCTGTACCGGCTGGAAGATTTCTTGAAATTCTGGGCAAGTTAAGCATCAAGGTTCTGATGACTTAACTTGATGAGGAGTGTCACAAAAGGGAAAAAAAAATAGTCATTACTGTGATTGATATTGTATATTCACAATTATCCTAAATCTCTAAATTAAAGACCCTCAATAAACTATTTTGGCTGGACAAACAGCCGGCTATCATGTTAATGAAAAATGTTTTTCTTCAACATCTTGCCTTGTATGTTTAATTGACGTGACTTGGCTTCATAAGTTGGTTTGCGGATTGAGCATCCTCATGCATTAGCAAACAGCATATAGGTCATGGATTTTGTTACATCTTTTGAAGTTCTGTCAGATTTGAAAGTTTTAGTTGTTTCTCCTTTGGCAGATGCTTGTGGTGGATCAGGCTTATTCTCTTTTGACCATGAATTTAGACAACCTCTGAATATGAATGATGGACCAAAAAATACCACATGTTAGTCAACAACAGTCAACGGTAGGATATGGGCATAAAAGTGTTAAAAAGTCCCGCAGGTCGGCACAAAACTTGGCAAGGTCATGTTTTTGCAAATGATCCATCTCGGCCAAATGGCCACAGCGCACCTCGGCCTCACCTTCATCTCGGCCAAACGGTCACAGCGCACCTCGGCCTCAGCTTCATCTCGGCCAAACGGCCACAGCACACCTCGGCCCAAAGGCCACATCTTGGCCTCAGCTCCATCTCGGCCGATGATCGCACGCCACGCTTGTGATGTCAACTGCGATCATCATGATAGGCCGACCTATGCTCTCTAAAGTCTGTCACTTGCGTCTCAACAAGACGACCTCACGGTCCAGGTCATCACGGGCACTTCTGATTATCTATGGAAGGCTTAGCCTCGGCTCTAGAAGTTTACCCTGTGTAATTCTACCAGGTGAAACTCCTAGCCAGGTGTCCCAAGCCAGCTTACTCAGCTCAGCACAGTGTCACTTGGCGAGCATGCAAGAGTAAGAGTCATCCTTGTGACCTCCCTGCATGTCACGATTTCTGGACTCTGCCCATGCATTGGCTCAGGCAGTCATATAAAAGGCAGAAAACAGGAGAGAGAAAGGGGGACTAATGACAACTTTAACTGATCTTCCCCACGGTGAAAACAGCCAGGTTTACCAGAAAACCTTCCATATACAAACTATTACCAGTATATAAACCTCTCGATAAAATGGCCTCCACTGACTTGGGCGTCAGAGGGTATTACCCGAGGCCATAGATCCCGGGTCCTCTGACTTTGTTCCTTATGCAGGTCGGCTGACATTCCACTGCGGACAATTGATGGAGAGTTGACAGTGTAACCCCCACATATTACTTGGTGATAGATCTGACATCATCAATAAATTTCTTCTTTCTCTCCTAAAGTAGTTCATTCTTACAATGTTGCATACTCTGGATTGGCCAATGAGGTTCACAGTAAAAGAGAGGAAGTTGCAGTTGCAGATTACAAGGTTGCCGAGTATGTTAGCCCCGAAAGTGAGCACATACCTTCAGATTCAGGCGATCTACCAAGCCGTAGCTGCTACTCCTTTTGCATGTGCCCTGGTGGTCACGCATGTTCACTTTATTATTTCAGATAAAATATTCACTTCGAATTTAAATTTCCACCCCCCCCCCCCCAAGGCACCAAATAGTTCTAACTTAATGCATAGAAATTCTGGAAGCTTCCCATATGACTTGTTTGTCATTCTTCTTGGTTGCTTTAACGCGCAAATTACTTAAGTGTGTTTTGAGATTAAACTGAGAAATAAATGGAAGCAATGTTTGTATTTAAGCTCAAGAGAGAAAGTTAAGAGCTATATGATCATCTATACACATATAGATAAAACGTCAGTGGCTGGATTATCTTGGCAGGTAGTTCTCACTAGTACAGACCGATCGGAACTTCGTATCAACGGCTTGTCTTACTCTCGGCGTTCTTCTAGGAGGGCAAATGCACCGCTTGTTGTTTCTGTCTCTTCAAAAGATTTTGATGCTTTAGGGTACTCTGGATGATGTGTGTTTAACGCAAAAGTTCCGATCTTTCCTCGCAAAATTCCCCGCAAGATCCCTTGTTTGGTTGAAAAGAAAGGATTCAATGCACCCTTAACCATGTGCCTCTTTTTTTGGACCAAGCAATATCCTTCCCCTTGCAACTTATTCGTGCTCCAAGAACGATGCTTCACCCCTGGTACGTGTCTCCAAGTTGGTTGGATTCGATTCCCCCACAACGTTTGCCCAAGACGTTGATATAGAATCTAATTTTTGATCAAAGCTCAAAAAACACAAGGAAATTCCTTGCTGATCAGCCTTGGCCAAAATGATATCAAATTTTATTCAACTCTGATGTTTAGAGGCGGCTCTGCATCCTACTTATAGTCAAAACCAGGCAAACTCTAATGTATATAAGATAAGATAGGACATTCACTTGAAATCTATCACTTCAGCATCTATCCGATCTTTCACGTGCAATCTCAGTCAACTAGAGGCTGAATTTGTCTATGAAGTCTCCCAGAGAATTGTAGCCCCGAATGTCTAATTTCCATAGCATTTTGAATCACCTCAAAAGAACGTTGGATGAGAGCGTTATGACCAAAATACTGTGATAGGGTTATCCTGTAAAAACCCTAAAAATTAGACTTTTTCCAAATTTGGAAAGACTATTTTCCTATCTTTGAACAAAAGTTTTTAATATCTAAAAACATTCTAAAAACCTGTAAAATGACTCTAAAAGATATTAAACAAAGTCTACAACATTTACAAACCAAATAGGCAAACAACAAGATGGTCAACCTATGCTTGTTCATACCGATCCCCATAATGATGAAGATTTCAATACCAATATTGGTCATGACGATGCTGAAACCATTTTGCCCTCGCAGCAATCGGTTGAAAATGTTGATCCAATGGTTCATCATGCAGATACGCTGCAGCCAATGCATGGTATACCAGACGATACATTAATGAAAACTCAGGCCCTTGCTGATGATCCAGACTTTTGTCAAGTCTCTCATTCAGACATCGACCAAGGTAATCCCTGAAATTTTATAGATGCAACTATGCGCTCTCAGTTTCAGCAGCAGATGATTGAGGATGCTGAAAACTTTAACAAACGTCTCTCATCTCGTCCTCCAAGCACTAGTGATGAGGATATCCTGCATGAAAGCTTGGCAAGTTAACACACTGACTCTGAGGGATTTCTTCCAGTAGCAACTCGACGAAGACGACGACTACGTAAAGAATTGCCACCAAGACCACCATCGACTGTAGTGACTCGAAGTGCCACTCGTTTGGGATCACCGCCAACCCAAACCTCATCATGAATGCCATCACATGGAATACTGGGGGTATTCGTACCTGGACCGGTTGATATCACTGATACATAACGCACATCTGGACATATTGGTAATTATTGAGCCAAAACAACGGACATCAAAGCTTACTTCCTACAGATTAAAACTGGGCCTCTCAAACGCACTGGCAACTTGTTAGGATAATATTTGGTTCTTCTGGAATTCATCCTCTTTACATTTACTTGACGTACGTCACGGTGATCAAACTACGTTATTCTCTTTTATCTATCGACCAACTCAACAATCTTTTGCCTGGTCTGTGATATATGGCCGACATACAATTTTTGATAGGCGGCCTCTTTGGGCTTCTCTTGTTGAAGTGTCACGTGCCATATCAGTGTCGTGGATAATAAGTGGAGATTTTAATTCTTTTCTATCATTAGATGAACACAAAGGTCACTCTACACCATCTCTTCACATATTGGAGGACTTTAAAGAATGTGTTGATATTTGCGGATTCCAAGATATTCCTATTAAGGGCCCATTATTTACTTGGGCACGTGGGACTGGACAAGGTAGAATTATGCGACGCCTAGACAGATACTTATGTACAGTCTCATTCTCAAACTTATTTGCAGACATTGTGGTTCATCATCTATCAAGGGCAACTTCTGACCATGCCCCACTCTTTCTAAAATGTACATTATCACAAGCACGACCTCATATCCCCTTCCGATACATAAATGCTTGGGCATTGCATTCGGATTTCGTGTTATATGTAAAAGAAAAGTGGCAACAATATCCAATGACCAGTGGCATGCATGACCTTTATTCCAAGCTTAATCGTCTCAAAAAAGATCTCCGCGTTTGGAACCGTGAAATATACGGAAACATCTTTAGCAATGTTGATATGGCCGAAGCTCACTATAAACGGATGGAATCCCAATTTGATGATAACCCCACGCCAGAGAACAAAACAGCATTGTCCGTATCTCAAGCTCAACTTCTTCAGGCTAACAAAGCACAAACTTCATATTGGGCACAAAAATCTAGATCTCATTGCGTAACTGAAGGGAAGCCAACACAGCTTATTTTCATGCCATTGTTAAAGACAAGCATCGCCGGCAACTCATCCGCGACCTACAAAATAGTTCAGGAAGCCCGATGCAAGATAATAATGCTTTAGGGGATGAAGCAGTTTCTTTCTGCAAACAGCTCTTTGCGCAAGAACCCGTGAGTGGTTTAGGCGATTTTCTTCAGCACATACCTACATTGCTATCGCAAGAAGATAACTACATGCTTGCTGCCATGCCTAATGCAAATGAAATAAAAACGGCAGTTTGGCACCTTAGCCCAAGCAGCACCACAGGCCCAGACGGATATAATGGCTATTTTTTCAGAATTTGCTGTGATATATTACACTTGGAAGTTATCCTCGCCATTCAAGAATTCTTTTTAGGCGTTCCTCCACCTCAGGTAATGATTTCCTCACTAATAACTTTAATACCCAAAAAATCCCACCCATCAACATATGCAGATTTTCGCCTAATATATCTTTCAAACTTCATCAGCAAGGTGACTACCAGAATCATTGCTTCATGAATAAATACATTGTTGCCGAAACTTATCTCTCCGGAGCAAATTGGTTTCCTAAAAGGTCATGATATCAGTGAACATGTACTGATGGCAAATGAGATGGTACATTTAATAGATAGAAAAGTTCATGGAGGCAATGTTATGATCAAGCTGGACATGACGAAAGCCTTTGATAGAGTCAGTTGGTCATATTTGGAAGCGCTGCTCCTTAAGTTTGGTTTTGCTCCTCGATTCATTCGTATTATAATGAATAATATGAGTCTATCAAAGCTCTCCATCGCCATTAATGGATCATCTTATGGTTTTTTCTCACCAACAGGAGGAGTTAAACAAGGAGACCCACTGTCTCCTCTACTATTTATCATTTGTTCAGAAGGTTTCAGCCGTGGAATAAATCATCTTTTTTCTACGGGATCTCTGCGCGGTTTTTCATTGGGCCAGGTTCCACCAGTTTTACACTTAGCATATGCGGATGATTTGTTGCTATTTTTAAACGCATCCTCACAGAATCTGCAAAAGTTCCAAGCCTTCTTACATGATTATCAGTTAGCATCTGGGCAGCTAGTCAATTACGCAAAAAGTCAATTTGTTGCTAGCTCCTACATCCCGCAGCAGCAACTACATAATATTTCGCAAATCTTAACCATGCAACCATCATCATTACCGATAAAATACTTGGGTTTGTATCTCTATTGGTATTAACAGAGCTTCTTACTACACTACCTTAATTCAGCACTTTGACGCAACTCTCACTAGATGGGCTAGCCGTCTTCTTTCTCCAGGGAGCCACCTGGTCTTATTAAAATCAGTACTGACTGCTATGCCATTGCACATCTTAGCTGCGTCTTGTCTACCCAAAAGTGTTATTCGTACACTTAACCGGAAAATAGCCTCCTTCTTGTGGAGTGGCAAACATCACTGGATATCATTCGCGGAGGTATGTTGCCCAGAAATGGAAGGAGGTCTAGGAGTGTGTAACTTGATTCATATTCAGAGCGCCTATGATTGTAAGCTATGGTGGTCTTATCACAATGCCACGTCCCTATGGACGACCTACATGCATCATCGTTGTTGTATTTGTGAAGATTATATGCCCCGCATATATGATTCCCCGGGATGGAAGAGAATATGCTCTATACATTCTTTATGCATTCAGTTATCAACCGGTGTCCCAAACCTCGTGTGGCTTTAAAACACCACTGGCCTTCTCTCCATTTGACAAGCGTATGATGATGTTCGACCAACTCGTGCGCAATTATTCTCACATAAATTTATATGGTGGCGTGGAATGTCAAAAACAATAAGCATTTTGCCTGGAGATTATTACATTCTGCACTTCCTATTGAAGATAATCTGAGACGCCTTTCGTCCATCTGTCCTACTATTTACTCGTTTTGCCGCAGAGCTTTTGCTACTCTCTGTCACTTGTTCATGATATGTCCTATTGTCAAATCTGCATGGTTGAAATTATCACTGCTTCTAGACGGACCAATAAACCAATCATCCAACCTTCGGTCTTATCTACTACAGTGGTGGCTTTCATCATCTGCTAGCACCCTCAAAGGTAACTTTCGTGTTGTTGGCCCTATTATGCTGTGTTGGTCTATTTGGCGGGTATATACCAATCATACATATGGAGATGCGGATTTACTAATCACAAACATATACAATATTACTCGTCAATTATGCTACGACTGGGCTTCCTCCCTTAACGGTACGTCATTAGCTCAATATGTACCCTCTCTCATTGATGTTGGTTTCACTACAAGACTACACCCCAAAATCATATTGCCACTCAAATGGAAGCTTCCCCCATCCGGAAAATTAAAACTAAATATTGATGCATCAGCTGCCAAATCTTATGCTTCGGCTGGAGTAATATTGCGTGATTCACTAGGACGCATGATTGTTGCTCTTTCCTTCAAACTCCCTTATTTATCACCACTCCGCGCAGAGATACAAGCCATTCTCTATAGTCTTATGTTTTTTGGACAACTACATCGCCACCTAATCATTGAAATGGATTGCATTCAAGTAACACAGCATAATACTCAATTTGCAGCTCTGCTAGAATACAAACGATTATAGTTACTTCTAAGTCTCACGGACAGTCAACTTATTTTCATCCCTAGAGAGATTAACATGGTTGCTCATTACTTGAGTCAATTTGCACGTACTACGCCCGCTACAAAGATTTTCACATCCGCTAGTCAGCTGTCCCTCATGGCGCGTGGGTTTTATTATACCGACGGTGTTCTACATGCTCTGCGAACATAAATATTACGGCTTGCTAATCTATCTTGTTTCCTGTACTCTTCTGATACATGCAACCCTGGTACATTTTGTCGCTAACCTTCAATATAGTCAGCTAATTGCGTCCTTTATTAGCGATTTGTTTACTTTATTGCCCGTAGTCCAACATCAGTACGTTGCTGGAATTCATGTCAGATTATTTGGCACAACCAAATTAAATCGATTAACTCTAATGCATCTTGTGTTGCTTTCTTGCGAGGATCATACTCACTGCTATCCAATCCACAAAGGTGGACCTATGTTATGCGATTCATAAATTGGCAGACAAAACATACTGCTGCTTCAACATACCCAAACAAACACAACTTCTTCCGATGGCTCTACAACATCTTGCACAACAATCATCGGCTTTCAAACTACACCATTGTAGCATTGATGCATTCCATACTTCTTTACCTAGCGATAGTATTCATGCAGCATCACTCCAATGATATAAATATGTACGATTTTTCCTTCGCCAAGGTTTTATCCACAAGGGTGGTTTTACTTGGCAAGGTTTTAATGCGGCATATCATATATGATTGGAGACTGCACATTCTCGCTACTTTACACTTCCTTTTTTCGTACGATATACAATGTTGTAATATGGTTGCCTCCACCATAAGTGAGGGCTTTCTTATTTAAAAAAATCACGCCTTTATTAAAAAAAAAACAAGGTCATGCAAAACATCTTAGACGTGCTTCCTCCCACTCCATCCTGCTGCACATCCTCTTTTTGCAATTGCGCTCTTTTGACCTTATTATTTCCTCCCCGTTCGAAAAAATTTGTCCTTGAATCAAAATCTGCACTAGACGGAGAAGACAATTGAGTCTCATACATGCTTGTAACATAAAAACAAAACATACAACGAATATAGATAATCACAAATAGTTTATTCTCCACCCAACCTGGATCAAATATCAATATGATAGAAAACATATAAGGTAAAGGTTGAAATAAACTTAGGCTCAAAGAAGTTACTTCCATTTAACTCCATGCTTTTGATGAACTTGTTTTGTCGTTTTCTGATGTGTGTTGGATGTATTAGAACCTACATCAAATCATTTCTATACACGAAAGATGGCAACACGTTCAATGAAAATGAGCTCATTATGTGGCCGATTTTCATCAAGTGTGAATAATATTTGCATTTAAAACAAGTGCTTACCAAATTATTCTTTTTAAAAGGAAAAATACGAGTACTAGAGAAGTTATAACTTTGAGTGCAACAACTGCAACTTTTAACACATACAACATGTACATGACCAATAACAAATCGTTACACAAAGACTTATAAGTTATAACTTTGAGTGCAACAACTGCAACTTTTAACACATGCAACATGCACATGACCAATAACAAATCGTTACACAAAGACTTATATGTGCATTTTCAAGCTCTCCGATCAAACACATAGATAATCCAAACAATCTCAAACAGTAGGGGGCGGCTTAGATGCACGAGTATGCAAATCAAAGATTTTGAAAAGGAGATGCTTGCTGAATTTACAGAACTTTCAATAGCAAGACGCATAGCAAACGAGTATGTCAAAATGGGCACAAACATGTCATTGTCGTTCTTCACTTGAACCTTTTGAGCATGAAATAATGGAAATTCGTATGCAACAAAAGATGATAAAGTGTTAGGCAATAAAACTTTAAACACACTTGTATCATTCTTTTGCCTTTTTTCTTTACTTAAGATTTCAGATTTGTCTATATGTTTTCCATCAACTCCTTCAACAATTTCAGCTTCATGTTTCACATTTTCAACGCAAATAACATGTAATTCTTCATCAACTTACTCATTCAATATATGTGCAACGTCATCATGCAATGCATTCTCATGTTCTTCATGCAAATCTATTTCAATCTCATGCAAATCAAGGAATTTAGCATGCACTTCATTTTTAAGATCATGCACTTGAGTGTCAATAGAAAGTGATACATGGCTAGACATAGATGAGTCACTAGACACTTCATGCACATTATTTAAAACTTTACCTTCATTCAAGCAAGAAGTAAAAGCAATCATTTGTTTCTTAAGTTATACATATAATCTCAGTACTAATCATTTTGCATAGTAATACATTTCATCAAGATTTGGAAATTTCTCATGCACAAATTTATCAACATTTTCTCTATTTAAACCATCAAGGAACCTAAGGATAACCAATTTATCAGGTTCTTCAATGTGAGCTTTATACAAACTATCTAACAATTCATCATAATATTGTTGACAAATAGACTAGTTTGAGAATAGGATTGATACATGGGCACTTATTTTGCCATTCACTTACCTATGTGCTATTAGATAGGCCAAAGTGATGCATGCGCCATCTAAGCTTGTCAAGGTTCTTTTTGGAGCACTTTATTTCTCACGCGGTATTAAGTAAGGCATAGGTATCCATGTCGGCTGAGTTATCCATGCTGAAATAAAATAATAAACAAAAGAAAAAAACTAACACAAAGGCAAAACAAACTCAATTACGTTAGTATACATAAAACCTAATTTTTGTGCCTTTCCACACTCATGTTTGAATTCTCTCAAATAGGCTTTTACCTCCCCTCGTTTTGCTCACAAAAAATAGCCTTTTTCCTCTCTTCTTGCGTTTCTCTCAAGATACTAAATTAGAGACAATATCAAGTCGAGCGATCACATTGGGGTCTTCAAACAGCTTGTAATTCTTCTTCATGGGGATTTTTCACACGGCAATGCAAAGTCAGTATAGGGCACAAAAAGACTCAATTGAAATGGGACAAACTAAGAATCAAAGAAAAACAAGAAACCAAAAGTGATGTAATGGCTGAGCGAAAGAGTAGGTAAGTGGTTGCTTCGGGAAATCCTTAGCCAAAGTTGGTCAAGGATGCAATCAAAAAATACAATCCTAATGGTCTAATATGCGAAAAAATGTTTCAAGTATGTATAGGCAGTTTAGGTAAATTTGAAGTTGGACCTTTTTGGTGCTTTGTGGGTGCAGTTTCAGTTTGAAAGGAAAACATCATATTTCCCGTATCATTTTCCCAAAATTTCTATATAATTAAATAGTAGACAAAAGAAGGATTAAAATGCCTTTTGAATGACTCAATTCCAATGTGTATGTGCAAAGTTCTTGAATTTTCTTTCTTTTCTTGTTTCTGCTTTGATTTTCCAAGAACTTGTTCAATTCGACTTTTCTTGCTTTCTTGCTTATGTGATATTTTTTGATGCTTCTTGAAGAAATTTTCCTTGCAAATTTTTTAATCATTTCCTTGCACAAGTTGCACGATGTTTGGGGCCTTCGATTTGGGGCCTGTTTGGGACTTTTGTGGAAGTATAAAGGTATGAAATTTATGGATTTAGACGTTTGAAGGGAGCTATATTTTGGTTGGACCTGTTCGATGTAGGAGAAAGTTTAGAGTTTAGGCCGTAAGTTGGACTCCGTTTACTTGGAGGAAAAAAAGTTTGGTTCTTCTTAAGTGGCTTTGGAAGGGGGCGCATGTAGGAATGAGTTGATGAAAATTAACCCAACAGGAATCACAATATCCAGTGACAAACACAACTAATTCAACTAATAGCTTCAAGCAAACAAGATTCAATTCAAGACTCGATGGCAATTTTAGCAAAATTAGCTAGCTTTTTAGTATTGGTGATTGAAAACAACTAGATGCAAGCCCTAGGTTCAAGAAAAACAAATATATGCAACAAGATTATGTAGATTATGTTCCAATTAAGGAATGTTCCAATTAAGGAAGCAATCCCATTCAAGATGATCAAGAAGATGAAAACAAAAAGAATGCGGACTGTTTTTATTCGGATGTATGTTTTTGGTTCAGATAGAATTTTTTGTGACGGTTTTTTTATACCGGTTTGACATGATGAATAGACAAAATGGAAAATAAAGATAGAATAAAGAAACATGTATCTCTGATACCAAATTGACGTGTGTTTGACGCAAAAATTCCGAGCTTTCCTCGTTCTAACCAATTCATCTACTAAGATGCCTTGCTCGGTTGACAAGAACATATACAATCCACCCTTGGCCGTGTGTTTCTTGTTTTGGATCGAGGAATATCCTTTCCCTTGCAGCTTTTTCTTGCCCCAAGAACAATGCTTCACCCCTAGTACATGTCACCAAGTTGGATGGATTCAATTCTCCCACAACATTTACTCAAGATGTTGATATAAAATCTAATTTTTGATCAAAAATCAAAAGAAACACAAGGAAACTCCTTGATGATCAGCCTTGGACAAAAACGATATCAAATTTTATTCAAATCTGATGTTCAAAGGCATATGTGCATCCTACTTATAAACTAAACTAGGCTAACCCTAACGTACATAAGATAAGATACGACTTCCATTTGAAATCTATCAGTTCAGCACCTATCCGATCTTTCACGTGCAATCTCGGTTATCTAGAGGTCGAACTTTCAATGGGGTCCTCTAAAGCATTCTAGTCCCGGATGTCTAGCTTCCATATCATTTTGAATCACCTCAAAATAATGTTAGATGAGAGAGTTATAAGCAAAATACCGAGATAGAGTCATCCTATGAAAACCCTAAAAATTAGGCCTTTTTTCCAAATTTGAAAAATCTATTTTCCTATCTTCTAATAAATGTTTTCAAATCTAAAAAAAATTAAAAACTTGGAAAATGACTTTAAAACATATTTAAAAAATCTACAACATTTACAAGCCAAATAGGCCGACAATAAGATCATGCAAAACATCTCAGACGTGCTTCCTCCCACTCCATAACGCTGCACATCCTCTTTTTGTAATTACGCTCTTTTGAACTCATCACTGGATCTCTAGCTGGTGTGGAATTTCAGGTGAATATTCCTATCTGTTTTATTCTATATGTCCGTTTATTTATTTACTTTTTGAGTACAACATTGAATATATGCTTAATTTATGTACTTTTCCTGTCTGTTTATCCAATTACATGCACTTATAAATGGAGTTGTTGTTCTTTTTTTCCTTCTCCATTTTTTGGTTGTTTGTGTAGAAATATAAGCCCAGGTGAGGTCAGCCGAACTGTGCTGAGCTAATTACAGAAGTAGCTGTGCTGGAGAAGTAAGAAAGACAAGTTTCCAAGATGAAGCTGTAATGAGGAGATGAGGAAATATTTTCGTGTCGAGGTGACCATGGCGAAAAAAGAAAGAGCCAAGGTGAAGAGGAACACAGAACTATCAATGCCTGAGGTGAAGAAGAACTTAGAAGATGAATAAGAATATAGGTGTGCATAACCGAAAGCTGATGCCGAGCTGTAACACTTAGTCACTTACATATAAATATGGTAGCTTAGGATCTTAATTGTACATATGTCCGAATAGAACAAGTAACTAGTCGTTACCTTTAAAGCCGTTAGGTGTCACACCAAATTATTGTAGAGGAAAAAAAATTATTGTAGGATAAAAATAAAGTGTTATAGGCGATGTAAATTCCTATAAAAGGAGAAACACCTTGTAAATTTAAAATTAGTTTGAATGAATTTCATATTCTTTCAATCACGACATGGTATCAGAGCGAAACTGATTCTTTTTTATTAACTACAATCTGCCTTCTTCCACTACCTTGAATTTTTTTTAATGGCTACTTGTTTCAGCCTACAAATATACTGAGGCAACCTCTACTTCTGATCAAGCATCATGAGTAGTTTGTGGTCCTCAAATATCTAATGACTCTTCCATTGTCATTACCAGCCACAAAATAAATGGAGATAACTATCTCTTGTGGTCTCAAGGAGTGGAAATGTTCATCACTGGTAAAGGCAAGGAAGATTACTTATATGGAACATTGCTACCTACTGAAACTGATGCAAATTATCAATTGTGGAAATCGAAAAATAGCATGATAATGTCATGTCTGATATGTTCTTTACAATACGACATCTCTGATAACTTCATGATGTACGACACTGCAATACAAATCTGGGTTGCAGTAAAGTAGATGAATTTCAAACAAGACAACATCTCATAAATTTTCGAAATTGAAGCTCATCTTCATGAGCATAAACAAGGAAGTCTTATTGTACTCAAATACTACACTCTGTTGACCATAGCACGGCAGCAAATAAATATGTTTAAAACACATCGGTGGTCTTGTATCACTGATTTAGCCCTCTATAAATGAATTACTAAGCAGAAACAAGTGTTTCGGTTTCCTATTGGATCCAGAATTTGATAGTACATGAAGTCGAATTGTTAGCACTAAACCACGTCGGAGCTTAAAAACTGCCTTTGCTAAGATCAAACACGAGGAAAGCTTCAAAAAGGTCATGATGCGAGTAACCCCAAATACAAAGACCTCTACCTTGCTCAGCGAGCAACCAATAGAAGCGTCAACTTACCTATTAAACGTTATTTCACACCTGGAAGGAATAAGGTTTGCAAATTCTGCAAAAAGAAAGGTTATACAGTCGATGACAACTGGAAACTCCAAGCCAAACTAGTGTGGGAAGGTAAGCCACCACTAAAGCAGGCAATGCTCCTTAATGACCACATTCAAACCCTTTCGATGCCGGATAAAGAGCTGCACATTAGGTCAGCAACACAATGCAACTCGGTGTAGCTCGCCAAAGCATCACATAGCTCGGTTCAGCTCACATGCTAAAACTGAGATTCCTACGAAGGATCAGATTACAACTCGGATCAAATTTCAGAGCAAAAACATGGCCAAGTTGAATCTGTTTAGTCTACAATGGAAAGTTACATCTAGTCGTGCACACACATTTTGTGGATTATAGACTCGCGGGCTACGGATCACATGACAAGTAACGGTAACCTTCTGAACTCCTACTCCTTGTTCTCTATCCCTAAGAAAGTTAAAATTGATAACTGTACTTTCCTAGAAGTTATTGGAATAGGCTGAGATGATGATAAAAGATGTTTTACTTGTCCCTAGCTTAAGCTTCGATCTATTGTCATCAAGTAAACTAACTATGGACAGTAATTGTATAGCCAGCTTCTCATCCCTGAAATGTTGTTTTCAGGAATACAAAATGAAGTAGATAATTGACAGTGGTAAGAATATAGCAAGTGTGTTCCTAATAGAATCTAAAAATATAGCCTTCATAAGTACAACAGAGGAATTGGATGATCAGAATACCAGTAGTACAATGTATCCTAGAAAATCTTCTATAGATGATATTCTGCTATGGCATAATCAACTGGCATTATCTCAATTTTCTATACCTCAAATTATTAATGCCGAAATTGTTTAGCACTGTTGACCTTAAGAGTATTACATATAAAGCATGTCAGTTAGCTAAACACCCAAAACAGAGCTACCCTGCTAAAGCATAAGAGTCATCTACACCTTTTAATCTTGTTCACTTTTATATATATGGACCATCTAGAATCGATAATATCAATGGTGCAAGATGGTTTATGACCTTTGTAGATGATCACAGTAGGGTCACTTGGGTCTATCTGCTTAAGAGTAAAACTGAGGTCGAACTAATTGTTGAGAAATATGTTTGGATAATTTTCAAGGTCATGATTTTAAGTGGTGAATACTTAAAAATATCACACAGGGTGTTATAAATGATTAGAAGTTGAAAAAGTGAAGAAAAATGACATCTATCTCTCAGTTTGTTACACTTCGTTTGATCGATGTATATCAAACCCTCACATCGACCGATCCATGTAAGGCAGAGAAAACCAAGACCTTACTGTGAGACATCGATCACTAAATCTGAGACACATCGATCGATTGATGTACACATAGAACCTTCACTTTCATCGATCGATGTAAGTTAGAGGCAAACTTTGAAACTCACTGTGAGACATCGATCTCTCAAGCAGAGACACTTCGATCAATCGATGTCTAGGGTTTTTAGAAATATTTTTCCAAAACATGATAAAATAGTTGTTTTCATTTTTACATTATTTATATATGTTTATCATGTTGTTATTATGTGATTTTGATAAATATTATGCATTGTATCTAACATGCCTTAGAAGTTTCTACAACTTACCAAAAAGGGCAAAATTTGCATTTTGAGTTTGTGTAGGTACTTGACGTGGTAACAATGTTTCAAGGACACATTCATCTATTATTTATCATCATAAAGGTGTTATTATATCTATTCTTGACCATCGAGGTCATCTGGAGTTTTCTCACACCAGGGGTATTTTGGTCATTTTACCCCCAAGGGTAGTTTCGGTATTTTTACTCAAGGAATCTCATGAGTATCTTATTATTTTCATTCTGAAGCTTATTTATGGTGGTCTTGAAGATTATTTGGTGGTTCTCTATTTAATTTCTCTATTTGATGACATTATCGATAGTAGTGGGATATGTGACGGGTTTCGATGTCACATTCTATTTTCTTGTTGAAAACTCTTATTGATATATTATTGAAGGTTCTTAATCATTATTTTTTCAGATATTATAAGGTGTTTTTGGTGCAAAATTTATTGCAACATACAAACTAGAAAAAGTGGGAATTTTGGATGATATGTTGACATAATCTTGCCAACTAATATTTATTGATTTTGCTTCCAAAAATATGAATTGATATACATATATACAGCCTCAAAAACATGTATATACACGTGGAAAATGATGGTGTATTCATTTTATAACTTTATACCAAGTGGACCAGCCAAAAACAAGCTAGTTGGCAAAGTTGCCAACTTGGAAATTGCATTTGAATACCCAACGGCTAGGAGCCAAGGTTTGATCAGATTGTTTGGTCAAAAGGCAGCCTCACATGCCCTATTATCTTGCCAATGAGTTGAGGCAACCTTGGAGTAGTTATGCCATCTTATCCTTGCATATTATTTTCATTATTTTCAAGACAATTCCAAGTGTAAAAAATCGTCCATACTGTATTCCAAGGTGGACCAATCATTCTTCTTTATGTTTCCAAGTGTACAAGATGATTATGTGGCCATCCAAGGATGTGAAGAAAACTAAGAATTGATGATGAAGATGGGGACACATAGGAGATCTTATCTTCAAGGCCTATTTCACACTATAAACATGAGGCAAAGGTGAAGAAGAAGAACACAAACTTGAAAGTAAAAAGTTGAAGCTCATTGTCTTGCTATCTTCTTCTCTTCATTCTTGTTTCATTCTTTGTGTAGACAAGGTGTTCTTGTGATATTTGTTGTAGAGCTACAAGCCTCTCTTAGTGTCTTTGTATGATTGGTTACCCATGTTTATAAGGCTACACCAATAGGTGGTAATAGTGTTGCAACAAAGAGTTGCATAGGGGTGATCATGCAAGTCTTGAATAGGATTGGTGTTTAACCTAAGGATCAAGCTTGGATTTTGTTGTACTTGTGTTCATTTCATAGTTAAAATCAAGGAAAGATGTTCCTTGGGACTGGAGTACGTCACATTGACTGAATCAGGATAAATCTTTGGTGTTCTTGTCTTCTTGACACTTTCTTGTTTTTCTGCCCGTTTTCACTGTATTTTTATGTCAATTTCACACGTCTTGAAAAATGGCAAAACATTTTAAAAATTCATGATTTTTAGTGGAGTCATACTTCAGACTGTTAACTTTCATTTTCAATAAGAATCACTTGATTTGAGCAAAGGAAAGTTAGTCTTTCAGTCGTTTCAAGATAACTGCTCCATTATGACTGCAATCTGACCAGTTTCAATAAAAATTGCATTCTGAATTTTTCAGGAATAGTTTCAGGTCAGAGCCTTTTGGAAAAATAAACTAGACATGTTTTTGACTTAAAGATTAACCTTTTTGGTGAAGTAATCAAAGAGAAACACGTTTTCCAAGTTTAGGACTATTCTATCCAATTCTGTTCAAATTGACCATCTGAATCTTTTTATTTGGTTGAAGGGTCAAACGATATTACTTTTGTCTCATTTTTGAATAGAGTCTAGTTAAGACATTGAAACTAATTTCTGGAAAGTTTGTCTACGCTATTTTTTAAATTTTTTTAAAAGCGGGTACTGAATCTAAGGGGTCTCAGATTCTATTTTCAAAGGGGATTTTAACCAAGGGTAGTAGTGTAATTTCTGCTAACCACTATTCACCCCCTCTAGTGGTGTTTATTGCATATGTACAGTCCAACAATTAGTATTAGAGCAAGGCTAACACCACTCTAAGAAGCAAGATTCAACATAATACGAAGAAGACACAGCCAAGAAACAACAATTCATAGTAGCCTGCTATCTCAAATCAAAGGTACATACAATGGCTATTGTTTCTCATAAAGGTGAGTTGGAAGGTATGTCTACACAACACCCTCCTCTTTTTGATGGTAATAATTTTGTTCATTGGAAACTTAGAATGAGGCTATTCTTAATGGCTATAGACATCGATTTATGGTCTATAATGGAAGATGGGTCATACATTCTAATGAAAGTTGTACAAGTAAACGATGTAACTCAAGAAGTAGAAAAATATAAAAGTGAATGGTAGATCAAAGATAAAAAGAAAATGTTTATGAGTGCTAAAACTGTGCAATTACTTTTAAACAGACTTACAACTTCTGAAGCAGGATATGTTTCAAATTGCACAAGTTCACACGACATGTGGAAATCTTTAGAATTAAAGCATGAAGGTACTAGCGGTATAAAAGAGTCAAAAATAACATGCTTATAACTGAACATGAATCTCTCAAAATGTTGCCGAACGAATCCATAACATCAATGGATTTGAGGATTACTAATATTTTCAATGCGCTTGAAGCTTTAGGTAAATCTTTTACAAGCAACGAAAAGGTTCAAAAGGTGCTGCGAAACCTATCTGCTGAATGGGATCATAAAGTCACAGCAATTGTGGAAACAAAATCAATCACTAAAATGGATGAATTGATCAGCTCACTTATAGTTAATGAGGTAAAACTGAACCAACAAAAATCCGAGTCATCTAAATCATACGGTAAGTATATTGCTTCCAAATCAACTGAGTCACATATAAATAATGATGATAGTAATATTAATAATGAATTAGATGATGATTTAATATTAATAGGTAGAAACTTAGAAATTTTTTCAAACGGCCTAATAGAAATGGAAAACAATCTTCTTCTACTTTTTCTCAACCTAAGAAAAACTCTAATAACAAGTGGTATAATAAAGAGTTAAAATTCTACGAATGTGGTCAAAAAGGACATATCTCATATGATTGCCCAACAAATAAAAATAATAATAACAACAACTACAATAAACAAGACAACGAGATACAAAATTCTAAGGCAACGGAGTCCAAGTCAAGAAGAGGCAAACGAGTAATGAAGGCAAGCACGTGGAGCGACACGTCAGACTCAAAGTCTGATACTGAAGAAGCTCAAATCTACTTCGTGTCCAACGAGGTAAGTTCTTCATTTAATGTAGATTCTGATAATGAAATGTCGTTTGATGAGATGTACGAAGAATGCATGCACACTGTAAACGATTATCAAAAGAGAAAAAGAAACTAATTGAAGAAAATGACAAGTTGAAGACGTCCAACTTGAAATTTTCTGATCAATTAAAATCTTTTAAACAAGAGTCTAATAATACTCTTGATTCTCTTAAGATTAAAATTGCATCATATAGGAAAAATGAACAAATATTACAAACTGTAAATAGCCTGTTTAAATCTACGGTAGAAAATTGTGACAGTGGAATATCTCAACTCAAAGCATCAAAACAAGACTTAGAAAAAAAGTTAGAAAAATTTAAGTCTAGAACCAACATGCTTGATACACTTATGTCGTTACAAAAATATGGAAATGATAAAACTGGATTAGGATATAAAGAAGAAAATGTCAAAGTAGATAAAAAGACTAAGTTTGTTTCATCAAATACTAAACAACCTTATAAGGCAACTAAAACAAATTTAACTTTTCCTGCTACTCCTTCTTCTACTTATTCTAAGTTAAAGACGTAGCATAAACCTGCAAAAGCAACTAGGCAAAACTTTGCATCTAGACAACCTAAAAATTATGCCTATATGTATACAAATGCGACAAGAAATAAAATCCAACCAACTCATTATAATACATATAGACCTAAGGATAGGCATTATTCTTATAGAAATACATATGACCATACATACATAGCACCATATAAGAAACAATATCATGTGCCTTGCACACACTATCAAAATCGATCACATTATATTAATTATCAACCGAAGTATAACATGTATGACAATGCATCATCTTTTAAATGGAAAGGCAAGTACATGTTAATCCTTGATATTCAACAATGCCAAATATGTTCCTCGAAGTTACATCCAAATTTGGATACGTAAGGGATATTTAAACAAGGATGGTGCCCCTAACATTCAAAGACCCAAGTAAAGGGTAACCAAACTTTGCCTCCATTTTAGGAAAAACGTGAGGAATGCAAGAAGGAGTCAAAGTCAAAGAATCTAAAAACCAAATAGTTTTTAGATAGTGGATGTTTAAGGCATATGACGGGCAACCCCAAACTATTCACCGAACTTGAACATATTGAGAATGGAGGAAAGATGACATTCGGTGACAACAAAGGAAAAGTAGTTGGAACTGGAATAATTGGGAACCCAAACACATTTCAAATACGAAATGTGTTGTTAGTAATCCATCTTTCTTATAATTTGTTAAGCATTTCGCAACTTATAGATTCTAGTTATCATGTTTCTTTTCTCCCTGATTCTTGTGATATAACTAATGAAAAAGGAGAAATTGTATTAAAAGAAAATAAGGATGATAACATTTATACCCTTTCCTTAGATAACATTTTAGATGCTAAGGTTAAGTGTTTAATATCACATGACTTAGATGTAAATTTATGGCATAGATGACTAGGCCATATAGGAATTTCAACTATTGAAAAGTTATCTAACAAGAACTTAATTAGAGGCATGCCTAAGTTAGACTTAGATAATTTTCAAATTTGTGAAACATTCATTAAAGGAAAAAATATTAAAGAAACATTAAAACCAAAACATGAAGTGAGTACTAGTCATGTACTAGAATTGTTTCACTTAGACTTATTTGGTCCAAGTAGGACAAGAAGTCCAGGTGGACACTACTATATGTATGTCATAGTAGACGATTACTCACAATACACATGTACATTGTTCTTAACACACAATGACGATGCTCCGTTGGTAATCGAAAATCTTGTAAAGCGACTTGAAAATCAGTACGGAGAAAATGTTAAAAGAATTAGGAGTGATAGAGGTGGAGAATTTCAAAACAACGATGTAGTCAAATTTTGTGAATTACATGGATTAAAACATGAATTCTCACCATCTAGAACACCACAATTCAATGGAGTTATTGAACAGAAAGATAGACAATTTAAGAAATTGCTAGAACAATATTATGTGAAAATAAAGTACCAAAATATTTATGTGCTGAAGCTGTTATTTCTGCATGTTGTTGGACCATGCACCTGCAATAAACACCACTAGAGGGGGGTGAATAGTGGTTAGCAGAAATTACACTAGTACCCTTGATTAAAAACCCCATTGAAAACAGAATCTGAAATTGCCTCAGATTTAGAACCCGTTTTTAAAAAATTCAAAAATAATTGTACATAACTCCAAAAATTATGAAAAGTACCAGAATTGAACTTCAATGAGTTAACAAGACTCTGTCAACAAACCAGACAAAAATAAGATCATGTGACTCTTAACATAAATAAAAAGATTCAGGTGGTCAATCTGGACAGAATTGGATAGAATGTTGTTGATTTTGCAAAACGTGTTTCTCTTTGAATACTCTACCAAAAAGGTTGATCTTTATTTCAAAACACTCCTTAGGATGTGTAGATGATGTTTTCAAAAGGCCCTAACCTTAAACAATTATTGATAAATACAGAATTTAAGTTTTCACAAAACTGGTCAGATTGCAGCCAGATTGGAGCAGTTATTTTGCAAAGACTGAAAGACTAACTTTCCCTTGCTCAAATCAAGTGATTCTTGTTGAAAATGAAAGCTAACAGTCTGAAGTATAACTCCACCAAAAAGCACGAATTTTGAAAGTGTTTAGCTATTTTTTCAAATTGTGAGAATGTATGTGAAAACTGTAGTAAAAACAGGCAGAAAACAGAAATGAAGAAACAAGATAAGAACACTGAGGATTTATCCTGGTTCGGTCAATGTGACCTACTCCAGTCCCAACGAACACCTGAAATAAACAACACTAGAGGGGGGTGAATCACTAACGGAAATTACACTAGTACCCTTGATTAAAAACCCATTTGAAAACAGAATCTGAAACTGCCTTAGATTGAGAAATTGTTTTGAAAAATTCAAAAAATAATTGTACACAACTCCAAAATTATGAAACTTTCCATAATTGAACTTCAATGAGTTAATATGACTCTGTCCAAAAATCAGACAAAAATAAGATCGTTTGGCTCTTTAAACAAATAAAAAGATTCACGTGGTCAATCTGGACAGAATTGGACAGAATGTTGCTGATTTTTCAAAACGTGTTTCTCTTTGAATACTCAACCAAAAAGGTTGATCATTATATCAAAACACTTCTTAGGATGTTTAGATAAAGTTTCTAAAAGGCCCTGACCTTAAACAATTATTGATAAATACAAAATTTAAGTTTTCTCAAAACTAGTTAGATTTCAGCCAGATTGGAGCAGTTATCTTGAAAAGACTGAAAGACTAACTTTCCATTGCTCAAATCAAGTGATTCTTGTTGCAAATGAAAGCTAACAGTCTTAAATATCAGTCCACCAAGAATCACGAATTTGTAAAGTGTTAAGCTATTTTTTCAAATTGTGAGAAATTGTATGAAAACTGCAGTAAAAACGGGCAGAAAACAGAAATGAAGAAACAAGATAAGAACACCAAGGATTTATCCTGGTTCGGTCAATGTGACCTACTCCAGTCCCAAGGGACACCTTTCTTTGGATTTCACTATCAAATGAATCATCTTACAACAAGAACCAAGCTTGATCCTTGGGTTATACACCAACCCTACTCAAGACTTTGATGATCACCTTCTAAGCAACACTTAGTTGCAACACCTCTACAACCTATTGATGTAGCCTTATAAAGATGGCTAATCAATCCTACAAATGAAGCTCAAGAGGCTTGTATCTCAACAAAAACACCAAGAACACCTTAGCTACAAAGAATAGAACAACAACAACAAGAAGAAGAAGATGATAGCTAGACAATTCAACAAATGCTTGTAAGCTTCAAGTGTGTTTCATATTCTTCACCATTGCCTCAATTTATAGTGTGAGATGAGCCTTAGAGATAAGATTTCCAATGTGTCACCATCTTCATCATCAAGTCCAAATGTCTTCTCATCATTGGTTGGTCTTTGTACACTTGGCAAAATGAGACAACATAATTGGTCCACCTTGACAACTCCATTTGGCCAAAATTTTCAACTAAAAATAGTCTTGGAATTATCTTGAAAATGTGAAGATAATACCCAAAGATAATAGCCATAACAACTCTATTATCTTCTCAACTTTTTAGCACAAGAATAGGCATGTGGACATTTGCGTTTTCAGACTGCTGGGCAATCAAGAGATCGCAATTACAGAAGATGGAAGTGGCAGAGATGAGGATGTTAAGGTGGATGTGTGGGCATACAAGGCTAGACCGGATCGGAAACGAGGTGTTTCGAGAAAGATTAGGCGTGGCTAGTATAGCAGATAAGATAAAGGAGGGAAGAATGAGATGGTTTGGGCATGTCAAGCGGAGACAGACAACGGCGGCAGTCAGAGCAATTGAAAGCCTCACTGTAGAGGGAAACAGGAGTAAAGACAGGCCCAAACTGACTTGGGATGAGCAGATAATGCACGACCTAATAGATTTGCACCTCTCTGAGGACATGGTCCAGGATAGGAGTTCATGGAGACATAAGATTAAGGTTAACGAGGTATAGGCCATATATAGGGACACTTTAGAGTATATTTAGCGACATAGATAGGCGTAGACACTATCTACGCTTTAGGTTGACTTTCCACTTGGTTGCGTATGTTATACCGTTGTTTTGCATTACATGTACATATACACGTGATGTGTATTTTAATATCGAATGTTTTTTTATTTATTTTTATTATTTTATTATTTTTTATTTTTTATTCCTTGAATTTCCTCACTAGCACACTAGCACAGAATATCTTTATTATTATTATGTCATTTATGCAGGCACATATAGAGCTGGGGGTCTCACTGGAAGCAGGCTCTCTATGCCTTGTGATAGAGGTATTGTCTGCCTACCACTTACCCTCCTCAGACCTTAACGATAGTTTTTGCTGTCGTTGGGATATACTGGGTCCGGACGATGACGATGACGATGAATCTTTATTATCCTTTGTAAAATGATGATAATAAGAAAAGATAATACCACCAAATTATCCTCAACTCCAAGCACAATAATAGGACATGTGAAGTCTTCATTTGACTTCAAAAAATCTGATGATAACACCATATAGCCGTTGGTTTTAACTTTGAAATTTCCAAGTTGGCAATTTTGCCAACTAGCTCTTTTTTGGTTGGTCCACTTGTCTCCAACTCATAAAATGAATAATGTATCATCTCCACTTGCTCATACACGTTTTTCAGCATACAAATATGTGTAGCAACTCAGATTTTTGAAGAAGAAATAAATAGATAATAGTTGACAAGATTATGTCAACGTGTAACACTGAAATTCTCAATATTTCTTCTTATATGTCATGAACATTTCAACACCTTTGGCACCTTGAATAACTCTGAATAATGATGATAAATATGCTCTTATAACATATATAAGAGGGTCTTCAAGAAAAAATAGAATGTGACATCTCAAATCGTCAGATACTCCGCTATAGTCAACAATATCATCATATGAGAGAATAACATAAAGAATCACCATATTATCTTAAAATTAATGATAAGT
Organism: Eustoma russellianum; assembly: GCA_036186865.1. NCBI lineage: Eukaryota > Viridiplantae > Streptophyta > Magnoliopsida > Gentianales > Gentianaceae > Eustoma > Eustoma russellianum. The sequence continues at coordinate 12,817,804 of AP025060.1, forward strand.
CAGCTTTAGAATAAAGATAATAATATGCTCAAGAGATTCCTTGAGTGAAAATACAAAAAATACCCTCGGGGTGAAATGACCAAAATACCCCTGGTATATGCAAACCTCCAGAAATGACCCCGATGGTCAGAAATAATCATGATATCACCCTTGTCATGAAAAATAATATGAGAATACACCCTTGAATTATTTTCACCATGTGATGTTCCTATAAAACTCAAAATACCAATTTTGCCCTTTTTGGTAAGTTGTAGAAACTTCCAAGGCACGTTAGTCACAATACATTTAAAATCATCAAAATCACATAAGATTCACGTAATGAGTATGTATAAATAATATACAAATGAAAAAAAACCATTTTAACATATTTTAGAAAAATATTTCTAAAAGCCCTAAACATTCTTAGAGACGTGGATCGATCCATGTGAGGGGCTAACGTACGTCGATCGATCCACGTGAGAGATCGACGTCTCACAGTAAGTTTTTGGTTCTTTTCAGTCCAACATCGATCGATCCATGTTACGGGATGATGTACATCGATCGGTCCATGTGTCTCTGCCTGAGAGATCTACGTCATTTTTCTTTTTTTCATCCTTTAATCACTTATAACACCATATGTGACATTTCTACGTATCCACCACTTAAAATCAAGACTTTGAAAATTATCCAAACATGTTTCTCAACATTCTCCCCCTTTTGGATGATTTTCAAAATAATTTAACATGATTTTAATGTGACAACTCATAACCAATTATTTAACATCATAAATCTTACCAATTATTTTCAAACTTTGTTTTCAACAAAATTTTAAATAGTTCTGCTCCCCCTCAACTTATACTCTCCCTCTTAACCTATACTCAACTTATACCAATTGAAACTTATCATACCAAATATGACATACCAATTAAAATCATGTTCTTATTTTATCTCCCCCTTTATTTTTGCAAATCATTCAAAAGATAGAACTATACAATGGTGTCGTAAGTCATCATATCTAACTTGGCTCATAAGTTTTCAAACGTGGCTTGATTAGGGGGTTTGGTAAAGATATCAGCGATTTGGTTCAGTTCTTATATGGTTTATGACTATATCCTCATTTTGAACATGAGCGCGAAGAAAGTGGTATCGCACCTCAATGTGTTTGGCCTTAGAATGAAGCACCGGATTCCGAGAAAGATTGATCGCACTTATGCTATCGCAGAAAATTAGAATCTTATTCATTTTAAGGCCAAAATCACTAAGTTGCTGTTTAAGCCAAAGTATTTGGGTAGTACATAAACTCAAAGCAATATACTCGGCTTCAGTGGTAGAAAGAGCTACACTAGCTTGCTTTTTAGAAAACCAAGATATCAAGTTGATTCCTATGAATTGACATGTATCGCTAGTGGATTTTCTATCTAACTTGCAACCACCATAATCAGCATCACTATATGGATGTAATTCTAATTTAGCGTTTCTATCATACCACAGTCCTAAGTGAGGTGTATGCTTAAGATATCTAAAGATCTTTTTCACTGCATTATAGTGAGATATTTTAGGACAAGATTGAAACCTAGCACACATGCACACACTAAACATGATATCAGGTCTTGATGCAGTTAAGTATAATAATGAGCCAATCATAGACCTATAAAGTATGTCATCAAAAGGTTTACCATTTTCATCCTTATCAAGCTTGGTGCTAACACTCATGGGGGTAGTTGTAGATTTTAACTTTTCAAAGCCAAACTTTTTGATCATATCATTGATATACTTAAGTTGGCTAATGTGAATTCCTTGAGGGGTTTATTTGATTTGAAGCCCTTAGAAGTAGTTCAATTCTCCTACCATTGACATTTCAAATTCTGACTTCATACACTCTTCGAAGTCTTTTACTAAGGTAGAGTTGGTTGAACCAAAGATTATATCATCTACGTGTATTTGAACTATTAATAAATCATTACCTTTTCTTCTTAGGAATAATGTGTTGTCTATTGTTCCCTTTGATAACTATTTGCAATAAGAATGTTTGTAAATCTTTCATATCAAGCTCTTGGAGCTTGTTTCAAACCATATAAAGCTTTCTTAAGCTTATAAACATGGTTAGGATTCTTTGGATCTTCGAATTCAGGGGTTGTTTGACAAACACCTCTTCTTGGATGTATCCATTCAAGAATGCACTCTTGACATCCATTTGGAAGAGTTTAATATTACTTAGGCTTGCAATAGCAAGTAACAATCTAATTGCCTCTAGTCGTGCAACGGGTGCAAAGATTTCTTCATAATCTATTCCTTCTTGTTGATTATACCCTTGTGCGACTAGCCTAGCCTTATTTCTTGTAATATTTCCTTGTTCGTCCATTTTATTCCTAAAGACCCATTTAGTTCCTATGATAGACTTGTCTTCAGGTTTAGGTACTAAGTCCCATACGTTGTTCCTTGTGAATTGGTTCAATTCCTCATGCATAGCATCTATCCATGATATGTCACCTAAGTCTTCCTTTACATTCTTAGGTTTTAATTGTGAGATTAAGCTATGTCCTTCAAGTTGACTTATGTTTATACGTGTTCTAACCCCAACACTTGGATCCCCAATGATTAGTTCTCTAGGGTGCCACCAATTCCTAGATTGACTATGTTCACTCTCATCTTGTTCAAATGTTTCATTAGTGTGAACATTATCATATGTAATTGGATCATTAGTTGTATTATCTTCTAAATGCGGAGTTTCTTCATTTATTTCATCTAAGGGTTCATGCATGTCTTGTTCAGGGGGATTTGGTTCTAGATGATCAAGTACATGATCAAGTAATACATCATCATCAAACATATTTTCAACATTATTCTCAGGTTTATGTTGAGTTTTATCACTAACTTCAAAGCATGCATTTTCATTGAATTTTACATGTGTGGATTCAATTATCTTTCTAGATGCAGGATTATAACACCTATATGCTCTTAAGTTAGTTGAATACCCAACAAATATGCATTCAATAGACTTTTGTTCAAATTTATCTAGATTATCCTTAGTGTTTAGCACAAAACATTTACATCCAAATACTTTAAGATAATCTATCTTAGGTTGCCTATTGTTTAGCAATTCATAAGGCGTTTTATTTAATTTCTTTCTAATAATAAGCCTATTTATAATATAGCATGCACAACTAACAGCTTCAGCCTATATATATTTACGTAATTTATTTTCACAAAGCATTTTCCTAGAAACTTCTTGAATTATTCTATTTTTACGTTCAACAACTCCATTGAGTTGTGGTGTTCTAGGTGGTGAGAATTCATGTTTAATTCCATGTAGTTCATAAAATTTGATTACATCTTTGTTTTTAAATTCTCCACCTCTATCACTTCTAATCCTTTAAACATTTTCTTCGTAAATGTTTTCCAGTTGCTTAATAAGAGTTTCGATTGCTAATGGAATATCGTCTTTGTGTGTTAAGAACAATGTCCATGTGTAGCGTGAGTAATCATCTACTATGACACACACATAGTAGTGTCCACCTAGACTTCTTGTCCTACTTGGACCAAATAAGTCTAAGCTTCTAGTACATGACTAGTACTCACTTCATGTTTCGGTTTTAATGTTTCCTTAGTGTGTTTTCCTTTAATACATGTTTCACACATTTGAAAATTATCTAACTCTAACTTAGGCATTCCTTTAATTAAATTCTTCTTAGATAATTTCTTAATGGTTGAAATTCCTATATGACCTAATCTTCTATGCCATAAATTCACATCTAAGTCATGTGATATTAGACACTTAACCTTAACATATAACATGTTATCTAAGGTAAGAGCATAAATATTACCTTTTATTTCCTTTTAAATCCGTTTCTTTTTTTCATTTATTATATCACAAGAATTGGGAAGAAAAGAGACATTATAACCACAATCTATAAGTTGAGAAATACTAAGTAAATTATAAGAGAGATTACTTACTAACAACACATTTCGTATTTGAAATGTGTTAGGGTCCCCAATTGTTCCTTTCCAACAACTTGTCATTTGTTGTTGTCACCAAATGTTACTTTTCCTCCATTATTGATATATTCTAATTCGATGAATAGTTTGGGGTTCCCCGTCATATGCCTTGAACATCCACTATATAAAAACCATTTGGTTTTTAGATTCTTTGACTTTGCCTCCTTCTTGCATTTTGTACATTTTTCCTACAATGGAGACAAAGTTTTAGGTACCCTTTACTTGGGTCTTGAATGTTAGGGACACTATTCTTATTTAGATATCCCTTAGGTATCCAAACTTTAACATACCTTTTAGGCACATTTTTAGCATGATTATAATTTGGAAAATAAGAAGGATTAGCATATAGATGATCATTCCACATAAGTGAAGATGCATTGTTATACACGTTGCGCCATGATTGATAATCATTATATGCTGGCCGATTTTTATAATGTGTATAAGGCACGAGATTTTGTTTCTTGAATGGCGCTATATAAGTGTGTACATAGGCATTTTTATAAGACTTATAAGAGTGTTGCCTATACTTAGGTTCATAATAAGTTGGATGCATTTTATTATGTCTAGTTGCATTTGCATACATATAGGCATAATTTCTAGGTTGTCTAGATGCAAAGTTTGGCCTAGATGTATGTTTATGCATGTGTGCTTTTATGGGTATATATTGCATTTTTGCCTTAGAATAAACAGAAGAATGAGTAGAAGAAGATTTAGTAGGGAATGTTGTTTTTATATCTTTATAAGGTTGTTTAGTAGTTGAAGATACAAACTTAGTCTTTCTCCCTACTTTGTCATCTTCTTCTTTATAGCCTAAGCCGGTTTTATCATTTCCATATTTTTTGATGAGATTAGTGTATCTAACATTTTTTCCAAGTTAAGTTTAGAAGACTTAAGTTGTATTATTTCATGTTCACAACTTTCCAATTTGGACTTTAACATATTATTTTCTGTTTTTATTTTTTGTTCATCTTTCCTGTATGATTCAAATTTGTTCTCTAAAGAATCAAGAGTATCAGTAGACTCTTGTTTTAGAGATTCTAATTGATTAGAAAATTCCAAGTTGAACGTCTTCAACTTGTCATTTTCTTCAACTAGTTTCTTCTTTTCTTTAGAGAGCCTCTTACAGTGAGCATGCATTCTTAAGAACTCTTCATACATTTCATCAAATGTCATGTCACTATCAGAATCACTATCAGAAGAAGAACATACCTCGTTGGATACGAAACAGACTTGAGCTTTCTCAGTTTCAGATTCCGAGTCGGATGAGTCGCTCCATGTGCTCACTTTCATTGCTCGTTTCCCTTTCCTTACCTTTGACTCCTTTGCCTTTGTAATTTGTGCTTCCTTGTCCTTGGCTTGTTTATTATTTTTGTTATTATTTTTATTTTTCTTCATTGGACAACCGTATGAAGTATGTCCTTTTTGACCGCATTCATAACACTTTAACTCTTTATTATACCATTTGTTAGTGTTATTTTTCTTAGGTTGAGAAGAAGAAGAAGAACGTTGTCTATTCCTATTAGGACGTTTGAGAAACTTTCTAAGTTTTCTCGATATTAATATCAAGTCATCATCTAATTCAGTATCACTATTACTATCATCATTATTTGTATGTGTTTCAGTTGTTTTGAAAGCTATTAACTTACTTGATGATTTAGATGACTCGGACTTCCGTTGGTTTAGTTTTAACTCATAGACTTTAAGAGACCCGATCAATTCATCCATCTTAGTGATTGACTTTGTCTCCTCAATTGCAGTCACCTTTGGATCCCATTCAGCAGGAAGGCTTCATAACACCTTTTGAACCTTTTCATTGTTCGTGAATGATTTGCCTAAAGCTTCAAGGGCATTAAAAATGTTAGTAATCCTCAAATCCATAGATGTTATGGATTTGTTTGGCAATATTTTGAAACACTCTAATTTAGTCATGAGTATGTTTATTTTTGATTCTTTAACACCACTAGTATCTTAATGTTTTAATACAAGTGATTTCCACATATCGTGTGCACTTGTGCAATTTGACACATATCGTGCTTCAGAAGTTGTAAGTCCATTCAAAAGTAATTGCATAGCTTTAGCATTCATGGACATTTTCTTTTTATCTTCCGCTGTCCATTCACTTTTATATTTTTCAACTTCTTGAGTGACTCCACTAACTTGTACAACTTTCAATGGAATGTACGGCCTATATTCAACTATAGACCATAAATCAATGTCTATAGCCATTAAGAATAGCCTCATTATTAGTTTCCAATGAACAAAATTATTGCCATCGAAAAGAGGAGGGCGTTGAGTGGACATAGCTTTCAACTCACCTTTGTGAGAAACTATTGCCATAGTATGTACCTTTAATATGAGATAAGCAGGCTACAAAGAGTAATTGTTTCTTGGCTTTGTATTGATTGTACGGTGTTGAATCTTGCTTCTTTGAGTGGTGTCAATCTTGCTCTGATACCAATTGTTGGACCGTACACCTGCAATAAACACCACTAGAGGAGGGGGGTGAATAGTGGTTAACGGAAATTACACTAGTACCCTTGATTAAAAACCCCTTTGAAAACAGAATCTGAAAGTGCCTCAGATTCAAAACCCGATTTTGAAAAATTCAAAAATTATTGTACACAACTCCAAAATTATGAAACTTCCCAGAATTGAACTTCAATGAGTTAACATGACTCTGTCCAAAAATCAGACAAAAATAAGATCGTTTGACTCTTTAAACAAATAAAAAGATTCACGTGGTCAATCTGGACAAAATTGGATAGAATGTTGCTGATTTTTTAAAACGTGTTTCTCTTTGTGTACTCAACCAAAAAGGTTGATCATTATATCAAAACATTCCTTAGGATGTTTAGATGAAGTTTCTAAAAGGCCCTGACCTTAAACAATTATTGATAATACATAATTTAAATTTTATCAAAACTGGTCAGATTTCAGCCAGATTGGATCAATTATCTTGCAAAGACTGAAAGACTAACTTTCCCTTGCTCAAATCAAGTGATTCTTATTGCAAATGAAAGCTAACAGTCTTAAATATAAGTCCACCAAAAATCACGAATTTGGAAAGTGTTAAGCTATTTTTTCAAATTGTGAGAAGTTGTGTGAAAACTGCAGTAAAAACGGGCATAAAACAGAAATGAAGAAACAAGATTAGAACACCAAGGATTCATCCTGGTTCGGTCAATGTGACCTACTCCAGTCCCAAGGGATACCTTTCTTTGGATTTCACTATCAAATGAATCACCTTACAACAAGAACCAAGCTTGATCCTTGGGTTATACACCAACCCTACTCAAGACTTTGATGATCACCTTCTAAGAAACACTTAGTTGCAACACCTCTACAACTTATTGATGTAGCCTTATAAAGATGGCTAATCAATCTCACAAATGAAGCTCAAGAAGCTTGTAGCTCAACAAAAACACCTAGAACACCTTAGCTACAAAGAATAGAACAACAACAACAACAAGAAGAAGATGATAGCTAGACAATTCAACAAATGCTTGTAAGCTTCAAGTGTGTTTCATCTTCTTCACCATTTCCTCTATTTATAGTGCGAGATGAGCCTTAGAGATAAGATTTCCAATGTGTCACCATCTTCATCATCAAGTCCAAATGTCTTCTCATCATTGGTTGGTCTTTGAACACTTGGCAAAATGAGACAACATAATTGGTCCACCTTGACAACTCCATTTGGCCGAAATTTTCAACTAAAAATAGTCTTGGAATTATCTTGAAAATGTGAAGATAATACCCAAATATAATAGCCATAACAACTCTATTATCTTATCAACTCTTTGGCACAAGAATAGGCATCTGGGCATTTATATTTTCAAACTCAAAATTCAGCTCCAAATGACTAAGTAGCCATTGGCTACTTCTTGGATTTTTCCAAAATATAATCTTTATTATCCTTTGTAAAATGATGATAATAAGAAAAGATAATACCACCAAATTATCTTCAACTCCAAGCACAATAATAGGACATGTGAAGTCTTCATTTGACTTCAAAAAATCTGATGATAACACCATATAGCCGTTGGTTTTGACTTTGAAATTTCCAAGTTGGCAATTTTGCCAACTAGCTCCTTTTTAGTTGGTCCACTTGTCTCCAACTCATAAAATGAATAATGTATCATCTCCGCCTGCTCATACACGTTTTGGAGCATACACATGTGTAGCAACTCAGATTTTTGAAGAAGAAATAAATAGATAATAGTTGACAAGATTATGTCAACGTGTAACACCGAAATTCTCAATATTTCTTCTTATATGTCATGAACATTTCCACACCTTTGGCACCTTGAATAACTCTGAATAATGATGATAAATATGCTCTTATAACATATATAAGAGGGTCTTCAAGAAAAAATAGAATGTGACATCTTAAATCGTCACATATCCCGCTATAGTCAACAATATCATCATGTGAGAGAATAACATAAAGAATCACCATATTATCTTCAAATTAATGATAAATCAGCTTCAGAATGAAGATAATAGTATGCTCAAGAGATTCCTCGAGTGAAAATACCAAAAATACCCTCGGAGGTGAAATGACCGAAATACCCCTGGTATATGAAAACTCCAGAAATGACCCCGATGGTCAGAAATAATCATGATATCACCCTTGTCATGAAAAATGATATAAGAATACACCCTTGAATTATTTTCACCATGTGATGTTCCTACAAAACTCAAAATACCAATATTGCCCTTTTTGGTAAGTTGTAGAAACTTCCAAGGCACGTTAGTCACAATACATTTAAAATCATCAAAATCACATAAGATTCACATAATGAGTATGTATAAATCATATACAAATGAAAACAACCATTTTAACATATTTTAGAAAAATATTTGTAAAAGTCCTAAACATTCTTAGAGACGTGGATCGATCCATGTGAGGGGCTGACGTACGTCGATCAATCCATGTGAGGGGCTGACATATGTCGATCGATCCACGTGAGAGATCGACGTCTCACAGTAAGTTTTTGGTTCTTTTCAGTCGAACATCGATCGATCCATGTTACGGGATGATGTACATCGATCGGTCCATGTGTCTCTCCCTGAGAGATCCACGTCATTTTTCTTCATTTTTTCATCCTTTAATCACTTATAACACCATATGTGACATTTCTAAGTATCCACCACTTGAAATCAAGGCTTTGAAAATTATCCAAACATGTTTCTCAACACATGTTATATTATAAATAGGCTTTCGATTAAAAAGAAATTATATTAGACACCTTACAAATTGTTAAAAAATAGGCAACCCTAGGTAGATTATCTTGGAGTTTTTGGTTGTAAATGTTTTGTACTTAATACTAAAGATAATCTAGACAAATTTGAACAAAAGTCTATTGAACGCATATTTGTTTGTTATTCAACTAATTCTAGAGTATATAGGTGTTACAATCCTGCATCTAGAAAGATAATTGAATCCATACATGTGAAATTAAATGGGAATGCATGTTATGAAGTTAGTGATAATACTCAACATAAACATGAGAATAATGTTGAATATGTTTGATGATGATGATATATTACTTGATACTGTTCATGATCATCTAGAACCAACTTCCCCTGAACAAGACATGCATGAACCCTTAGGTGAAAGAAATGAAGAAATTTTGCAATTGGAAGATAGTACAACTAACTTGCAAGATGATCCAATTGTACACGATAATGTTAACACTAATAAAACATTTGAACGAGATGAGGTGAACCTAGTCAACCTAGAGATTGGTGGCCTATAAAAGATAAACATAAACACCCTAAAGAGTTAATCATTGGGGATCCAAGTGTTGGGGTTAGTACACGTAGAAACATAAGTCAAGATGAAGGACATATCTTAATCTCACACTTAGAACCTAAGAATGTTAATAAAGCCTTAGGAGATATATCATGGATAGGTGCCATGCATGAGTAGTTAAACCAATTCACTAGGAACAACATGTGGGACTTAGTGCCTAAATACAAAAAATTAAGTTATAATAGGAACGAAATGGGTATTTAGGAATAAAATGGATGGACAAGGTAACATTACAAGATATAAGGCTAGGCTAGTCGCACAAGGTTATAATCAACAAGAAGGAATAGATTATGAAGAAACCTTTGCACTCGTTGCACAACTAGAAGAATAAGATTGTTACTTGCTATTGCAAGTCTAAATAACATCAAACTCTTCCAAATGGATGTCAAGAGTGTGTTCTTGAATGGATACATCCAAGAAGAGGTGTTTGTGAAACAACCCCCTGGATTCGAAGATCCAAAGAATCTTAACCATATATACAAGCTTAAGAAAGCTTTATATGGTTTAAAACAAGATCCAAGAGCTAGGTACGATAGATTTACAAACTTTCTTATTGCAAATAATTATCAAAGGGGGACCATAGATGACACATTATTCTTAAAAAAAGATAATGACCTATTAATAGTCCAAATATATGTAGATGACATAATCTTTGGCTTAACCAACCCTATCTTAGTAAAAGACTACGAAAAATGTATGAAATCTGAATTCGAGATGTCAATGGTATGAGATTTGAACTATTTCTTAGGACTACAAATCAAACAAACCCCTCAAGGAATCCACATTAGCCAACTTAAGTATGTCAATGATATGATTAAGAAGATTGAATTTGAAGACTTGAAACCAGCACCTACCCCTATGAGTGTTAGCCCCAAGCAAGACAAGGATGAAAATGGTAATCCTTTTGATGACACATTGTGGCGCCCCGCACCCCAGCCCCGCCGGAGTCGGTGCACCCGCCGTACTTCACTAAGGACAGTACTAGGCGTCGTCTCATACGTGTCATGATCCATGATATAATGCATGGAATATCGCGCTTACACGTAAATAATTAAGCGAAACGTGGCAGAATTTAAAAATTCAAAATAAAACATCCAAACGATCATTCATAGTTTACATCCCAGACTAAAAGTATCGAAAGTCACAAAAGCAAGTGTTGTTCCATCCCAAATACAAAATCAGTCATCAATCATAGCTGGCCGATCATGCCTCCTAGGTCTGTCCATCCTCCACTGTACTCACGGATACGGAACCCTAGGTTCGTCATCGATCCACTCTACATTGTCGTCCGCAACCTCTGGGGGAAAAATAAGGGTGAGTGACAACGTCACCAGCAAGTATACTATACTAATCAGGGATTAAATGGAAAGTGCGAACAAGAATCGAACCTCCAAAAATTTGGTTTAGAAGCGTACCTGTCCTTTGCCAGATCCTCGATCTATATATATATCATCACTTAATGAAACAAGATCATTTCTTAAATAAGAGTTTGTTACTTAGAACTGAATATAACATCAAAGGACTGCAACTTATATTAGTGAATAGCATAATGAGGGTCATTACATAAGATCTATGAGCTCATCATAACTTTGGACATCATGTGTTCCTTCATGCATTAATGATCAACACTTAATGCATCAAGATCATAACCTAACAAAATCGTTACTTAATACAGAACATGACAATAGAAGACCGTAACTCGCATTAATTCGTAACATAACAAGAATCATCACTTAATGAAGTCATACTTAGGATCTACAAGGTCATAACAACTTAGTCTAAGTATCATGTGTCACTACACAATGACTCCACAAACGTGATATGCATGCATATGTACGTGTGATGCATCATGATAAAAATGAGAATATGGCCTTTTCATGCTTTTCATCAAATCATCATCGTCGTAAAACAATAGAGTGTTCAGATCTATGTCCCGGATCTGAGGCGGTACGTCATCTCTTCATGTCGGGTCTATTATGTCCGGGCCCGCACGGCCTTTTGTTTCTCTTCGTCGGGTCTATTATATCCGGACCCGCACGGCCTCTTATTTCTCTTCGTCGGGTCTATTATATCCGGACCCGCACGGCCTCTTATCAGAGCACTTAACCCTGATCTGGTGGGTTCATATTGGCCAAGCTCATACTCACACACGGTACCGGTGGGGAATCATTTCTTTCAAAAATCATCTTTTGAAATGCTTTTCATCTTTCTTCCTCATAAAAATCATGTCATGAATCATGTACGTGACGATGAGGCAATGCATGTCATGTAATATGCAAACCATGGTCTAGTGCGTGTCATACACGAATAAATACGTCTCGTCGTCATGCTAGAAAATTTCCAGCTCAGTAACGTCAACTTCTCTTTAGTTATTTCCCATTAAGATACACATTCTAGGCCAATTGGTTTGCACGTACTCTTTTGTAAATGTCATAAGTGATTGCCATGCAAGTTTTAAGGGATTACGATGTCGATAAGGGAATCGTTTGTTCTTTTTCATAAAGCGGATACAAACTGAATTCTGGAATGACCACTTTTACTATAAAATTTATTGTGACCAATCCTTTATTCTTTTTCCAGAAATTCCAACTCTCCAGCTTAATAACCTCATTGGACTAGTATCCTACCAAAATTGGGCCCAAATGCATTTTTCTAAGGTTCAATTTCAGATCATGCAACATGATACACAATCTCTGTCAATCCAGCGCATTTCATTCTGACTCACTTTACTAGGAAATTTATTAAAAATAAACTATAACTCATTTTGACAAAATTCCAACTCTCATCTTTACTTTATTCTTAGGGTTAGCTTCATACCGAAAATTAGTTAATTTGCATACCTCTAGGGTCCATTTCCAGGCTACTAAACACGTTATTCAAATTCTGTCCAGTACAACATTTTTAGCAGGACCAGTCTCACTAGGAAATTTATTAAAAATAAACCATGGCTCTTTTTAATGAAATCCAACTCTCAAATCTCATACACATGTGAGACTAGTAACATACCGAAATTCAACAGATTTTAAAGTTCTTAAGGCCCCCTTTTAATTTAACGAAACAGCCTCAAGTTTCTGTCCAAATTCCAGAAATTTTCTTGGTGGTCGTATGTTCTTCCTAAGTGTCCTTATCTTTCATTTTCGACATGAACACTTAGTATACAAATGTGATGTATACGCACCCCTCCACCAACAGTCCCATTTTGGTGCATGCAAGAAATTAAGGAATCTAAGAGCATGTTATGCGCAACACACCATAAGACCCTAGACTTATCTCCATTTCCTACTAAGTTAGCTTGTCTTATTCAAAAATCACTCTCATTCCCCTTCACCCCTCCCACCGTGAGCTATCCTTGGAGAAAAGAAAGAATCTTTAACTTGTTTATCTTAGTTTAACACATAATGAGACATATAACCCCAAAAGATTTCACCTTTGAAACAAGATTTCACTCCTACACTATAATTGACCATGGCCAAAAGTTTTGGCCTTCAACTTAGCATAATACAACCAAGATTAAATCTTAAGTATATCTAGCCATTCATGCACACACTTTCACATTCAAGCCTTAAAGAGTATAGTGTACTTGCCTTCTTTGCTTACTCTTCTTGGGGGTGTAGAAAAGTGGAAATCTTTCTCTTCTCTATGCATGCATTCCGACAGTGGTGAAGAGGAAGAAAGGAGCAAGATTAGTTCACATCTTCAACTAGAATACACCCTTAGAAAAAGGCTAGATGACTTACCAAAAGGAGCTTGAGTGGTTTCCAAGCTTCTCTAACTTAGAGTCCTTAAAAGCTTGAGTCTTGAGCCTAATGACCATGGGAGGTCACGGTTGTGAACAAGAAACATAGTCTCATAAGTTTCATTCTTATGAAGATGTGAACAATTTCTCAAGAGGTTAAGACCCTTACCTAATATCCCTTAGTCCTTGGATAAGCCTAGACTTCCTTGCTTGTATCCTTGGCTGAATATCTTGAAGGGAAGGGAAGGAATAGAGCTCTCTTACACTTGAAGTTCTTAAGGGTTTCAAGTGTGATATTGGAGGGAGATCTTTTTCTTTTTGGCTAGGTTTAGCCGTTGGAGAGGGAAAAAGGAAGGGGTGGAAATCTTACCTTAGTTTGGTTAATGGTTTAACCTTGATCCACTTGTTAACCTTGGTTACTTTTGACTAACCAAGGTTACTTTTTCCAATCATAGTTACTTTTTGAAACTAACCCTAGTTACTTTTTGTTAACCTTGATTAGTTAAGCTAGGTTAGGTTATCCTTAATTATGATGGGAAGATGGCCTTCTTTATTGGCCTCTTCCCTTTAATTAACCGGCGGTTGGGGGCTTATAATGCCCTCAACCAAATTAAATTCTCTTTTCCTTCTTTTTCTTTATTTAGCATATTCATTCATTTGTTTATTTGCAAAATCATAACATAGGAAAAATGTGATGTGCCTTCCTTGGACTGTTGGCCGAAATTTACAAGGCCTTGGGCGAAAATTGGGTCTTTTCCCTTGATCCAATATTCACTCTCAAGTGCCATATGCATACTGGTCATTGATTCAATTACATTGTAGTTAAGATAAATCATGAGTACAAAAGGATCTCTATTGGGTTACAACACACATGATATAGGTCTATGATTGGATTTCTGTTATATTTAACTGCGTCCATACCTGATATCATGTTTAGTGTGTGTATGTGTGCTAGGTTTCAATCTTGTCATAAAGTCTCACATTACGATGCAGTGAAAAAGATATTTAGATATCTTAAACACACACCTCATTTAAGACTTTGGTATGATAGAAATGCTAAGTTAGAATGATACACATATAGTGATGCTGATTATGTTGGTTGCAAAACATATAGAAAATCCACTAGCGGTACATGTCAATTCATAGGAACCGACTTGATCTCTTATTTTTATAAAAAGCAAGCTAGAGTAGCACTCTCTATCACCGAAGCCGAGTATATAGCCTTAAGTTTATGCACTACCCAAATACTTTGGCTTAAACAACAACTTAGTGATTTTGGCATTTAAATGAATAAGATTCTAATTTTCCGCGATAGCACAAGTGCGATCATCTTTATCGGAATCCGGTACTTCATTCCAAGGCTGAACACATTCAGGTAAGATACCATTTCATTCGAGACCATGTTCAAAATGGGGACATAATCATAAACCATATAAGAACTGATCATCAAGCAGCTGACATCTTCACCAAACCCCTTAATCAAGCCACTTTTGAAACTTTACGAGCAATGTTAGGTATGATAACCTACGATACAATTGCATAATTCTATCTTTTGCATGATTTTCAAAATAAAGGGGGAGATAGAATAAGAACATGATTTTAGTTGTTAAGTCATGATTTGAGTTGAACAATATGTTAAGTTCAATTGGTATAAGTTTTAATTGGTGTTAAATTGACTTGAATCATAGGTTAATGGAAAGAGTATAATTAATGGAGAGCACATACTTTAAAAACATGTATCTAAAAAGAGTTTAAGAGTTTGAAAACAATGAGTTTGAGAGTTTGAAAACAACTGTTATAAAATTGGTGAGTTTTTCAAAACCATTCATTGGTATAAAATTGGTAGATATGTGATAAACAGTTGATAAAGAGTTGTGACATTGAAATCATGTTGATTTATTTTGATAATCATCCAAAAGGGGGAGAATGTTTAGAATATGTTTGGATAATTTTCAAGTCATGATTTTAAGTGGTGAATACTTAAAAATGTCACACATGGTGTTATAAATGATTAGAAGTTGAAAAGTGAAGAAAAATGACATCAATCTCTCAGGTTTTTACACTTCGATCGATCGATGTACATCAAACATTCACATCAATCGATCCATGTAAGGCAGAGAAAAACCAAGACCTTACTGTGAGAAATCGATCTTTAAACCTGAGACACATCGATCGATCATGTGCACATCGAACGCTCACTTCGATCGATCGATATAGGTCAAAGACAAACTTTGAAAATCACTGTGAGCCATCGATCTCTCAACCAGAGACACTTCGATAGATCGATGTCTAGGGTTTTTCAAATATTTTTCTAAAACGTGATAAAATGGTTGTTTTCATTTTTACATGATTTATATATGTTTATCATGTTGTTATTATGTGATTTTGATAAATATTATGCATTGTGACCAACATGCCTTGGAAGTTTCTACAACTTATCAAAAAGGGAAAAATTGGCATTTTGAGTTTGTGTATGCACTTGACATAGTGACAATGTTTCAAGGACACATTCATCTCTAATTTATCATCACAAAAGTGTTATTATATCTATTTCTGACAATCGGGGTGATTTCTGGAGTTTTCACTCACCAGGGGTATTTTGGTCATTTTACCCCTGAGCGCAGTTTTGGTATTTTTACTCAAAAAATCTCTTGATTATCTTATTATTTTCATTTTGGAGTTTATTTATGGTGGCCTTGAAGATTATTTGGTGGTTCTCTATTTAATTTTTCGATTTGATGACATTGTCGATAATAGCGGGATATGTGACGCGTTTCGATGTCACGTTTGCTGAGAAAAAGGGGTTTGAGTGATTACAAAATGCATGATTTAAATAACGTGTATTAAAAAAATGCATGACATATTTTATGACATGACACGCTTTTGCATAAAACTTGCCTTATATAGTTCATATATAATGTTGTCGTACTAACAAGCCATGAAGCTTTAAAGCTTACATCAAATGGCAAGCATTTGTTGTGTTTCAACTATTTTCAGGTGTCATCATTAATGAACTAAACTAGTTCATTAAGTAAAGTACTTAGTTAAATAAACTAAGTAGTTTATTAAAGGAAGCTATATTTGGAAAAGGCACAAAGGCAACAAATTGAAGAATGAAAAGTTTTCTCCACCCTCCTACACGACATTCTCAATATATTTATGTATATATATATTCAGATTTTTTTTAAAAAGGCACATACACATATATTCCAACATACTACCGACACGTTATATATTTTGTGAACGTACGTTAACGTCAAACCACTATATTTAACTCATATTTATGAGTATATTCAGGTCTTATATCATATGATATAAGTCATGGTGATGACAAATTTATTATGACACGTTAAAAAGTTCTAAACCAACAATTGTCGTATCGGGTGAATACCAAAACTTCGCCAACATGTCACGTACTTGCCATATATAGTTGGCCAGCCCGTACACTTCAAAAATGGCAACAAATTCCGTGGCTTACATGGTATGTACAGCCATAAAATCATTCCATATTGGCATACACAAATCACCCTCAATTAAGGCCAAATTGTGGAGATTCCAAATTCAATTTTGTCACATGATTAGGCGCCACTTTAATCAGCCCTAAGTGCTGAATATTAAAGTTTAATTTATGTATATTATGTGTAACATAATATATATAACATGTGCAAAATGTTGGAATTTAATCGGAAAAAAATCGGGTAATCAACAAACGTCGAAAATTCGGTTTTCTACGAACACGACACATGGAACATTTTTGGCATGGCATATAACATGTATCTAGACACTTTTTACATAATTCATACATTTTAAAGTGTTCTAGAAAAATCAATTAAGGGCTGATTGGAATATACCATATGTGTATAATTATATGTGCACTATTTTACAAAGTTTGCAAAAATAAAATTCAGCACATGTATATTCACCATACACACCTAGCTCAGCCATGTTGGAGCATATATGGAGCTTTTTTGGCATCTTGATTGGTCAAGAATGAAGCATACAATGTTGGTGACATAAAGAAAGGAGCTACACAAGGTAACATTTCAAACTTTGTCACATTTGTGACACATGTTGAAAATTCAACATGTGTAAAATAGAGCCATATTTTACTATCTTGAATTATATGGATTGATTGAAAGATAATATGGAAATATTTTAAACATATTATGGAAATAATCAAGTGATATTTTCAAATATCACACATGCTAAAAATTTCAGCATGTGTGTTATGTACTTGGCCGAATTCATGGCCCTATTGGTGACTAATTTTTATTCCAAATTTACTGGAAATGTTATGTACTAAATGGTGATTGATTTCTTCTTTATTTTCAAGGAATAAATCAAATACAAACTTGGCAATAATTTGAATTAAGTGAGAATATCACATGCTGAAATTTCAGCATGCACATGGCCGATTTCTATGATGGAAATTATGATAATTTGTCTTGCTAATTATGTGGGATGATTATGTGACTTATGGCAACACTTTTATGGCTAATTGGCACATTTTTTTAAGGTGTATTTTCAGATTTATCTAGTCATCAAATGATGACAACTTCCATGCAATCAATGAGTGCCAAGTAAGCAAGAGCTTAATGATCATCCAATGAGGAGTTGCCAAGTAAGCAAGGAAATGTCACAATGATGCAACATACTCTACCAAGGACTTAGAAGATAATTTTCAAGAGGAGGAGAAGGCATCAAGGGGGTGGCCAACTTGATAAAAATGAAAGAAGAGAGCAAACAAAATACAAGACAAGTCTTACAAGCTTACAAGATCAAAAACGTTTTCTAGTATCTCCTTCTACACCTTCTTTCTTTCTTCACTCTAAAAGCCTATTGTATTCATATTCATACATCTTGAATAAGCTTCTTACATACCATCCTATACTCTTTATCATTGTAAAAGATTGATCAAGGTGTGATCAATCTTGCATTCACAAGGTGGTGTTGTTCTTGATCGTTGTATTCATTTACAAGGTTTGTAAAGGGTTGGAGTTGGTGTGTAACTCCATCAACCCTGTGTGGTAGGGTGTTACTTTTGTTTTGTGAATAGTTCTAACCGAGGAAGGTGTCCTCGAAGACTGGGGTAGGTTGTTTAAACAGAACCAGTATAAAATTCCTTGTGTTCTCTACTTTCAGCACTTACTTTCAGTTTCCAGCACAGTGCATCGTCTTTATCACGTTTGTAAAAATAGTAAACAAATTTCAAAAATCACGAAACTTTCAGGAAACATAGCCACACGTCTTAAGGTTCTTTTGGCGCAAGTTTCAACCCTTTTGGACACGTATAAGTCATTCAAACATCAAATGTTCTGAGACAAGTGCATTCTGATTTTCAGGCTTGCAAAGGTTGAGACTTTGAACGTATTTGACTATCTTCTGAAAAGCATTTTTCAAAACTGCTTCAACCCAATTAAGTACAACTAATAAGGGGTTAGTCATTAAAGTTTCAGAGCATTTGGAGTCACAGTTAAATAGAAATTAATTTTTCAAATCAGACTACCGTTTCTGACAGATTTGCGCAATCTGATCATCAACAATTTTTAAAGGGGTTAGAGGTTGAATTTTAATCTGAAATTTTTAGAAGATACTCATAACATCTGAGTCTAAGATCCCTACAAAATTCAGAATTTTTGAAGACCTGCAACCTAGTTTTCACAGCGTTTCAAAACCGGTCCTGAAAACAGAAACTGTTTTCAAATGTTGGGTTTTTGGTTTAAAACAATTTTAAAAACCACATTTTCCGCACCCACTATTCAATCTCCCCTTCTAGTGGTGCCTTGTAGATCCTACAAGTGGTATCAAAGAACAGGAACCCTCACAACAAGAAGATCCAACGATCTAAGTGAGATGACATCCACTAGCTATAACACCGTGCAAGAAAGAATGTCTACCATAAGGCCTCCTCTTTTCGATGGTAAGTCCTTTGTCCAATGGAAATTAAAAATGAAACTTTTTCTTATGGCTATTGATATTGAACTATGGTCGATCATAGAAGATGGTCCATTTGTTCCTTCTAAGTTGTCCATTGTTGATGGTGTCACACTAGAGGTTATAAAAACGAAACAAGAATACACTAGTGATGACAAAAGGAGGTTGAGTATGAATGCTAAAGTCATGCAACTACTCTTAAACGGTCTAAGTAAAAGTGAGTCTAGTTACGTGTCTAATTGTTCGAGTGGTCAAGAGATGTGAAAAATTCTTAAAATGAAACATGAAGGGACTAGCCAAGTAAAAGAGTCCAAGATTAATATGCTTATGTCCACACCTGAGTCCTTTAAATTATTGCCAAATGAGTCTATTGTTGAGATGGATTTACGATGGACTAACATCTATAATTCTCATGAGTCTCTTGGCAAAGCTTTCTCCACGCAGGAAAAGGTCCAAAAGGTACTATGAAGTCTTCCATCTGAATGGGACCCTAAAGTTACAGCAATAGAGGAAAGTAAGGAAACCAAATCAATAAAAATTGAGGAGCCAATCGGATTTATAAAGGTATATGAAAATAAACTCACTTTAAGACATTCTGAGTCTATTTCCAAAAATGATAAGGCTATGGCATTTAAATCAAATGAATACGTCGTAGATGATAGTGACATAGATTCTGATGATGATGATTTAATCACGATGGCTAAAAGATTAAGAAAAATCTTGAGAAAATCGATTAAATATAAGTCTACTTCATCTAAGGATCATAAAAATAAAAATAAGGAAATAAAGTGTTATGAATGTGGACAACCTGGACACTTGTCATATGATTGCCCGAACAAAGACAAACAAACGAATAAATACCTTGACAAGGATCGAACCAAAACTAGACTTGTCTCAGAACCTAAACAAAGGAGAAAAGCCTTCAAAGCCTCCACTTGGAGTGACACATCCGACTCTGAGACTGATGATACGGAAGAACAAAAGGCACAAGTATGCTTTACATCTAAGGCATCAAATGAGGTATCTTCCGACTCTGATTCTGATTATGAATGTTCTTATGATGATTTATTTAGTCAATATTTAGAGTTGCATAAGTTCTCAAAGACTCCTACAAAAGAAAAGAAGCGATTAATTGTGACAAGAAATTGTTATAATCTTCTAACAAAAATCTTGTGTCTCAATTAAACGATTCAAAAGGAGAGTCATCCTGCATCATAAATTCATTAAAGTCTGAAATTTTATCATTGACATCCGAGAACACTGAATTGAAAGCCGAGATTTCAAAGTTGAAATCAAGAAACGAAGATCTAAAAAGACTAGAAAACAATTTAATATGGGATCTAACATGCTAGATCGCATTATTTTATCACAAAAACATGACAGTGACAAAACTGGATTAGGATACATTGAGACAAATGAAGCATCATCTAAACCATCCAAGTTTGTTTTGTTTAAGAAAGTAGACACATCAAAGGCATACGTAGCACCTAAAGTAACTCAAAGACCCCCTCTCTCCTCATCTCGTCATATCACTTCTTCATATCATACGAAGCATAATTATGTGACGTATAAATATGAGAAGAAGACTAGTACACCACTCATCTCATCTCATCGTGCTTCTTATTCTTCATATCATACAAAGTGCAATCATGTGCCATATAGATATGAAAGAAATCCATTGATGCATATGTGACATTCATATCATAAAAATGCATCTAGATCACGCCCCATGCATGCAAACCGAAATGCATATCAAAAACGAAAACCATACTATATGCATGATGGGATTCTCGGCCAAAGGCCAAACGCATTTGCCCCTAACGTATATTATGTTGCGTCTTCATCATCTTTCTCACCTTTTGGAAGACCTAGAAAGGTCACCCAAATTTGGGTACCAAAAGGTGTTGTACCCAACGAAAAAAATCACATTGTACTTGAGAATTGTATAAGTGAATTAATGAAAAGTTGCATCTTCAAGTACATTTTATTTAGTTTTGTGATTACTTCCTTAATTAGATTTTTTTAAGGAAAATATGGTATAATAATTCAAGCATGAATTATGGACTATGTGAAGTGGCCAATTCACCCCAAATACTATAGAAAGTTTCGGCCCTAAGGTCTTAAAGGGGCTTGGGAATGCCCTTCCAACCAAAAGAAACAAATCCTAAAAAGGGCCTTCTTAAAAATCAAGCCCAAATACAATTAGGGATTTCAAGTAGTGGGTTCAATTCCCTCCCAACCCCGCTAAATTCGGCCCCATGAGTCCAAGAAGACTCATGATTTTTCCAATTACATTTTATTAGGAAAATCAAGAAAAAGGGAGTTAATTAAGGAAAAAGGGGGCAACTACCTAGTAGCTTTTCTATTAAACACACTTGAAACGTAACTAAAGCATGGTGAAGCCTACTAATTGCCCTTAAACGCCGGTTTCCACCATGGTGCAACCAAGAGACATTTCAAACTTTACCATGGTTACTTTATGTTAATCACAATGCTAAAGTAACTCAAGTTAGCAATAAAGTAACCCTAGTTTTCTAAAGTAACTCAAGTTAGCAATAAAGTAACCTTAGTTCGCTAAAGTAACACAAGTTAGTTAACTCTAATTAACCTAACCATGCAAAGGGAACTCCCTTCTTCTCTCTTGGCTTCCAACGGCTAAAACACTTAGCCTATTGAGAAAATATTCTCTCCAAGAACTCTAGAACTCTCTCAAACTCAACCCCTCAAGAATTCACAAAGAGCAAAAGGAACAAGAACTCTTTCATCCCCTCACACGGCCAACTTGAGCCAAGGAAGACCAAAATCCTTTTCATCTTCAAGGCTCAAGAATCCTCTAGGTAAGTGGAATGTCTAGCTATCTAGTTGAATTTCATAATTCCTAGAATGAAGCTCACATTTGCCTCTCTTATGTTTGCCAAAACCGTGACCCTAATGGTCACTAGGTTCAAACCTTCTAAGCTCCTAAGTGGTGTTAGCTCCTTAGTGGTTTGAAATCCATCCAAGTCTCATTTTGGTAAGTTAAACTAGTCCTAATCTAGCTCTATTTCACATTTATAATGGTGACTAATATTTCTTCTTTTTCCTCCTCAAAACCTTGTTCTTCATGAATGAATTGGAGGAAAAACACCAACTCATTTCACTCAAGACCAAGCTAAGAAAAGGTTCTAGCTTGAAGAGGCAAGTACACTATAAATACTCTTGACTTGTGTGTGAAAGTATATGCTTGAATGTCTTGCTATTACTAAGATGTAATCTTAGATGGAAAATATTAAGCTTGAAGCATGAAAGTTTCGGATTTCTTAAGAAAGGTGACTTGCATGTGTGAGATTCCCTCCAAAGATGGATTATTTGCCCCTTTGAATATGAATATGATGCATGTCTAAGATGAATGTGGTAAAGCTCTCTTCTTTAACATTTAAGGGGGACGGTTGGATGAAAAGGTTGGGTGAATAATATTTCTTGTGAAAGAATGTGACTTGTGGGGTAAAAGATGCATAAAAGTTGTATGTTTGGATGTTTGTGACTTAGGGGTAATATTTTCATTATGAAAAATGAAGTATAAGCCCTTGCATGTGTATGAGACGGGCTGTTTTGGGGGTATGGGACATACAAACTAGATGTGCCAAGGATAAACCTTATTATGTATAAAAGGTGCAAAAATCAAGATGTGTTATGTGTAAACCTTCAAAACTGTTTTTGAAGTGATTTGTTTGTGACCTTTAGAATGTATTAGAACCTGTAATGTTTATGTTAAAAAGTGTATTTGATGGTTAGTAAACCATTTTTTAAGAATAACCTAAGTTGAAACACTTTTATTAAGCAAAGTGACAAAAAGGGAAAAATTACTGGAACATGACAAATTCATGTGACGTTTTGCAAGACCTGAAAAGGAATCTTAGAAGTTTTTAATGTTGAGAAAAAGGGGTTTGAGTGATATCAAAATGCATAATTTAAATAACGTGTTACAAAGAAATGCATGACATATCTTATGACATGACACGTTGTTGCATAAAAGTTGCCTTATATAGTTCATATATAATGTTGTCGTACTAACGAGCCATGAAGCTTTAAAGCTTACACCAAATGGCAAACATTTGTTGTGTTTGAACTATTTTCGGTGCCACCATTAATGAACTAAACTAGTTTATTAAGTGAAGTACTTAGTTAATTAAACTAAGTAGTTCATTAAAGAGAGCAATATTTGGACAATGCACAAAGGCAACAAGGTGAAGAAAGAAAAGTCTTCCACTCTCCTCCCACACATAAATAAACTCCATATATATATGTATTCATATATTTTCAGATTTGTTTTAAAAGGCACATACACATATTCCAACGTACTACCGACACGTTATATATTTTACGTACGTACGTTAACGTCACACCACCATAATTAACTCATATTTATGAGTATATTCAGGTCTTATATCATATGATATAAGTCATGGTGATGACAAATTAAATACGACACGTTAAAAGGTTCTAAACCGAAAATTGTCGTATCGGGTGAATGCCGAAACTTCGCCAACGTGTCACGTATTTGCCATAAATAGATGGCCAGCCCTTACACCTCAAAAATATCAATAAATTTCGTGGGTATGATGATATTTACAGCCATAAAATCATTCCATATTGGCACACACAAATCACCCCACAATAAGGCCAAATTGTGGAGATTCTAATTTTAATTTTGTCACATGTAAATGGCGCCACTTTAAGACCAGCCAAGTGCTGAATATTAAAGTTTATATTATGTATATTATGTGTAACATAATATATATAACATGTGCAAGAAGTTAGAATTTAATTAGAGAAAAATCGGGTAATCGATAAACGTCGCAAATTCGGTTTTCTACGTACACGACACATGGAATGTTTTTGGCACATCATACAACATGTATCTAGACACTTTTTACATATTACATACATCTCAAAGTGTTATAGAAAATTCAATTAAGGGCTGATTGGAATATACCATGTGTGTAATATTAAATGTGCACTATTTTACAAAGTTTGCAAAAATAAAATTCAGCACATGCACAATATATGTTACACACCTAAAACCGCTGAGTTGGAGCCTATGTGGAGCCTTGTTGGCATATTGATTGGTCAAGAATGAAGCATACAATGTTGATGACATAAAGGAAGGAGCTACACAAGGTAATGTTTCAAATTTTGCTACAATTGTGACATATGCTGAAAATTCAGCATGTGTGCTAATGTCTGGACGGTTTTAGCATCTTAATGGCTCATATTTTGTGTCTTGATTATGGTGGATTAATTAGAAGACAATTTGGAAGTGTTTTAAATATTTTATGGCATAAAGAAAGTGATATTGTTGAATATCACACATGCTGAAAATTTCAGCATGTGTGTAATTTATCTTGGCCGATTTTGAGGCCTTATTAGTGTCTACTTTTTATTCCATAAAAGATGAGAATATTGCATACTAAATGGTGATTTAATTATCCTTTGATTTATTGGATTAAATCAATGTAAAATTGGCAATATTTTAAATCAAATGTGAGTGTTACACATGATGAAATTTCAGCATGTGCAAAAGAGCATGTGGCCGAAATTTTGATGGCATTTTGGAAGAAAATTGTCTTGCTTAATTTATGTGATGATCTTGGAAGTTATGGTAACTATTTTATGATGATTTTGGCACATGTTTTAAGTGGTATTCCCAGATTTTCCTAGTCATCAAGTGATGACAACATCCAACCAATCAATGAGTGCCAAGTAAGCAAAAGTTTAATGATCATCCAATGAGGAGATGCCAAGTAAGCAAAGACATGTCACAATGATGCCACACATTTTTCCAAGGACTTAGAAGATAATTTTCAAGAGGAGAAGGGACCAAGGGGGGACGGCCATTGTGGCGCCCCGCGCCACTGCCCAACCGAAGTTGGTGCACCCACCGTACTTCACTAAGGAGAGTACCAGGCGTCATCCCATACTTGTCATGATCCATGAAATAATGCATGGATTTTCGCGCTTATACGTAAATAAGTAAGTGAAACCATGGCAGAATTTAAAACTTCGAATTAAAAGAAACATCCACCAAACTATTCTTAGTTTTACAACCCAAATCCAAAGTAGCGAAAGTCACGAAAGCAAATGTTTTCCATCACAAATACATCTTCAGTCATCAGTCATAGCTGGCCAGTCATGTCTCCTAAATCCGTCCACTCCTCGCTGTGCTCACGGGTAGGGAACCCTAGGTTCATCCTCAATCCACTCTACTTTATTCCCTGCAGCCTCTGGGAGGAAAAATAGGGGTGAGGGACAAAGTCACCAGCAAGTATACTATAATAATTGAGGATTAAATGGAAAGTGCGTACAAGAACTGAATCCCAAAAATTTTGGTTTTAAAAAAAACATACATGTCCTCCATCCAATACTCGATAGAGATCAACACTTAATGCATCAAGATCATAACTTAGATAAAATCGTTACGTAATACAGAACATAGCAATAAAAGGCTGTAACTCGCATCAATTCATAACATAACAAGAATTATTACTTAATGAAGTCATGCTTAGGATCTACAAGGTCATATCAACTTAGTCTAAGTATCATGTGTCACTACACAATGACTCCATAAACGTGACATGCATGCATATGTTCGTGTGATGCATCATGATAAAAATGAGAATATGATTTTTCATGCTTTTCTTTCAAATCATCATCGTCAAGAAAAACCATAGAGTGTTCAGATCTA
The DNA here is from genome assembly GCA_036186865.1 of Eustoma russellianum. Classification (NCBI taxonomy): domain Eukaryota; kingdom Viridiplantae; phylum Streptophyta; class Magnoliopsida; order Gentianales; family Gentianaceae; genus Eustoma; species Eustoma russellianum. Next base: position 12,843,988 of record AP025060.1, read on the forward strand.
TCTTCCCAGATCTGAGGCGGTAACGTCTCTCCTTCGAATCTATTATTCTCGGATTCGGAACGGTAGCGTCATCACTTATCGGGTCTATTCTCTCCGGGCCCGAACGGTCATTATCAGGTCTATTCTCTCTGGGCCTGAACGGTCATATCATCAGATCACTTAACCCGGATCTGGGTAGGTTCTTACTGGCCAGGCACATACACACACACGGTACCGGTGGGAAGCGTTCTTTTAAAACAGAATCTTTCTTTAAAAACGCTTTTCATTTTTCTTTCGCATAAAATCAATGCCACAAATCATGTAAATGACGATGATGCAATGTGTTGTAACCAAATAAGAGAATCCTTCTTGTACCTAAGGTTGAGTTAGTAAGCATGTGACAATATATGCTTGCGTTTGAAATTTCAATGATCATTATAAGTATATCATGAAGAGTACTATGTGCATTACAAGAAAGGATCCAATTTCTCCATGGCTTTGTATGTTTCGGCCCAAAGCCAAGAAAGGCTATTTCTTAAATCCCTATTTAAATATAAACCAATAAGATAAATGTGTATCATTTTTTTAGGCAAAACAAAAGATGGCAAAAGAAATTACAAAGGCTTAGTTGGGGTCATTAAAGACCCCAACCGCCGGCTGAATTAAGAAGGAAAGTGGGGGAGGCTAATTAAGAGAAGGGAGGCTAGAAGTTAATGAGATGTAGCCTAACTAAACCAAAAAGAAACTAGGGTTAGTCAAAAGAAACTATGGTTAGCCTAAAGTAACCTTGGTTAACCAAAGGTAACCAAGGTTAAAACACCTAATTTGAAAAGGCTAAGGCAAAACCCTCACCCCACCCTTATACCCCAACGGCTAAACCTAGCCAAAGTAACAAGGTTCCCTCCAAAACATACTTGAGAACTCTCTAGTTTTTCAAACCCTCCAACGAAACTCAAGTGAACTCCTTCTCTCCCTTTTCTCTCCCAACCACATGGCCAAGGGAGCAACTAAGAAGAATTGAGTTCTTCCAAGGCTAAGAGACCTTAGGTAAGTGTTCTTAGCCTCTTGAGAAGACATTTACATTTTTCTTGAGATGAAACTCATGGTGTATTCTCTCTTGTCCATAACCGTGACCTCCAATGGTCACTAGGCTCGAGCCTCAAGCTTTTAAGGATTCTAAGCTAGAGAAGCTTGGATACCACTAAAGCCTTTTGGTAGGTCCCCTAGCTTTTAAGGAAATATTTTGGTTAAAGGTGTAGACTAACCTTACTCCTTTTTCCTCCTCACCACCGTGGGATGCATGCATAGAGAAGGCAAGAATTCAACTTTTTCAACATCTCACCAAGAAGAGTAAGCAAAAGGCAAGTACACTATACTCTTTATGGTTTAGATGTGAAAGTGTGTGCATGAATGGCTAGATATGCTTAAGATCTAATCTTTGTTGTAAAATAGTAAGTTGAATGCCCACAACTTTCGGCCCTAGCCATTTGAAGGGGTAGGAGTAAGATTTTGTTCCAAAGAGGTGTTCTTTGTAGAGTATATGCATTATTAGGTGTTAATCTAGGTTGGATGTGCTAAAGATTCTTTCTTTCATGGTGAAAGGCCCACGGTGGAAGGGTCAAGGGAGACATGAGTGGTTTTATATGAAAAATGTCAACTTAGTAATGAAGTGGAGACAAAACTATGATCTTGTTATGTGTTAAGTTTAATATGCTCTTGGTTACATCATTTTCTTGCATGCACCAAAGAATGTGGCTGTTGGTGAAGGGTGCATGTGTTCATCTCCTAATAGTGGTTAATTGTTGGTGATAAAATGTAAGCTAAGGACATTTAAGAAGTATATATGACCAATAGAAAAGTTTCTGAAGCTGGACTGGAATTTGGTCTGTAATGTGAGGCCGGAAAAGGGACCTTAGGAACTTCCAATTCCAGTGATTTTTGGTGTGCTATTAGTTTTATGTGTTTGTTAGATGTGAGAGTTGGAATCACCTTAAAAAGAGCCACGGGTTATTTTTAATGAATTTTCTACTGAGATTGGTCTTGCTGGGAAAAGTTGTACTGGACAGAATGTAAGCAACGTGTTTGGTAGTCTAAAAATAGACCTTAGGGGTGTGCAAATCCACTAATTTTTGGCATGGTACTAACCTCATGAATATAGAAGAGGTGGCAGTTGGAATTTTGTCAAAATGAGTTGTGGTTTAGTTTCAATAAATTGTCTAGTAAAACGGGTCAAATTGAAATATGCTGGATAGACAGAATTTGTGTCACAATTTGCATGACCTGGAAAAGGGCCTTAGGAAACTGAAAATGGGCTAAAAATTGACAGGATGCTAGAACAATGAGTTTATTAAGTTGGAGAGTCAGAATTTTCAGAAAATGATTAAAGGATTGACCACAATAAATTTTATAGTAAAATACGGTCATTTCAGAATTCAGGTTACATTGTTTTATGAAAAAGAGCAAACAAGTCCTTTATCGACATCGTAATTCCACAGTGCATGCATGGCATTCACTTATGAAATTTACGGAGAAGAACATGTGATCAAATGGGTCTAAAACGTGCATTTCAGTAGGAAATTCCTAAGGAGAAGTAGACACTACTAAGCTGGAAATTTCCAGCATGACAACGAAACGTGTCTATTCGTTTACGTCATGCATTATGCCGTCAGTTGCACGTCACATGTCATTGCATTGCATCATCGTCACGAACATGATTTACAACATGTCTTTTTATGAGAAAGAAAGATGAAAAGCGTTTTCAAATGATAATTTCGTTTTGAATGATTCCCCACCGGTACCGTGTGTGAGTATGAACTTGGCCAGTATGAACCTGATTAGATACGGGTTAAGCGATCTGACAGAATGAACGTGCAGGCCCGGAAAATAATAGGCCTGATGATGAGAATGATGATGAGGACCATGCGGGCCCGGAAAAGAATAGACCCGGCAAGTATGATGATGTTACCGATCCGAATCCAGGAATAATAGATTCGAAGGGAAGAAGTTACCGCCTCAGATCCGGGAAGATAGATCTGAACACTCTATTGTTTTACGATGATGATGATTTTAAAGAAAGCATGAAAGATCATATTTCATTTTATCTCGATGCATTTACACGTACACATGCATGCTTATTACCTTCATGTAGCGACTCGTGAGATTCAAGTTGTGATGACTCTGTAGACCCTAAGTGATGATTCTTTTTGGGTTATTCAATACAAGTTACAGTCTCTTAATATTATATTCTGCTTCGAATGGTGATTTTTACTTAAGTTATGATCTTGTTACATTAAGCGATGATCTTTATCGAATATTTGTCAAAGGACAGGTATGCTTCTAAACCAAACTCTTTTGGGATTCGGTTCTTGTTCGCACTTTCCATTTAACTCATGATTATTATAGTATACTTGCTGGTGACATTGTCACTCACCCTATTTTTCTCTCCAGAGGTGGCAGGAGACAAAGTAGAGTGGATTGATGACGAACCTAGGGTTCCCTACCTACCCGTGAGTGCACTGGAGGATGGCCAGGATTAGAAGACCGAACTTGCCAGCTTTAAGGAAATGACTGAGTTGTGTAAAGGAGTTGGAAAACAATTTACTTTTGTCGCTTTCTGCTACATTGATGTGGGTTGTAAACTTTAAGTGGTTGTGATGACGTTTTAATTTGAAGTTTTAAATTCTGCCACGGTTTCGCTTATTTGTTGCGCGTAAGCACGAAAATCCATGCATTGCTATCATGGATCATGATGCGTATGGATGACGCCTAGTACTCTCCTTAGTGAAGTACGGCGGGTGCACCGACTTCGGCGGGGCCGGGGTGCGCGGCGCCACAGGTGGTATCAGAGCGAAGGCTCCAGATCCGGGCAGAATATAGAACTAAGTTATGACTATAGTCGACTAAGTTTGATCTTAGACCTAAGAATTGATCTTAGATGAGAGTTGACATTAGAACAGAACGACTTCGACCAATAACTTAGGGCACGACCCAGTGATAGGCCCCAACTAATGACCTGTCGTAAATTTGAATAATAACGTATATACGCATATGTTCTTCCGATATGCCAAATTAAATTCTGTTACTAGTTGTGACGTTCATGTACTGAATAAAGTCGACACTGCGTGCTGCAGATGGTGCGACCCAGAGGGAGACCAGCCAGAGTAGGCCCGAGGTGCAAGAGCCTATCCCACCTCCACCCGCTCAGGCCCCTCCACCTCCACCGCCTCAAGGCCAAAATCCACCGCCAGTTCAGAACGTCCCTCCACCACAAGGACCTTTTCCATCTATGATGCCAGACATCAACGCTTTTCAGAACTTTTGCCAAACGGTTACACAAATTGGGCAAGTGATGCTCCAGCAGAATAATCCTCAACCTCACGAGCCGATTAGAGATGCTCTGTATTACTTTGAAAAGTTGAAAAGAGCCAATGTTCCACCGTTCGAAGGAAAGTCAGATTCTGATATGGCTGAAAAATGGCTTGATGAGGTAGAAAATTGCTTCGAACTAATTGGAGCCCCAGAAGAAGTGAAAACTCAAGCAGTTAGACCCTTTCTGTTAGGAGACGCCAACCAATGGTGGAAGGCCAATCTACAAGCTTTACCAAGACCAATTCCCTGGGAAAGGTTCCTCCAGGAATTTAACAAGTTCTACATACCCCCTTCAGTCAAACTACAGAAAAGAGATGAATTCGAATCCCTGATACAAGAGTCTGGAATGACGGTTGCCGACTACGCTAACAAATTTATAGCTCTGGGAAGATTCCAACCATCCACTATGAACGATGAAGAAATAAAGATGTTGAAATTCGAGAGAGGACTGAACCCTAGAATCCGAACATGGCTAGTTAATGCCAACCCAGCAAACTTTGGTTCCCTTCTAGATGCCTGTTATAGAATTGAAAGAGATATCATCCGCTGGGACGAGTTTAGCCAAAAGAGGGGAAGGGAGACATCCGGAAGCGCAGGACCCTGTAAGACCGCCAAGCAAAACACAAGAGGGCCAGGGCGTCAAGGGAAGAACCGATTCCAACGCCGCTTCCAGAAAAACCAATCACAAAATCAGGGACAACAATCTACCATTCCAAAATGCGTTCATTGTGGTAAGTTCCATGTAGGAGAATGTTATATCCAGGCTGGGAAATGTTTCGGATGCGGTCAGACTGGGCACATCCAAAAGGACTGTCAAAACAAAGGGACCACCTGCTTTGGATGCGGGAAAACAGGACATATGGCCAGAGAGTGTCCTGAGAAGGGAGCCCAGCAACAACAACAGCCACCAAAACCTCAGCGTCAGCGTACCAACGCACGAGTCCATGCTATGACTGACGCAGCCGTTGAGGAAGCCGACAATGTGGTAACAGGTATTTTCCAGAAACCGTACTCCTTTTCTTTTACAATGTCGTTATCTTATGGTTGCTTAGTAAGAACTATATGATTCAGGAGTTATACTAGTATGTTCAATACCTGCCAACGTACTATTTGACAGTGGCGCCAGCCACTCTTTCATATCCAAGAGATTCGCAAAGAATATTGAGAAAGGCCCAACCCATAGTGATGCACCTTATAGAATCCAAGCAGCTGGGGAGCAGGTGCTTGTAGCCACCATGTGTTCAAAAATTGTGAACTTGAGTTTAATAACCATCGGTTTGACGCCGATTTGATTTCCATACCCATGACGGACTACGATGTAATTCTTGGAATGGACTGGCTCTCCAAGAACTATGCCAACATCGATTGTAGTGAAAAACAAGTTACCTTTAAGGACCTCACACAAAAAGACGTAACCTTTCAAGGGGGACCAAAGTTACGAAAGAATCCTAAGAACATTTATGTAAATGCAATTCGCGCCAGTAAAGCTTTAAAGAAAGGACATCAAGGATATCTCGTCTACGCCATAAACACTGATCAAGCACCCAAAGACCTAACCCAAGTTCCAGTAGTCCGAGAATATCCGGAAGTTTTTCCAGAAGAATTGCCAGGCCTTCCCCCGGAGGGGGAAATATCTTTTGAGATCAACCTGATTCCAGGAGCTGAGCCAATATCGAAAGCTCCCTATAGAATGGCCCCCGCAGAACTGAAGGAGCAGCTATGTGAGTTATTGGAAAAGAAGCTGATACGCCCAAGTGTTTCACCTTGGGGAGCTCCGGTACTGTTCGTCAAAAAGAAGGACGGAAGTATGCGATTATGTATTGACTATAGAGAACTCAATAAGATCACTATAAAGAATAAGTATCCCTTGCCAAGGATCGACGATTTGTTCGATCAGCTTCGGGTAAGCGAACAACACATTTTATTTTAGTAATAAGTTTCTTATGAACTCTACCTAAAGGTATCATGATGCAGGGGGCAAGAATTTTCAGCAAGATTGATCTTCGCTCAGGATACTTCCAGTTAAAGATCAAGGCTGAAGACGTCCACAAAATTGCATTCAGGACCCGTTACGGACATTACGAATTCCTAGTAATGCCATTCGGACTGACTAATGCGCCTGCCGCATTCATGGATCTAATGAACCGAGTTTTTCAGGATCAATTAGACAAATTCGTTATAGTCTTCATAGACGACATCTTGATATATTCACCAGATGAAGAGACCCATGCAGCCCATCTAAGGATTGCTCTGGACATTCTACAAAGGGAGCAACTGTATGCAAAGTTCAATAAGTGCAAATTCTGGCTACGAAGTGTAGCCTTCCTAGGGCATGTGATATCCGAAGAGGGGATATCAGTAGATCCCAAGAAAATCGAAGCAATCACGGAGTGGCCCAGACCGACAAATGTTACAGAGGTACGAAGTTTTCACTGTCTCGCAGGTTACTATCGAAAATTCGTAGAAGGATTCTCTCGGATTGCTATGCCTATGACCCGCTTAACCCAGAAGAAAACCAAGTTCGAATGGACCTCAGACTGCAAGAATAGCATTACTGAATTGAAGAAGAAACTGACCTCCGTCCCAGTCCTAGCACAACCCATTCCCGGAGAAAACTTTGTGGTGTATAGTGATGCCTTTAAGAACGGGTTAGGATGTGTACTAATGCAAAAAGATCGAGTAATTGCATATGCATCCCGACAGTTAATGTTACGCCCCGCACCCTCCGTAGGATAATTAAAAGGCAAAGAAGGAATTAAAAAGAGGTTAATGATAGTCAACAGTAATAAATTAGGAATTAAGTGCGAGGATTAATTAGAAATTAATGAGAGGATTTAATATTAGAATTAATTTATACTTGATTTTAGAATTAAATAATAAAGGTTTATCTTTTAAGATAAATAAGATAATAGATGTAATTTAGAAACACCAAATCTTACCCATCTCCCTATTAAACTGACAACGTCAGTTTCTCTCCTCCCCATTCACAGAGAAGCGACGCAGCCTCATTCCCCTTAGGCAATTTTGAGGTCTCTACAACCCTAAGGAAAAATCTCTCCAGGAATCAATCCAATCCTCATCCGATCTTCGTTTCTTCTTCGAGTAATCACAGGCAAGTAACTTTCTTATAAGATCCTACGATTTGTGAAAAGAAAAATGGCCTATTTTGTTATCAAATTGGATCACCATGCAGTAGTTTCATTACGTGAATCTATGTGTATGCTCTATGTGTTTTGGTTTCGAGATTTGGCCGATGTATATGAAAAAGCGTTCGTTGTTGTTGTTGATTTTGTGAAATCCTACAAATCCCTACCCCGTGAACCCCTTTCTTGTTGCAATTTCGTTGCTGCGTGGGTTTGAGAGAGAAAGGAAGGATTTTTGGGTTGTTTTGGTGGATGAGTTGAGTGTTAGGCTTGAATCTGTGATTTGTAATTGTGTAGCTTTTAATTTCTAGTTTAAGCATGAGATTATAGCAGGGTTTAGGCTTGGATTGATTGGGATGAAGTTTGGGATCAATTGGAGTTATGGTTCTGCAGTTTCTGCAGAAATCGCAAAGTTTCTGTGCTGAAATCGTGGACATAGATCAATCGATGGAAGGGGAGGAAGTACATAGATCGATCGATGTGAGGGGATGAAGTACATAGATCGATCGATGTGAGGGGATGAAGTACATAGATTGATCGATGTGAGGGTATGATGTCCTCTGATGGACATAGATCGATCGATGTGAGGGGATGAAGTACATAGATCGATCGATGTGAGGGTATGATGTCCTCTGATGGACATAGATCGATCGATGTGAGGGGATGAAGTACATATATCGATCGATGTGAGGGTATGATGTCCTCTGATGGACATAGATCGATCGATGTGAGGGGATGAAGTACATAGATCGATCGATGTGAGGGTATGATGCCCTCTGATGGACATAGATCGATCGATGTGAGGGGATGAAGTACATAGATCGATCGATGTGAGGGGATGATGTCCACCAGTTTTGTGGAAAAATAGAGAAAGAAAAAGGGAAGCTCGGGGAGTCTTTCGGTGACCTTAGAGATTTCTTAAGACCTGATTAAAGGTAGCCTAAGTCTTGGGAACATGACCTAGGATGGTGAATCAATATGGGTGACTTCAACGGGTTCTCGAACCGGGTTTCAACGTGAATGACTTAGGAGGGTTAGGCAATGAACGTACAAGGGGTCTTAGAGTTCAATGAAGGAAAGATAGGGATACTCTCGTAGGTTGTGAACTTTAGAATTAAGGGTAAGTGTTGACAAGCTAGTTGAGGTCTAAGTATTGATGAATAAGCTAGTGTACCCTTGTGTGCTACTTGTACTTGCGCATGTGAATGTGAATTGTATATGTGAACGAGAAGTGTGAATGAAATAAGGAGTCTTGCATCATGGCACGTGCATTGCATATGGTTTTGAAAAGAGAGGTGTTTCGGCACCGATTTGCGAAGGTGACCTACAGTGTTAACCGGGATGGAAATTTAAGCCGGGGTGCACTATAGGGCACAAAAGACTGTAACGTTAACCGGGATGGAAATTTAAGCCGGGGTGCGTTACAGGGTATAAAGTCCTCTACAATGTTAATCGGGATGGAAATATAAGCCGAGGTGCATTGTAGAGTTTACGAGATCTGTGATGTTAATCGGGATGGAAATATAAGCCGAGGTGCATCACAGAGCATACGAGCTTGTAACGTTAACCGGGATGGAAATATAAGCCGGGGTGCGTTACAAGGAAATGAGTACGAGACCGGACATTGTACATGCATTGCACTGATTTGAAAAGAAATGGCTCATGCATATGTGATTGTGTAGTGTAGTGCATATTTTGACATGCATCACGAGAGTCGTTGTGGAATGATTGCTCATGTTATGTGATCGTTATTGATTTGTTAAATTGCGTTTCGAATGGCTGTACCTGCTATTACGTGATTCATTTCTATATTTGGAAGTTTACAAGACATGTGCCCCTCAATTCCCTTGAATTATATATTACTCATGTCTTGCCATGTGTGATCCCGTATGCCTTATAAGCGGGTTACTTGCTAGCGTTTTTCGCTAAGGGTACTGCCTTTGACTTTGCAGATGAGCCTAGCTACGATATGATCTTTATTGAAGATGACGGCGAGTGGGCTGAGTGGGATACCTAGACCTTGTGGACAAGACTGATTAGCTAATAGGAACTGCTTCCATTTGTTTCGGATTATGTTGTCATTCTTTTGAGGTTTTAGGTGGCTGCGACCATATACATTTGGGTATTCACGTTGTCTTTGACGTATTACTTTGATGGTTTAGATTGACATAATATGTTTCCGCGCTTATTTCTCTTACGTCATTGATGATGTGTATTCGAGAGATGAGACGTCTTGTAGTCTTCTCAGTAAGCTACGACGGGTGTACCGGTTCGGATTCCGCTGTCCGGGTCGGGGCGCTACAGGTGGTATCAGAGCCTAGGCTTTAGATCTACCTCGGAGACCTAGGTTATGACATGTAAAGTCTTAAGATATGATCTTCACCTTAAGTTGATCTGTAAGTCTAAGTATGCAATCCTATATTTAAGTTTGATTGGGTTGGGTATGTGCGAGCGCGATAAGAATTTAATTAATCAGCTTTATTACTCTTTTAGTTTACGAGTTCCGTCCTGTCCAACGCATATGGGCTTTCAGGATTCTCCTTGGAATTACTGAATACTAATAAGCGTTGATTGTACAGACAATACCTCCCAGAAGAGAAAACCAGGGAAATGGTGGCAATGGAAATGAGAACCCACAGCCACCACAAATGGTAATGCCTCAAGCTCTGATGGACGCCATAACGGTGATTGCGCAAGTGTTGCGCAACAACATCAGCAGCCACATGCCCCACCACCAACGCACTCGGACTTGTCTACAAGTGGATGCGAAGGAGTGGTGGCATAGCAAAACTGACACCGTCGATCACTTGGATCAAACTTTAGAATGAGAACAAGAGGTATTTCGTGCCGATTTTAGGATCTTTAGAGCATGACTTTGGGATGCATGGCAGAAATGTAGAATTAGCCCATGATACTAGAAAAGTAAGTTACGATTTTGCCTCTAAGTCACAATCTTAGACACCGATGATGATTTGAACATAAGGCGATGATTCTGAACATAAGTCACGATCTTAGACTTAAGTAACAATCTTGATTACGAGTTTAGGCATAAGCACGAAATTAGTAATAAGTGTTGATTTTGTACAAGTTATGATTTGGAAATAAGACGCGATCTTAGAAGTAAGAATGATGATGCTAAGAACGATCCTAGAGGTAAGTTATGATCCTAAACTATAGGGGGCCAACGGTTTTGGACGCATGTACATCTCAGATACCCCATACATTTCTCCCTTATCTAAGGATAATCACAACTCTCTAAGCCGTGATCTTAGTAACCCTAGGTGAACCTTACAAAAGTGATTCGAATGAATTACGATGTTAATCAGAACATCCTAGTACAAACATTAGATCAATATTACCGGGTCAGGCAGTAACTCGGGCTACCTTACCATAATTGCAACCTAGTACTTGACGCCACTAGGGTAAATTAGAGAAGGTCCATATTCTTACCTGGACGGTAATACCACAGTAGGCCTAGGACTAAGTTGGGACCATAGCTACTAAGAAATGCATTGTAATAGTGGAGTAAATACTAAGGGATGATTTATAGTAGCATGATGGAAATTAAGCAACGATTTATAAGCGTTATGATCAGTAGAACTAGTGAAAGATATTGTTAACAGAGTTTATAGTTTACAATTAAAATGTCCAATTTAGAATTACCAAAATAGGCCGATCATATTAGTCTTATTAGCAATATTGATCGGCAGTGGCATACAAGAACCCACTATATTATACACCTTGGAACGATAAAGTGTCACGAAATCTTTAGCGAAGTGATGAACCCCTAGAAACATAGAGTTACTTGGCTTGAGTCGAGTAGGCTTGAAATTGCAAGGAAGCAAGCATGAACAAGTAATAATGGCTGTTCAGGTGAGATTAACTGAATTAGAATTAGCGGATAAAATAACCAAGTAAAGAGTGCGACGGATTAGTGTGGCGCACAGAAGTACGGTAAATGAGAATACCTTAAGACGAATAATATTGAGTTGCCATGCTAGGATTCGAGTGTCTCAGCTAAAGATGTTATCATGAGTAGACGAACATTAGACCTATAAGTTACAGTATTTAGAAAGATTTACCCCGGACCGTAAGAGTGGATTATAGAAATTATACGAAGTATAGATAAATATGTTTCAAGCGGTTAAATATTTATACATGAGCATGTACACCAAGATTTACCCTATATTTCAAAGATTTTTCAATTTTCCCAAGTATTTTAACTAGTTTGTTATTTATAGTCTGCTACCTTAACAATGTTGTATCTTCTTCCGTATTCGTATTCCAACCTGATGGAATTTCAACTACTATTGACAACCTGTGAAAAAAAAAGATACATTTTAAAATGTTGATGATTTGAGGAGCAATATGTATATATATATTTTTTATTATTATTTCATAAATTTTCGTTTAGCTAAGCTTATTTTGTTAAAATAATTTGAGTTGTCGACTATTGAGATTGCAAGCATTTTATTGTTTGGGATTATCAGCCGCTTGCCATGAAGTTACCTGATTTTGAGAAACAAAAAAAATAGTTTCAAAACATACATTTTTTTTGAGAAAGAGATATACCATTTCTAAATTGTTTTATGAAACGTTATGTCATTGAGTTTCAAATGGTTTTAAGGCGGTCTTACCTGTAACACTGTTGTGAGTAGATTATACCCATATTTTGTTTCCTTGTTTGAGACATTCTGGCGAGCGAGTTATTCAATCATTTTATAAGAGGTCACGCAAAACGCCACTTGCGAAAACGATTTTATAATACTTTAGCTCAAAAACAAAACAAAAAAAAATTTTAGCTACTGTGTAAATAATTAAAGCTATGTTTTGAATTATAGCCACATGAGCTATATTTTATTTAGAAGCATGTCCATGCATACATTTCGTATACTAGGCTTATGACGGTATCTCTGAGTAATTAAGAGCATGATCATAGAGCTAGTTGGTAAGTATATAAGAACTGCTTTTGAAGACTTAGTTGTGTTGAGGAGGGGTAACGGTTCCGTAATGGCATGCACAAAGGATGTTAGTATGGTTAAGTATCTAAGTGATAAATCTTATGTGATAAGTTTATGAATCTGGTATTGTAGATTGCAATAAGTCGAGTGACACACGTCAATTGGTATAAGTGGAAGTTTATACGCACTAATTATCTAGGACAAAGTAAGGATTGAATCTCATAAGGACGAGATCACCTTGAAAGATTTTAGTATTGACTAAATTAAATCGGACTAGAGTACAACGTATTTCGAAAAATACATATGGCTTTAGGGATGAGTCTTGTGAGCAAGGCGTTAAGTTAAGGATTGTAATACATTTAAGAACTGATTTTAGAGGGTTGGTCAGGGTAGCAAATATAAGTTCGATATAGACCGACGATTAAGTCATGAAGCGTGTATATTGACGTTACCCTTAAGGTTGATTCGAGCACTATACAAGGATAGGTTATGATCTATCAGGCAGAGGACAATGGATTTAAAAGAGTACATTGTGTGCTGACACACTGAATGATTTGAGAACTTAGTCCTGTACCGAGGAAGTGAAATGAGTACCATATCGGAATACGCAAGGGATACTAATTTCGGTCATGACCTAAGTAAATAATTTATGAAGGGCTATACTAAGTCATTAATCTCGTAACGCACAAGTTTCGAGGACGAAACTTTTTGTAAGGGGGGTGGAATGTTACGCCCCGCACCCTCCGTAGGATAATTAAAAGGCAAAGAAGGAATTAAAAAGAGGTTAATGATAGTCAACAGTAATAAATTAGGAATTAAGTGCGAGGATTAATTAGAAATTAATGAGAGGATTTAATATTAGAATTAATTTATACTTAATTTTAGAATTAAATAATAAAGGTTTATCTTTTAAGATAAATAAGATAATAGATGTAATTTAGAAACACCAAATCTTACCCATCTCCCTATTAAACTGACAACGTCAGTTTCTCTCCTCCCCATTCACAGAGAAGCGACGCAGCCTCATTCCCCTTAGGCGATTTTGAGGTCTCTCCAACCCTAAGGAAAAATCTCTCCAGGAATCAATCCAATCCCTCATCCGATCTTCGTTTCTTCTTCGAGTAATCACAGGCAAGTAACTTTCTTATAAGATCCTACGATTTGCGAAAAGAAAAATGGCCTATTTTGTTATCAAATTGGATCACCATGCAGTAGTTTCATTACGTGAATCTATGTGTATGCTCTATGTGTTTTGGTTTCGAGATTTGGCCGATGTATATGAAAAAGCGTTCGTTGTTGTTGTTGATTTTGTGAAATCCTGCAAATCCCTACCCCGTGAACCCCTTTCTTGTTGCGATTTCGTTGCTGCGTGGGTTTGAGAGAGAAATGAAGGATTTTTGGGTTGTTTTGGTGGATGAGTTGAGTGTTAGGCTTGAATCTGTGATTTGTAATTGTGTAGCGTTTAATTTCTAGTTTAAGCATGAGATTATAGCAGGGTTTAGGCTTGGATTGATTGGGATGAAGTTTGGGATCAATTGGAGTTATGGTTCTGCAGTTTCTGCAGAAATCGCAAAGTTTCTGTGCTGAAATCGTGGACATAGATCGATCGATGTGAGGGGATGAAGTACAGAGATCGATCGATGTGAGGGGATGAAGTACATAGATCGATCGATGTGAGGGTATGATGTCCTCTGATGGACATAGATCGATCGATGTGAGGGGATGAAGTACATAGATCGATCGATGTGAGGGTATGATGTCCTCTGATGGACATAGATCGATCGATGTGAGGGGATGAAGTACATATATCGATCGATGTGAGGGTATGATGTCCTCTGATGGACATAGATCGATCGATGTGAGGGGATGAAGTACATAGATCGATCGATGTGAGGGTATGATGCCCTCTGATGGACATAGATCGATCGATGTGAGGGGATGAAGTACATAGATCGATCGATGTGAGGGGATGATGTCCACCAGTTTTGTGGAAAAATAGAGAAAGAAAAAGGGAAGCTCGGGGAGTCTTTCGGTGACCTTAGAGACTTCTTAAGACCTGATTAAAGGTAGCCTAAGTCTTGGGAACATGACCTAGGATGGTGAATCAATATGGGTGACTTCAACGGGTTCTCGAACCGGGTTTCAACGTGAATGACTTAGGAGGGTTAGGCAATGAACGTACAAGGGGTCTTAGAGTTCAATGAAGGAAAGATAGGGATACTCTCGTAGGTTGTGAACTTTAGAATTAAGGGTAAGTGTTGACAAGCTAGTTGAGGTCTATGTATTGATGAATAAGCTAGTGTACCCTTGTGTGCTACTTGTACTTGCGCATGTGAATGTGAATTGTATATATGAACGAGAAGTGTGAATGAAATAAGGAGTCTTGCATCATGGCACGTGCATTGCATATGGTTTTGAAAAGAGAGGTGTTTCGGCACCGATTTGCGAAGGTGACCTACAGTGTTAACCGGGATGGAAATTTAAGCCGGGGTGCACTATAGGGCACAAAAGACTGTAACGTTAACCGGGATGGAAATTTAAGCCGGGGTGCGTTACAGGGTATAAAGTCCTCTACAATGTTAATCGGGATGGAAATATAAGCCGAGGTGCATTGTAGAGTTTACGAGATCTGTGATGTTAATCGGGATGGAAATATAAGCCGAGGTGCATCACAGAGCATACGAGCTTGTAACGTTAACCGGGATGGAAATATAAGCCGGGGTGCGTTACAAGGAAATGAGTACGAGACCGGACATTGTACATGCATTGCACTGATTTGAAAAGAAATGGCTCATGCATATGTGATTGTGTAGTGTAGTGCATATTTTGACATGCATCACGAGAGTCGTTGTGGAATGATTGCTCATGTTATGTGATCGTTATTGATTTGTTAAATTGCGTTTCGAATGGTTGTACCTGCTATTACGTGATTCATTTCTATATTTGGAAGTTTACAAGACATGTGCCCCTCAATTCCCTTGAATTATATATTACTCATGTCTTGCCATGTGTGATCCCGTATGCCTTATAAGCGGGTTACTTGCTAGCATTTTTCGCTAAGGGTACTGCCTTTGACTTTGCAGATAAGCCTAGCTACGATATGATCTTTATTGAAGATGACGGCGAGTGGGCTGAGTGGGATACCTAGACCTTGTGGACAAGACTGATTAGCTAATAGGAACTGCTTCCATTTGTTTCGGATTATGTTGTCATTCTTTTGAGGTTTTAGGTGGCTGCGACCATATACATTTGGGTATTCACGTTGTCTTTGACGTATTACTTTGATGGTTTAGATTGACATAATATGTTTCCGCGCTTATTTCTCTTACGTCATTGATGATGTGTATTCGAGAGATGAGACGTCTTGTAGTCTTCTCAGTAAGCTACGACGGGTGTACCGGTTCGGATTCCGCTGTCCGGGTCGGGGCGCTACAGTTAAAACCCTTTGAACAAAACTATCATGTACACGACCTTGAGTTGGCTGCCGTGGTCTTCGCACTAAAAATATGGAGGAACTATTTATACGGCGAAAAGTGCGAGATTTTTACAGACCACAAAAGTATCAAATACCTATTCACCCAAAAAGAGCTGAACATGCGACAACGAAGATGGCTAGAATTAATAAAGGACTATGACCTATCAATCCAATATCACCCGGGAAGAGCCAATAAAGTGGCAGATGCATTTAGTAGAAAAACAAGCCACCCACGCCAACCACCTTTGCAGCGTGACATGGAAGAATTTGCTCTAGAGGAAGTCGATTCTATTGAGGTTATGCTCGTAAAGTTGATGATAACTCCTTCACTAATAGACATAATTAAAGCGGAGCAAGAAAAGGATGAAACCCTAAGGAAGATAAAGGACCAAGCACAAACAAAACCCATTGGAGAATTTAAGGTTCGAGACGACAACAGTCTGTGGTTTCAAGAAAGATTGTGCGTACCCAATAACGAAGACATTTTGAACGAAGTTCTTAAGGAGGCACATAACTCGCGATTATCCATCCACCCTGGAGCCAATAAAATGTACCAAGATTTGAAACAACGATTTTGGTGGCGCGGCATGAAAAGACAGATTGCAGAATTTGTGAAAAAATGCCTCGTGTGCCAGAAGGTGAAAGCAGAACTCCAGAAACCCGCAGGGTTGCTGCAGCCTCTCGAAGTTCCTGAATGGAAGTGGGATCACATTTCCATGGATTTTGTGACTGACTTGCCTAGAACGAAAAACGGTTACGATGCCATTTGGGTGGTTGTTGATCGTCTAACCAAGTCCGCCCATTTCATGGCTATGACAATCAAGGCTCCAATGGAAAAGTTGGCTACGATGTACGTGGATCAAATTGTGAGTCTTCATGGAGTACCCCTAAGTATCGTGTGTGACCGCGACCCTCATTTCACATCACGATTCTGGACAGCTTTTCAGAAAACAATGGGTACTGAAATTCACATGAGCTCGGCATTTCATCCCCAAACTGATGGTCAATCAGAAAGAACTATTCAGACACTGGTAGACATGTTGCGATCTTGCACACTCGATTTTGGGAGAAGCTGGGATCGGAGTCTCAAGCTAGTAGAATTTTCATATAACAACAGCTACCATCGATCTATAGGAATGGCCCCGTACGAAGCACTCTATGGAAGAAAATGCCGATCTCCTCTTTACTGGGATGAAATAGGAGACAAGATTCTCACTGGACCCGACCTAGTAGAGCAAGGTCGAGAGAAAATAAAAATTATAAAGCAAAAGTTACAAGCGGCCCAAGATAGAAGCAAGGTCTGGGCAGATGAGAAGCGGCGACCGTTAGAATTTCAAGATGGAGAAAAAGTGTTTCTAAAAGTATCGCCAACAAAGGGAATTACAAGATTTGGTATTAAAGGGAAGTTGAGCCCAAGATTTATTGGGCCATACGAGGTTCTTGAAAGAATTGGAAAAGTGGCCTATCGACTCGCTCTACCGCCCACCCTATCTCAAATCCATGACGTGTTTCATGTCTCTCAACTGCGACGATATGTACACGATCCTAGTCATGTCATAAAAGATCAACCTTTGAAGCTGGAGGCTGACACGACCTATGAGGAAGAACCAGAAAAGATAGTCGATCGTAAGGAAAAGGTGCTAAGGAAACGAACTATACCAATGGTTAAGGTGCAATGGAAGAACCATTCGGTGGATGAATCTACCTGGGAACTAGAGGAGGACATGAAGAATTTGTACCCTCACCTCTTTGGTGAGCACTTCCAAGTTTCGAGGACGAAACTTATAATAAGGGGGGAGAATGTTGTAACCCAATAAGAGAATCCTTCTTGTACCTAAGGTTGAGTTAGTAAGCATGTGACAATATACGCTTGCGTCTGAAATTTCAATGATCATTATAAGTATATCATGAAGAGTACTGTGTGCATTACAAGAAAGGATCCAATTTCTCCATGGCTTTGTATGTTTCGGCCCATAGCCAAGAAAGGTTATTTCTCAAATCCCTATTTAAATATAAACCAATAAGATAAATGTGTATCATTTTTTTAGGAAAAACAAAAGATGGCAAAAGAAATTACAAAGGCTTAGTTGGGGTCATTAAAGACCCCAACCGCCGGCTGAATTAAGAAGGAAAGGGTGGAGGCTAATTAAGAGAAGGGAGGCTAGAAGTTAATGAGATGTAACCTAACTAAACCAAAAAGAAACTAGGGTTAGTCAAAAGAAACTATGGTTAGCCTAAAGTAACCATAGTTAGTAGTAAAGTAACCTTGGTTAACCAAAGGTAACCAAGGTTAAGACACCTAATTTGAAAAGGCTAAGGCAAAACCCTCACCCCACCCTTATACCCCAACGGCTAAACCTAGCCAAAGTAACAAGGTTCCCTCCAAAACATACTTGAGAACTCTCTAGTTTTTCAAACCCTCCAAAGAAACTCAAGTGAACTCCTTCTCTCCCTTTTCTCTCCCAACCACACGGCCAAGGGAGCAACCAAGAAGAAATGAGTTCTTCCAAGGCTAAGAGACCTTAGGTAAGTGTTCTTAGCCTCTTGAGAAGACATTTACATTTTTCTTGAGATGAAACTCATGGTGTATTCTCTCTTGTCCATAACCGTGACCTCCAATGGTCACTAGGCTCAAGTCTCAAGCTTTTAAGGATTCTAAGCTAGAGAAGCTTGGATACCACTCAAGCCTTTTGGTAAGTCCCCTAGCTTTTAAGGAAATATTTTGGTTAAAGGTGTAGACTAACCTTACTACTTTTTCCTCCTCACCACCGTGGGATGCATGCATAGAGAAGGCAAGAATTCAACTTTTTCAACATCTCACCAAGAAGAGTAAGCAAAAGGCAAGTACACTATACTCTTTATGGTTTAGATGTGAAAGTGTGTGCATGAATGGCTAGATATGCTTAAGATCTAATCTTTGTTGTAAAATAGTAAGTTGAATGCCCACAACTTTCGGCCCTAGCCATTTGAAGGGGTAGGAGTGAGATTTTGTTCCAAAGAGGTGTTCTTTGTGGAGTATATGCATTATTAGGTGTTAATCTAGGTTGGATGTGCTAAAGATTCTTTCTTTCATAGTGAAAGGCCCACGGTGGAAGGGTCAAGGGAGACATGAGTGATTTTATATGAAAAATGTCAACTTAGTAATGAAGTGGAGACAAAACTATGATCTTGTTATGTGTTAAGTTTAATATGCTCTTGGTTACATCATTTTCTTGCATGCACCAAAGCATGTGGCTATTGGTGAAGGGTGCGTGTGTTCATCTCCTAATAGTGGTTAATTGTTGGTGATAAAGTGTAAGCTAAGGACATTTAAGAAGTATATATGACCAATAGAAAAGTTTCTGAAGCTGGACTGGAATTTGGACTGTAATGTGAGGCCAGAAAAGGGACCTTAGGAACCTCCAATTCCAGTGATTTTTGGTGTGCCATTAGCTTTATGTGTTTTTTAGATGTGAGAGTTGGAATAACCTTAAAAAGAGCCACGGGTTATGTTTAATGAATTTTCTACTGAGATTGGTCCTGCTGGAAAAAGTTGTATTGGACAGAATGTAAGTAACGTGTTTGGTAGTCTAAACATGGACCTTAGGGGTGTGCAAATCCACTAATTTTCGGCATGGTACTAACCTCATGAATAAAGAAGAGGTGGCAGTTGGAAGTTTATCAAAATAAGTAGTGGTTTATTTTTAATAAATTTTCTAGTAAAACGGGTCAAACTGAAATATGCTGGATAGATAGAATTTGTGTCACAATTTGCATGACCTGGAAAAGGGGTGTAGGAAATTGAAAATGGGATAAAAATTGACAGGATGCTAGCCCAATGAGTTTATTAAGTTGGAGAGTTGGAATTTCCAGAAAATGATTAAAGGATTGGCCACAATAAATTTTATAGTAAAGTACGGTCATTTCAGAATTCAGGTTACATCATTTTATGAAAAAGAGCAAACGAGTCCCTTATCGACATCGTAATTCCACAGTGCATGCATGGCATTCACTTATGACATTTACGGAGAAGCACATGTGATCAAATGTGTCTAAAACGTGCATTTTAGTAGGAAATTCCTAAGGAGAAGTAGACACTACTAAGCTGGAAATTTCCAGCATGACAACGAAACGTGTCTATTCGTTTACGTCATGCATTATGCCGTCAGTTCCACGTCACATGTCATTGCATTGCATCATCGTCACGAACATGATTTTATAGTATGTCTTTTGATGAGAAAGAAAGATGAAAAGCGTTTTCAAATGATAATTTCGTTTTGAATGATTCCCCACCGGTACCGTGTGTGAGTATGAACTTGGCCAGTATGAACCCGATCAGATCCGGGTTAATCGAACTGACAGAATGACCGTGCAGGCCCGGAAAATAATAGGCCTGAAGATGAGAATGATGATGATGACCGTGCGGGCCCGGAAAAGAATAGACCCGGCAAGTATGATGATGTTACCGATCCGAATCCGGGAATAATAGATTCGAAGGGAAGAAGTTACTGCCTCAGATCCGGGAAGATAGATCTGAACACTCTATTGTTTTACGATGATGATGATTTTGAAGAAAACATGAAAGATCATATTTCATTTTATCTCGATGCATTTACACGTACACTTGCATGCTTATTACCTTCATGTAGTGACTCGTGAGATTCAAGTTGTGACGACTCTGTAGACCCTAAGTGATGATTCTTTTTGGGTTATTCAATACAAGTTACAGTCTCTTAATATTATATTCTACTTCGAATGGTGATTTTTATTTAAGTTATGATCTTGTTACACTAAGCGATGATCTTTATCGAATATTGGTCAAAGGACAGGTATGCTTCTAAACCAAACTCTTTTGGGATTCGGTTCTTGTTCGCACTTTCCATTTAACTCATGATTATTATAGTATACTTGCTGGTGACATTGTCACTCACCCTATTTTTCTCTCCAGAGGTGGCAGGAGACAAAGTAGAGTGGATTGATGACGAACCTAGGGTTCCCTACCCGTGAGTGCACTGGAGGATGGCCAGGATTAGAAGACCGAACTTGCCATCTTTAAGGAAATGACTGAGTTGTGTAAAGGAGTTGGAAAACAATTTACTTTTGTCGCTTTCTGCTACATTGATGTGGGTTGTAGACTTTAAGTGGTTGTGATGATGTTTTAATTTGAAGTTTTAAATTCTGCCACGGTTTCGCTTATTTGTTGCGCGTAAGCACGAAAATCCATGCATTTCTATCATGGATCACGACGCGTATGGATGACGCCTAGTACTTTCCTTAGTGAAGTACGGCGGGTGCACCGACTTCGGCGAGACCGGGGTGCGGGGCGCCACACAATGTATGACATGTATTATGCAAATCATGACATAATGCGTTACATATACACACGTTTTCAACTCATCGCTATGCTGGAAAAATTTCCAGCATGAACCCTCCTTATATTCGGCCCTAGTCCCTTGTGGTTAGGTCCCATTAATAATAATGCTTGTCATGCGTATGCATAAAAATGCCTCGTTCGTTCGTAATAAAATTCTCGTGATGATACAAAATGTGTAAGACACTTAGTTAAATAAATCACGAAACAAGGCCGCTGAATTTCGGTAATCCAGCGCCCCTTTTTCTTTGGTCTTTCAAGTAAGCCCATTAAACCTCTCTTAATTTGGGCCAGCTGAGAAAACTTACTATAACATTCCATTAATTGACGGTTGTAAGCCCAAGTCGTGTAACTAGCCTAAACTCATTCGATTAAGGTCTTATAATAAGTTCTTCAATTCTGCTCGAAAATCTCAGATTAGTGACACCCACTTAATTGTGGTGTATACACTTCACTTAGTCGTTCTAAAAAATAGCGGTTTACATAGATGGGTTCACCTATGTCTTAGGTAGTGGGTAAATAAATTTCGCGGATTTATAGTATCGTTAAGGGCATCATTTATTCTTTTCCTTAAAACCGCTATATGCAGATTTCTGGAGCGACCGATTTTACTATAAATTTTTGTGTAACCACACCGTAACTCCTTTTTCAGAAATTCCAAATCTCCAGCTTATTAAACACATTGGACTAGCATAGTACAAAAATTTGGTCCAATTGCATTTTTCTATGGTCCAATTCCAGATCATGCAACATGCCTCACTAATTCTGTCAGTCCAGCGAAATTTTAGCCTGACCCATTTTACTAGAAAATTCATTAAAAATACACCGTAACTCATTTTGTCGAAATTCCAATTCTCACCTTTGTTTCATTCATAGGGTTAGTGTCATACCTAAAATTAGCTAATGTGTATACTTCTAAGGTCCATTTCTAGGCTACTCAACGAGTCACTTAAATTCTGTCCAGTACAGTATTCTCAGCAGGACCAACTTCACTAGAAAATTTATTAAAAATAAACCGTAGCTCCTTTTAATGAAATTCCAACTCTAACATCTAATATACACCTAAAACTAGTGTCATAACAAAAATCAACTAAATTGAAAGTTCCTATGGTCTCTTTTTAGGGCTCCCAAAACAGCCCAAATTCTGTCATGTTCCAGTATATTTTCCTAGTTTGTCACATTTCCTTCCTAAATGACCTTAACTTGCATTGTTTGTCATAAGTACTTAATTAAGCATCAAGTTACTATTTATATAGGAAATCTACAGGTTCAACATGCTACAAACATCACATGAAAATCCCTTACCAAACAGTTTGTACACCAAATACATCATCCTTTGGCTAACATACAACATTCCTACTAAAACAACACTAGCAACGATTTTTTTTTGGTGCACACGCACCCTAATCACCAACAGCCTCTTTTTCGGTGCATGCAAGACAAAATGATGTATCCAAGTACATGTTAATCTTAACACACACAAGAGCATAACCTTGTCTCCTCTTTACCACTTAAGTTGTCATTTTCATGCAAAATCACTCTTATTTCCTTCACCCTCTCTACCGTGTGCCCTTTCCATGGTAAAGAAATGATCTTTAGCTTGTTCAACTTAGGTTAATACATAATGGTGCATATAAACCACAAAGATTCCGTCTTTAAGCAAAGATACACACCTACACACCATTTGGCCCCTAGGCCGAAAGTTTAGGCATCAAAACTTAGCACTTCACAACTCAAATTAAGTCTTAAGTTTATCTAGCCATTCATGCAAACACTCCCACATTCAAGCCACAAAGAGTATAGTGTACTCGCCTTTGTTGTCTTTGGATCTTGCTTGTTGACACAAGAAGTGCTTCCTCCGTTCTTTTCCTATCACATACGGTTTAGGGCGTTTGTTAGCCATCCTTTAGATTATATAATACAACTTAGAGGAGGAAATGGTGGTCTTACCATGTGCACCTCGGATGGATTGAGGAAAATCCACTCTTGCTAAATCACTATCTTTGTTTGGTGTCTCAAAATCTTTGCCTAAACCATGAGGTTTTACGGTTTTATCAAAAGAGGGATTTCATGTAAACTTCATTCCTTTGAATGTAACTTTCTAAAGATTGTGGAGGATTGTCTTACCTAAATGATCCTTGAGTTGGTGGTGGTTCTTGGACTCCTCCTTGTTCAATGCTTTGCCCAGTTTCTTTTGAAAGGAGGGAGGGAAGGTTTTGAAAACTATTCCTTGGATAAGGACTACCCAAATGTGTATAATTAAGGAGGCTTTTATGTTAAAAGAGAAGGGATTACTCTTTCTTGGGGGAGGTAGCCGGCGGCTCCTCATGGTGAGGGGAAAAGACCCACTTAAATGAGAAACCTCCTTACATCCCAACCACATTTCTCATTTAAGGCTCTTAATAAATTTTTGATTTCAATAACTCACCCCCTAAAGCCTTATGGCCGAAACACACACACATATAGTCCATGTATATACATTTCCTTCAATAACGCATATATGTACATGTTTATATTTCTATTTTATATCACCATCATTTAAGTGTCATAATTCATTTCGCTGCACTTCTATTCATATGACCGATATATAAACACGTACATATACCCCACCTATATTTTCCATAATTCCTATCCGTGAGTGTATAGCTATATATATAGATATATCCGTATATATACATATGCATACACACCCATGTATATATCTATATAAGCCATAAACCTCAAAGAAATACACATTATATCTGGACATGCTTAGTGAATGCATACGAATTCATATGTTTAACTGTATAGGTGTGCATATATATTCATATAACATACTTCTCCGAAAATCATTCTATTGCCATATATATATATCGCAAAATACATAACGTACTTCATATAATATACTTCTCCGAAAATCATTCTATTGCCATATAATACATCGCAAAATGGCAACGTTTTATTGGGGGCGAAGGCATCATTGGGTATCCTGGGCAACTATTACAACGCCCTGAGTGGAGGGCGGACTGGGACTTCGCAACCTCTGCATGTTACAAAAAGCATATCATTGTCGTATCTGGTGGACATATCAACGACAAACTACACTTTGGAGTAAATACATGTATGGCAAATATGGTTACCGCGAGGATTATTTGCCTAGGTTACCTGATTCACCGATGTGGAAACTCATTTGCAGGATCCATCCTACCTGTATTGCACAAACCGATGGTCAGGCGGCGCATCTTACTTGGACTCCGATGCCGACGGGGGAGTTCTCTTTGCGTAGTGCATATGATATATGTCGTTCTTCCAGTCCTACTCTTCTTTCGGCAAAATTTATTTGATTCAAGCATCATTCGCTCACCACTCAGATTTTTCTATGGCGCATATTTCATTTGGCACTACCTTTTGAAGACTATACTCGTAAGTATTTTACGGCATGCCCAACCCAATGCCCATTTTGCAAGCAGGAGTCGGCTACAGTGGATCATATATTTTTATACTCTTGGGCATTCGATCGATCTGGAGCTATTTTGCCTGTGAGTTACATTGTCCTCTCCCGACATCCTTGAGTCTCCGACAATATTTTCTCTCTTGGTGGTATTGTTCAACTTTTTCATCTTTCCTTGGGGTTTACGCATCATTATCCCAGCAATCATTGTTTATAATGTGTGGCGTGCTTATGCATCCCTAGTATACGGTGAACCACACACTTTTTCAATACCAGCTTTAAAGTTCACCATACAGTATGATATCACAATGTGGTGTAAGTCAATATATGGATCCAAATTGTTGACTGGTCCACAGCAGCCCCTTCCCTGGCTTCCTCTGTTTCGGAACCCACGTCCAATTTTGGTGCGCTGGCGGCTACCACCATCTGGCAGATTCAAATTAAATACAGATGCTGCAGTTGGAAGACACTATAGTGCAGGAGGTGCTATTTTGAGGGACCATGCTGATACATGTGTGGGAGCAATTTCTTTCCGATTACCTCCAAGTTCCCCTATTCATGCAGAGATACAGGCAGCGGTTTTTGGTCTATTATATTTTCTGCCGCTATATCGATCGATTATTTTAGAATCAGATTTTGCATTGCTTATATCTCGGTTGTCACACCCTCTGCTGATTCACGAAAACTATTACCTTCAGTTGCTGCACATGCTAGTGCGTCTTCATCATCTGGACTTTCGTCACATTTATAGAGAAGCAAACATAGCGGCACATTACCTTGCACAGAATGCCATGTTAAACCCACGCACTCAAGTCTATGGTTCCCGCTCTCTTCCGCCGTTAGTTCGTAGTTCTGTCTCCTTGGATCTTTCTTTAGTACATTTGCGGGTTCCTTGATATATACAGGTCTTCCATATGGATTGGCGCAAACTGAATTTTCCCGCCTGTGTCCTTAGGGGTTCAGGCAGGCTTGGTATGTTTTGTTACCTACTGGTTTTACTTCTGGACCTATGTTGGTTGATTGCCCATAACGTCGCTGTTTTCTGTCTTTATGCATGTCTTGGGCATTTTCATGTCATGTTCAAGTAGACACCAGATGAGACACTGCCAACGGGTCATATTCACGTGGATGCATTGCATGCATATTCTTCAGCGCCAAAAGTGTGGTAAGCAAGATCTGGTTTCAGCATGACGGGACTAGGGATATACCATGTACGCAGCGATTACCATCACTCGTTATTGGTGTCATCACTTTGGACCTCTCCTCAGCAACTTTGCGAGTTCCTTCAGTTTCAGGTCTTCCAATGGATTGGCAACTTTTAGCTATCTCTGCATGTCCCTTAGTTGGGCCAGGCAGACCTGGTATGATCTACATTCAATTCGTCATAAACCTTTCTCTATGTTTTGTATGTCTTTTTCACTCAGCGTTTAATATCTCTCCTGCATGGACTGTCTCACGACTCATAATTGGTGGCCGCGATGACGATGTTGTTCTTTCTGCCGGGACGAGGGACTCCTCCATACGAACACGCGGATCCCTAATGTTGCATGTCTTCCAAATGGATTGGCACTTCTTTGCTATATCTGCCAGTACCTTATTGGGTGCAAGCAGACCTGGTATTATCTTCATTCGATTTGCCTTACATGTTTCAATATGTCTTCTATATCACTTTCACTCAGTCACTCATTTATCTTGTGCATGGACGGGATTCCGATTCACATTTGTTTGCCTCATCAACGGCGGCTTTGCTCTTTCCGACGGGACGAGGGCAAAACATCAAGAGTGGGCATCTTCATGGCTTCTTTTCATTTTGTTACTTTTGTATTATTTTCGGATTGTACATTCTTTCATTTTACACGGTAGCGCATATCAACACTCCATTTATATAAATATGTACGCTTTTTCCTTCGCCAAGGTTTTATCCACAACGGTGGTTTTGCTTGGCAAGGTTTTAATGCTGCATATCATATACATTTTGATGTTGGTAATCATATACTGCTACTATCGCCATACTTTTCTCCCTTGTAATAAGGTTTTCCTCCGCCATAAGTGAGGGATATTGTTAATAAAATTTTTCTTTAAAATATATATATATATATATATATATATATATTGTTGTAACCCAATAAGAGAGTCCTTCTTGTATCTAAGGTTGAGTTAGTGAACATGTGACAATATACGCTTGCGTTTGGAATTGATTAAGTAAATGATTATTATAAGTATATCATGAAGAGTACTATGTGAATTACAAGAGAGGATCCAATCTCCCCATGGCCTATTAGGGTTTCGGCCACTAGCCAAGAAGGGCTACTTCTTAAATCATAATTTAAGGAACAACTAATGAAATGGATATGTATTTTTTTTAAGGAAAAAAAAGGGGGGAAACAAGGGATTTAATTAAGGCTTAGTTGGGGTCATTAAAGACCCCAACCGCCGGCTAGATTAAGAGGGAAGGGGGAGGCTAATTAAGTGAAGGGTGTCTAGAGTTAATGAAATGTAACCTAACTAGACCTAAAAGAAACTAGGGTTAGTTAAAAGTAACTATGATTAGCCTAAAAGTAACCAGAGTTAGTGGTAAAGTAACCTTGGTTAACTAGAAAGTAACCAAGGTTAAGAGACCTAATTGAGTAGCTAAGGCAAAACCCTCACCACCCTTATACCCCAACGGCTAAACCTAGCCATAATAACAAAAATTCCCTCCAAAACATACTTGAGAACTCTCTAGTTTTTCAAACTCTCCGAAGAAACTCAAGTGAGCTCCTTCTCTCCCTTTTCTCTCCCAACCACACGGCCAAGGGAGCCACCAAGAAGAATTGAGTTCTTCTAAGGCTAAAAGACCTTAGGTAAGTGTTCTTAGCCTCTTGAGAAGACATTTACATTTTTCTTGAGATGAAACTCATGGTGTATTCTCTCTTGTTCATAACCGTGACCTCCAATGGTCACTAGGCTCAAGTCTCAAGCTTTTTAGGATTCTAATCTAGAGAAGCTTGGATACCACTCAAGCCTTTTGGTAAGTCCTCTAGCTTTTAAGGATATATTTTGGTTAAAGGTGTAGACTAACCCTACTCCTTTTTTTTCCTCCTCACCACCGTGGAATGCACGCGTAGAGAAGGCAAGAATTCAACTTTTTCAACATCTCTCCAAGAAGAGTAAGCAAAAGGCAAGTACACTATACTCTTTATGATTTAGATGTGAAAGTGTGTGTATGAATGGCTAGATATGTTTAAGATCTAATCTTAGTTGTAAAATAACAAGTTGAATTCCCACAACTTTCGGCCTAAGTCATTTTGGGTACGTAGGAGTGAGATCTTGTTCCAAAGATGTGTTCTTTGGGGACTATAAGCATATTTATGTGTTAATCTAGGTTGGATGTGTTAAAGATTCCTCCTTTCATGAAGGAAGGCTCACGGTGGAAGAGCCAAAGGAGACATGAGTGATTTACATAAAAATGTCAACTTAGTAATGAAGTGGAGACAAGCTTTGATCTTTTAAGTTTAATATGCTCTTGGTTATATTATTTTCTTGCATGCACCAAAGAATGTGGCTGTTGATCAAGGGTGCGTGTGTTCATCTCCTAATAGTGGCTAATTGTTGGTGATAAAATGTAAGCTAAGGACATTTAAGAAGTATATATGACCAATAGAAAAGTTTCTGGAGTTGAACTGGAATTTGGACTGTAATGTGAGGCCAGAAAAGGGACCTTAGGAACCTTCAATTCCATTGATTTTTGGTGTGCTATACGTTTTATGTGTTTGTTAGATGTGAGAGTTGGAATCACCTTAAACAGAGCCACGGTTTATTTTTAATGAATTTTCTACTGAGATTGGTCCTGCTGGAAAAAGTTGTACTGGACAGAATGTAAGTAACGTGTTTGGTAGTCTAAAAATGGGCCTTAGAGGTGTGCAAATCCACTAATTTTTGGCATGATACTAACCTCATGAATAAAGAAAAGGTGTCAGTTGGAATTTTGTCAAAATAAGTTGTGGTTTATTTTTAATTAATTTTCTAGTAAAAAGGGTCACACTGAAATATGCTGGATGGACAGAATTTGTGTAACAAGTGCTTGATCTGGAAAAAGGGCCTTAGGAAATTGTAATTGGACTAAATTTTGACAGGATGCTAGCCCAATGAGTTTATTAAAATGGAGAGTTGGAATTTCCAGAAAAAGACAAAAGGATTGGTCACAATAAATTTTATAGTAAAATATGGTCATTTCAGAATTCAGGTTACACCGTTTTATGAAAAAGAGCAAACGAGTCCCTTATCGACATCGTAACTCCACTATGCGTGCATGGCATTCACTTATGACATTTACGGAGAAGGACATGTGAACCAAGGGGTCTAAAACATGCATTTTAGTAGGAAATTCCAAAGAAGAATGGACGCTACCAAGCTGGAAATTTCCAGCATGGAGACGAATGTGTCTATTCGTTTACGTCATGCATTATGCCGCGATTTGCATATTACATGTCATGCATTGCATCATCGTCACATACATGATTTACAGCATGTCTTCTTTTTATGAGAAAGAACAAAATGAAAAGAGTTTCAAAAGATGATTTCGTTTTGTAAAGAATGATTCCCCACCGGTACCGTGTGTGAGTATGAACTTGGCCTGTATGATGACGTTGCCGTTCCGAATCCGGAAATAATAGATTCGAAGGGGAGACGTTACCGCCTCAGATCTGGGAAGATAGATCTGAACATGAGAAGGATGACGTTACCGTTCCGAATCCGGGAATAATAGATTCGAAGGGGAGACGTTATCGCCTCAGATCCGGGAAGATAGATCTGAACATGAGAAAGATGACGTTACCGTTCCGAATCCGGGAATAATAGATTCGAAGGGGAGACGTTACCGCCTCAGATCCGGGAAGATAGATCTGAACACTCTGTTGTTTTACGACGATGATGATTTTTAAAGAAAAGCACGAAAGTTCATTTTTCCATTATCATCTAAATGCATCACACGTACATATGCATGCATACATTCATGAAGCGACATATGAGATTTAAGTTGTGATGACTTCGTAGACCCTAAGCGATGATTCTGATTGTGTTATTCCTCAATACGAGTTACGGTCTTTTAATGTTATGTTTGCTTTGAGTGACGAATTTAATTAAGTTATGATCTTGCTATCCTAAGTGATGATCCATACCGAATTTTGGACGGAGGACAGGTATGCTTCTAAACCATAAATTTTTGGGATTCGGTTCTTGTTCGCACTTTCCATTTAACTCATGATTATTATAGTATACTTGCTGGTGACATTGTCACTCACCCTATTTTTCTCCCAGAGGTGGCAGAAGACAAGGTAGAATGGATCGAGGACGAACCTAGGGTTCCCTACCCGTGAGTGCAGTGAAGGATGGCCAGCCTTAGGAGACCGAACGTACCAGCTTTAAGGGATGATTGAGATATGTATTTGAGATGGGAAGACAATTTACTTTTGTCGCTTTCTGCTACATTTGATGTGGGTTGTAAACTTTAAATGGTTGTGATGACGTTTTTAATTTGAAGTTTAAATTCTGCCACGGTTTTGCTTATTTGTTGCGCGTAAGCACGAAAATCCATGCAATGCTATCATGGATCACGACGCATATGGATGACGCCTAGTACTCTCCTTAGTGAAGTACGGTGGGTGCACCGACTTCGGTGGGGCCGGGGTGCGGGGCGCCACAGGTGGTATCAGAGCAAAGGCTCCAGATCCGAGCAGAATATAGAATTAAGTCATGATTATAGTCGACTAAGCTTGATCTTAGACCTAAGAATTGATTTTAGATGAGAGTTGACCTTAGAACAAGATGACTTCGACCGACAAATTAGGGCATAGCCCAGTGATATGCCCCAACTAATGACCTATCGTAAATTTGAATAATAATGTATGTACACATATGTTCTTCCGATATGCCAAGTTAAATTCTGTTACTAGTTGTGACATTCCTGTATTGAATAAAGTCGACACTGCGTGCTGCAGATGGTACGACCCAGAGGGAGACCAGCCAGATCTAGGCCCGAGGTGCAAGAGCCTATCCCACCTCCACCCGCTCAGGCCCCTCCACCTCCACCGCCTCAAGGCCAAAATCCACCGCCAGTTCAGAACGTCCCTCCACTACAAGGGCCTTTTCCACCCATGATGCCAGACATCAACGCTTTTCAGAACTTCTGCCAAACAGTTACCCAAATTGGACAAGTGATGCTACAGCAGAATAACCCTCAACCTCACGAGCCGGTCAGAGATGCTCAGTATTACTTTGAAAAGTTGAAAAGAGCTAATGTTCTGCCGGTTGAAGGAAAGTCAGACCCTGATGTTGCTGAGAAGTGGCTCGATGAGGTAGAAAATTGTTTCGAACTAATCAGAGCCCCAGAAGAAGTAAAGACTCAAGCCGTCAGGACGTTTCTACTAGGAGAGGCCAATCTACAAGCTTTAGCAAGACCAATTCCCTAGGAGAGATTCCTCCAGGAATTTAACAAGTTCTACATACCACCCTCAGTTAAGCTGCAGAAAAGACATGAGTTTGAGTCACTGATACAGGAGTCTGGAATGACGGTTGCCGACTACGCCAACAAATTTATAGCTTTGGGAAGATTCCAACCATTGACTATGAACGACGAAGAAACCAAGATGTTGAAATTCGAGAGAGGACTGAACCCTAGAATCCGAACATGGCTGGTTAATGCCAACCCAGCAAACTTTGGTGCCCTTCTAGATGCCTGTTACAGAATTGAAAAAGATATCGTCCGTCGGGACGAGTTTAGCCAAAAGAGGGGAAGGGAGATGTCTGGAAGCGGAGGGCCCCGTAAGTCCGCCAAGCAAAACACAAGGGGGCCAGGGCGTCAAGGGAAGAACCGATTTCAACGCCGTCCCCAGAAAAATCAATCACAGAATCAAGGACAATAATCTGCCATTCCAAACTGTTCTCATTGTGGTAAGCGCCATGTAGGAGAATGTTATATCCAGGCTGGGAAATGTTTTAGATGCGGCCAGACTGGGCACATCCTTAAGGACTGTCCGAACAAAGGAAACACCTGTTTGGGATGCGGGAAACCATGATATATGATCCAGGAGTTATACTAGTATGTTCAATACCTGCCAACATACTATTTGACAGTGGCGCCAGCCACTCTTTCATATCCAAGAGATTCGCAAAGAATATTGAGAAAAGCCCAACCCATAGTGATGCACCTTATAGAATCCAAGCAGCTGGGGAGCAGGTTCTTGTAGCTCACCATGTATTCAAAAATTGTGAACTTGAGTTTAATAACCATCGGTTTGACGCCGATTTAATTTCCATCCCCATGACGGACTTCGATGTAATTCTTGAGATGGACTAGCTCTCCAAGAACTATGCCAACATCGATTGTAGTGAAAAACAAGTTACCTTTATGGACCCCACACATAAAGCCGTAACCTTTCAAGGGGGATCAAAGTTGCAAAAGAATCCTAAGAACATATATATAAATGCAATTTGCGCCAGCAAAGCTTTAAAGAAAGGACATCAAGGATATCTCGTCTATGCCATAACCACTGATCAAGCACCCACAGACTTAACCCAAGTTCCAGTAGTTCGAGAATATCCGGAAGTTTTTCCAGAAGAATTGCCAGGCCTTCCCCTGGAGCGGGAAATATCTTTTGAGATCAACCTGATTCCAGGAGCGGAGCCAATATCGAAGGCTCCCTACAGAATGGCCCCCGTAGAACTGAAAGAGCTGAAGGAGTAGCTACGTGAGTTATTGGAAAAGAAGATGATACGCCCGAGTGTTTCACCTTGGGGAGCTCCGGTACTATGCGTCAAAAAGAAGGACGGGAGTATGCGATTATGTATTGATTATAGGGAACTCAACAAGATCACTATAAAGAATAAATACCCCTTGCCAAGGATCGACGACTTGTTCGATCAACTTCGGGTAAGTAAACAAAACATTTTATTTTAGTAATAAGTTCTTATAAACCCTACCTAAAGGTATCATGATGCAGGGGGCAAGAATTTTCAGTAAGATTGATCTTCGCTCAGGATACTTCCAGTTGAAGATCAAGGCTGAAGACGTCCACAAAACTGCATTTAGAACCCGTTACGGGCATTACGAATTTTTAGTGATGCCGTTCGGACTGACCAATGCTCCTGCTGCATTCATGGATCTAATGAATCGAGTTTTTCAAGATCAATTAGACAAATTCGTCGTAGTCTTCATCGACGATATCTTGATATATTCGCCAGATGAAGAGACCCATGCAGCCCATCTAAGGATTGCTCTGGACATTCTACGAAGGGAACAACTATATGCGAAGTTTAATAAGTGCGAATTTTGGCTACGAAATGTAGCCTTTCTAGGGCATGTGATTTCCGAGGAAGGTATATCAGTAGATCCCAAGAAAGTCGAAGCAATTACGGAGTGGCCCAGACCGACAAATGTTACAGAGGTACGAAGTTTTCTCGGTCTTGCTGGTTACTATCGGAAGTTCATAGAAGGATTCTCTCGAATTGCTATGCCCATGACCCGATTAACCCAGACGAAAACAAAGTTCGAATGGACCTCAGACTGTGAGAATAGCTTTACTGAATTGAAGAAGAAACTGACCTCCGCCCCAGTCTTAGCACAGCCCATTCCCGGAGAAAACCTTGTTGTGTATAGTGATGCCTCTAAGAACGGGTTAGGAAGTGTACTAATGCAAAAAGATCGAGTAATTGCATACGCATCCCGACAGTTGAAGCCATTTGAACAAAACTATCCTGTGCACGACCTTGAGTTGGCAGCTGTGGTCTTCGCACTAAAAATATGGAGGCACTATCTATACGGCGAAAAGTGTGAAATCTTCACGGACCACAAAAGCCTCAAATACCTATTCACCCAAAAAGAGCTGAACATGCGACAACGAAGATGGCTAGAATTAATAAAGGACTATGACCTATCAATTCAGTATCATCCGGGAAAAGCCAATAAGGTGGCAGACGCATTAAGTAGAAAGACAAGCCATCCACGCCAACCACCTTTGTAGCGTGACATGGAAGAATTTGATCTAGAAGAAGTCGACTCAATCGAGGGCATGCTCGCAAAGTTGGTGATAATTCCTTCACTAATAGACAGAATTAAGGAGGAGCAAGAAAAGGATGAAACCCTAAGGAAGATAAAGAACCGGGTACGAACGAAACCCATTGGAGAATTTAAGGTTCGAGACGACAACAGTCTGTGGTTTCAAGAAAGATTGTGCGTACCCAATAACGAAGACATTTTGAATGAAGTTCTTAAGGAGGCACATAACTCACGATTATCCATTCACCCTGGAGCCAATAAAATGTACCAAGATTTGAAACGACGATTCTGGTGGCGCGGCATGAAAAGACAGATTGCAGAATTTGTGGGAAAATGCCTCGTGTGCCAGAAGGTGAAAGCAGAACACCAGAAACCCGCAGGGTTGCTGCAGCCTCTCAAAGTTCCTGAATGGAAGTGGGACCACATTTCTATGGATTTTGTTACTGATCTGCCTAGAACAAAAAACGGTTACGATGCCATTTGGGTGGTTGTTGATCGTCTAACCAAGTCTGCCCATTTCATGGCTATGACAATCAAAGCTCCAATGGAAAAGTTGGCTACGATGTACGTGGAACAAATTGTCAGCCTTCATGGAGTACCCCTAAGTATCGTATGTGATCGCGACCCTCGTTTCACATCACGATTCTGGACAACATTTCAGAAAACAATGGGCACTGAGATTCACATGAGCTCGGCATTTCATCCCCAAACGGATGGTCAATCAGAAAGAACTATTCAGACACTGGAGGACATGTTGCGATCTTGCACACTCGACTTTGGGAAAAGCTGGGAACGGAGTCTCAAACTAGTAGAATTTTCATATAACAACAGCTACCATCGATCTATAGGAATGGCCCCGTACGAAGCACTCTATGGAAGGAAATGTCGATCTCCTCTTTACTGGGATGAAATCGGAGACAAGATTCTCACTGGACCTGACCTAGTAGAGCAGGCTCGAGAGAAAATAAAAATTATAAAGCAAAAGTTACAAGCGGCCCAAGATAGAAGCAAGGTCTGGGCGGAAGAGAAGCGGCGGCCGTTAGAATTTCAAGATGGGGAAAAACTGTTTCTAAAAGTATCGCCAACAAAAGGAGTTAAAAGATTTGGTATTAAAGGGAAGTTGAGCCCAAGATTTATTGGGCCATATGAGGCTCTTGAAAGAATTGGGAAAGTGGCCTATCGACTCGCTCTACCGCCCACCCTATCTCAAATACATGACGTGTTTCATGTCTCTCAACAACGCGATATGTACATGATCCTAGTCATATCATAAAAGATCAACCTTTGAAGCTGGAAGCTGACACGGCCTATGAGGAAGAACCAGAAAAGATAGTCGATCGTAAGGAAAAGGCGCTAAGGAAACGAACTATACCAATGGTTAAGGTGCAATGGAAGAACCATTCTGTGGATGAGGCTACCTGGGAACTAGAAGAGAGCATGAAGAATTTGTACCCTCACCTTTTTTATTAGCACTTTCAAGTTTCGAGGACGAAACTTATAATAAGTGGGGAGAATGTTGTAACCCAATAAGAGAGTCCTTCTTGTATCTAAGATTGAGTTAGTGAACATGTGACAATATACGCTTGCGTTTGGAATTGATTAAGTCAATGATTATTATAAGTATATCATGAAGAGTACTATGTGCATTACAAGAGAGAATCCAATCTCCCCATAGCCTATTAGGGTTTCGGCCACTAGCCAAGAAGGGATACTTCTTAAATCATAATTTAAGGAACAACTAATGAAATGGATATGTATTTTTTTTAAGAAAAAAAAGGGGGGAAACAAGGGATTTAATTAAGGCTTAGTTGGGGTCATTAAAGACCCCAACCGCCGACTAGATTAAGAGGGAAGGGGGGAGGCTAATTAAGTGAAGGGTGGCTAGAGTTAATGAAATGTAACCTAACTAGACCTAAAAGAAACTAGGGTTAGGCAAAAGTAACTATGATTAGCCTAAAAGTAACCGGAGTTAGTGGTAAAGTAACCTTGGTTAACTAGAAAGTAACCGAGGTTAAGAGACCTAATTGAGTAGCTAAGGCAAAACCCTCACCACCCTTATACCCCAACGGCTAAACCTAGCCATAATAACAAAAATTCCCTCCAAAACATACTTGAGAACTCTCTAGTTTTTCAAACCCTCCAAAGAAACTCAAGTGAGCTCCTTCTCTCCCTTTTCTCTCCCAACCACACGGCCAAGGGAGCCACCAAGAAGAATTGAGTTCTTCCAAGGCTAAAAGACCTTAGGTAAGTGTTCTTAGCCTCTTGAGAAGACATTTACATTTTTCCTGAGATGAAACTCATGGTGTATTCTCTCTTGTTCATAACCGTGACCTCCAATGGTCACTAGGCTCAAGTCTCAAGCTTTTAAGGATTCTAAGCTAGAGAAGCTTGGATACCACTCAAGCCTTTTGGTAAGTCCTCTAGCTTTTAAGGATATATTTTGGTTAAAGGTGTAGACTAACCTTACTCCTTTTTTTCCTCCTCACCACCGTGGAATGCACGCGTAGAGAAGGCAAGAATTCAACTTTTTCAACATCTCTCCAAGAAGAGTAAGCAAAAGGCAAGTACACTATATTCTTTATGGTTTAGATGTGAAAGTGTGTGCATGAATGTCTAGATATGTTTGAGATCTAATCTTAGTTGTAAAATAACAAGTTGAATGTCCACAACTTTCGGCCTAAGTCATTTTGGGTATGTAGGAGTGAGATCTTGTTCCAAAGATGTGTTCTTTGGAGACTATAAGCATATTTATGTGTTAATCTAGGTTGGATGTGTTAAAGATTCCTCCTTTCATGAAGGAAGGCTCACGGTGGAAGAGCCAAAGGAGACATGAGTGATTTACATAAAAATGTCAACTTAGTAATGAAGTGGAGACAAGCTTTGATCTTTTAAGTTTAATATGCTCTTGGTTATATCTTTTTCTTGCATGCACCAAAGAATGTGGCTGTTGGTGAAGGGTGCGTGTGTTCATCTCCTAATAGTGGCTAATTGTTGGTGATAAAATGTAAGCTAAGGACATTTAAGAAGTATATATGATCAATAGAAAAGTTTCTGGAGCTGGACTGGAATTTGGACTGTAATGTGAGGCCAGAAAAGGGACCTTAGGAACCTTCAATTCCATTGATTTTTGGTGTGCTATAAGTTTTATGTGTTTGTTAGATGTGAGAGTTGGAATCACCTTAAAAAGAGCCACGGTTTATTTTTAATGAATTTTCTACTGAGATTGGTCCTGCTGGAAAAAGTTGTACTGGACAGAATGTAATTAACGTGTTTGGTAGTCTAAAAATGGGCCTTAGAGGTGTGCAAATCAACTAATTTTCGGCATGATACTAACCTCATGAATAAAGAAAAGGTGGCAGTTGGAATTTTGTCAAAATAAGTTGTGATTTATTTTTAATTAATTTTCTAGTAAAAAGGGTCAAACTGAAATATGCTGGATAGACAGAATTTGTTAACAAGATGCATGATCTGGAAAAAGGGCCTTAGGAAATTGTAATTGGGCTAAATTTTGACAGGATTCTAGCCCAATGAGTTTATTAAAATGGAGAGTTGGAATTTCCAGAAAAAGACTAAAGGATTGGTCACAATAAATTTTATAGTAAAATATGGTCATTTCAGAATTCAGGTTACACCGTTTTATGAAAAAGAGCAAACGAGTCCCTTATCGACATCGTAACTCCACTATGCGTGCATGGCATTCACTTATGACATTTACAGAGAAGGACATGTGAACCAAAAGGTCTAAAACGTGCATTTTAGTAGGAAATTCCTAAGAAGAAGTAGACGCTACCAAGCTGGAAATTTCCAGCATGGAGACGAACGTGTCTATTCGTTTACGTCATGCATTATGCCGCGATTTGCATATTACATGTCATGCATTGCATCATCCTCACGTACATGATTTACAGCATGTCTTCTTTTTATGAGAAAGAACAAAATGAAAAGAGTTTCAAAAGATGATTTCGTTTTGTAAAGAATGATTCCCCACCGGTACCGTGTGTGAGTATGAACTTGGCCAGTATGATGACGTTACCGTTCCGAATCCGAGAATAATAGATTCGAAGGGGAGATGTTACCACCCCAGATCTGGGAAGATAGACTTGAACATGAGAAGGATGACGTTACCGTTCTGAATCCGGGAATAATAGATTCGAAGGGGAGACGTTACCGCCTCATATCCGGAAAGATAGATCTGAACATGAGAAAGATGACGTTACCGTTCCGAATACGGGAATAATAGATTCGAAGGGGAGACGTTACCGCCTCAGATCCGGGAAGATAGATCTGAACACTCTGTTGTTTTACGACGATGATGATTTTTAAAGAAAAGAACGAAAGTTCATTTTTCTCAATGCATCACACGTACATATGCATGCATACATTTATGAAGCGACATATGAGATTTAAGTTGTGATGACTTCGTAGACTGTAAGCGATGATTCTGATTGTGTTATTCCTCAATACGAGTTACGGTCTTTTAATGTTATGTTTGCTTTGAGTGACGAATTTAATTAAGTTATGATCTTTCTATCCTAAGTGATGATCCATACCGAATTTTGGACGGAGGACAGGTATGCTTCTAAACCATAAATTTTTGGGATTCGGTTCTTGTTCGTACTTTCCATTTAACTCATGATTATTATAGTATACTTGCTGGTGACATTGTCACTCACCCTATTTTTCTCCCAGAGGTGGCAGAAGACAAGGTAGAATGGATCGAGGACGAACCTAGGGTTCCCTACCCGTGAGTGCAGTGAAGGATGGCCAGCCTTAGGAGACCGAACGTACCAGCTTTAAGGGATGATTGAGATATGTATTTGAGATGGGAAAACAATTTACTTTTGTCGCTTTCTGCTACATTTGATGTGGGTTGTAAACTTTAAATGGTTGTGATGACGTTTTTAATTTGAAGTTTAAATTCTGCCACAGTTTCGCTTATTTGTTGTGCGTAAGCACGAAAATCCATGCAATGCTATCATGGATCACGACGCGTATGGATGACGCCTAGTACTCTCCTTAGTGAAGTACGGCGGGTGCACCGACTTCGGCGGGGCCGGGGTGCGGGGCGCCATATATATATATATATTTAAGCAAAATGCGTGGTATATTAAATAGCCTCACTTATGGCGGAGGAGAAAGCCTTATTACAACAATGAGTATGATGTCATCATATGAAAACAAGCAATAGAGGTACATGTGGGTTGTGAAAGTGCAACAATATATGATATGTCGCATTAAAACCTTGCCATGTAAAACCACCCTTGTGGATAAAACCATGGCAAAGGAAAAAGCGTGCATATTTATATTGTTGCATAGCTGATATTGTGCAATCCCACGAATGTAATGTGCAATGATAATGAAAGATACAATCTAGAGCAGCATGAGGATGAATCTCCAATGTAGCCAATTAGGGTCCACCATCGGTTGAAGGTCGAAATGTTGGAAGCGTGAAGTCCGTCAGAAGAACACCTCGAATATGCATGGGTAATGATGCGAGCGTGGAATATGATGTAAGTAGCATAATACGTGATCCGTCCTGGGATAGAAAGTGTGCAACTTGATTTACCTCACGGGGTGCATAAGATAGATGGATCGATGATGCAGCAAGAAATGTCCGAAGGCGTTCAATGTCCGGAGCTAAAGGAGACATAGTTTGCATGAGTGAAATTAACTGGCAACAATCTACCTCAACATCCAATGTGCCATGTATCGGCAGATAATGTAAAAGAGAAATTAAGACGGCTTGCGCTTCAACCCTCACAGGATAGTCATGTCGTAAAGGAAAGGAGATTGCATGAATGAAGGAGCCTTGTGAATCACGTAATACTGCTCCACCCCCTGCCGTATGGCTTCCAACAGAGGCATCTGTATTCAACTTTAATCTTCCAGCTGGCGGAGGATACCAGCAAACAACTCTAAGTCTAGACGAACGAAGAGGAGGCGAGAGCCCATTGCTTATTAGACGAGGGATATTTGATGCTATTTTTGTACCACTTTGAGACTTGGCCCATAGAAACATATCAAGCCGAATATTCTTGAAGAGCATTTGTTGAGACCAAGATCCATCACCGAACACCAATTCTGCATATATCTTCCATATATTCCAAATTAAGATGCCAGTATATATGCGCTGCATACAACCAAGAAAGCCACCTGCGGATTCCAGCCACACCGAAAGAAGGAAGCTGCGCCAGCCATTAGCTTGACTCGCACGGATGTCTAGTAAGTCATTAAAATAATGTCGAACAGGCCTTATTTGGGAACAATGATAAAAGATGTGATTATGAGAGGCAGAGTCCGCACGACAAAATGGACATATGCTTGGAAGCACCTGGCTAAATCGGGAAAGAACATCTGGTAAAGGCAGTGCATTATGCAAAAGTTTCCAAAGAAATACCTGAATCATTGGACGTTGACGTGGCATCCAGGCTATTTGATTAGATAATAGCGATGGAGCTGAAATTCGAAAGGCCTCATACTCATCCTTTAGCAGAAATTGGCCCGTGGAGTTCGGCCAAACTGGTGTCCCATTAGACCATTGTACTAATGTCTGACATTGTGGATGAATACGGCAAATGTGTTTCCATCCAGGAGAATCATATATATGTGGAACAAATGTCTGATTTCTTTGGTAGCGTAGACGCATATATTCACCCCACAATGTAGTACTCACATGATATTGCCACCATAGTTTTGCTGCATAGGCACGCTGAATGACATCTAGGCTACGAATGTTCAGACCTCCCTCATTCGTTGCGCAACAAATAGTAGACCATTTAACCCAATGATGACGATCAAGCCCCCACAGGAATACTGCAAAACGCCTTTCTAACGATTGAACAACACTACGCGGAATAGAGGAAGCAGCCAGAACATGCAAAGGTATAGATAGAAGGACCGAGCGGATGAGCAAAAGTCTACCAGCAGTATTTAAGATCTTGGCGTGCCAACCATTTAATTTAGAGTCCACATGTTGTAACAGGTCTAGACAGTGAGAAGAGCGAGTGGTACCTTTATGAAGATAGGAGCCCAAGTATTTCATTGGGAGACTTGTCTGCCGCATACCTAGAAGGGTAGTATATACATGACGCTGCGAAACAGAAACGGTATCCGAATATACCACCGAGCTTTTATGCCAATTTACTGCTTGTCCCGAAACTTTTTCGTAAGTAGATAGAAAATGCTTAAAAGTCCGAAAATTTGGCCGGCTAGCAGTAAGAAATATAAGCAAGTCGTCCGCAAAAGATAAATGTGTGATGGTCATAGGAATGCGGCCGATAGGGTATGACCGAAGAACTGCTTGATCAACTAGGAGCTTAAGACCTCGAGTAAAACCCTCTGCTGCTATAATAAATAAAAGAGGCGAGAGCGGATCCCCCTGCTTGACCCCTCTTGTGGGCCTAAAAAACCCATGTGGCATGCCATTCACTAAAATTGAGATATGTGTAGCTTCCAAATGATTTAGAACTAAAGTGATAGACATTGTGGAAAAGCCAAAACGCTGCATGATGGATTTTAAGTATTGCCAATTTACCCTATCAAAGGCCTTTGCCATGTCCAGTTTGAGTATTGCTTTATGTGGACGCGTACCTTTATCCAGCCAATGTATTAATTCATTGGCTAATAAGACTTGCTTCGTAATGCCCCTTCCCTTTTGAAATCCTGCTTGCTCTAGAGAGATGATCTTTGGCAACAGTTTGTTCAACCGTGTGGCTAGAATGCGCGTTTGGACCTTGCTCATGAAAGTAGATAAAGCAATAGGCCTAAAATCATTAAAGGTGCGTTGAGATGTTCCTTTGGGTATCAACACAATCATCGAGTGTGCCATGGCACGTGGGACTGGGAAGCCCAGAAAATATTATTGGACCGCTTTATGCATATCCGTGCAAATAACCTCCCAACAAGTACGGAAAAACCAACCATTAAAGCCGTCTGGACCTGCAGCGCTTTGAGGATCTAAACTCCACACAGCCGTTTTTACTTCATCTAAAGACGGTAGAGCAGTGAGCATTATGTTTTCTTCTGCAGTAACCAACGAGGGAATTGAGGATAAGAATGTTGTGGCATCTTCTACCGGCTGAGCTGTAAACATGCGTGTGAAGTGCTCCACTGCAGCACTTCCAATACTATCAGGAGTATCACAATAACTACCATCCTCACGATATATGCCATGCAAGCGCTATCGGCAATGTTTATCTTTAACAATAGAATGAAAATAGCGTGAGCCACAGTCGCCCTCCTTTAGCCATTTAACCCTAGCTTTTTGCTTCCAATATTCCATTTCTATATTTGTTGCATGGCGCAGTTCTGATTGGGCCTCAAAATATGCCATACGATTATGCTCATTAGGCTCATGATCAAACGCAAGCTCTGTTAAACGTGCTCTATGTTCAGCATGTTCTACCATACTAAAGACATTACCAAAAACATCCTTGTTCCATTGCCTAATGTCCTTCTTGAATGCTCGCAGCTTTGCACACAAACCGCGCATACCACCGACTGTAGGATATGATGACCAAGCTGCTTTGGCGAAGACCATAAAGTCCGGATGTGATGTCCATGCTGTCAAAAAACGAAATTGTTTTGGACCGTGATGGATATCAATCGAACATTGTAGCAACAGCGGACAATGGTCTGATGTTGTTCGACTGAGATGAGTTAGTTTCAGCATTGGAAAAACATTATATATATCTACCGGTATGTATACCCGCATACTATTCATAATCTGTCCATATCTTAGATCTTGTTGTTGCACCTTAAATTCTAATCATGGATGATCCACCTTGGCATAAACGTAGGCTTAGGTCTTTCAAATTCATGAAGTATCAAGAAGACACCTGCAGTCACATACTCTTCTATACGGTCTTTTAAGTGGACTTTTCATCGCCTTGTAACCCCTTGAGTTATTTATTACATGGTAGCTTTCACTTTATACTGT
Organism: Eustoma russellianum; assembly: GCA_036186865.1. NCBI lineage: Eukaryota > Viridiplantae > Streptophyta > Magnoliopsida > Gentianales > Gentianaceae > Eustoma > Eustoma russellianum. The sequence goes on from AP025060.1 coordinate 12,886,666, forward strand.
GCATATGCACATATTCGTACGTCTCACAATATATATATATATATAGTGCTTATACCGACGTGTCATGTGACCTATCCTCCGCCAAGTTAACCCGTTAGACCTTAAGAATTTCTCTAATTAATGGCTAAAGTTCCTTTGGCCTTACCTAAAAAATGCTACCCAACGACCATATTGGGGATGGATGGGGGGAGTTCTCAATTTATTAAGGGCTTAACTAGGCCCATCCTGTGGTATACATGTATATCCAGATACGTACTCATCCCCTATGTATATGGGCGTGCCACGTAATCCAACTTCTCATCTAAAGTGGCCCTAAAGGTATGCTTCTTCTAATCGTTCTGAATTTCTCAGGTCAATCAATTTAGTACTTCTTACATAACTCCCACGGCTCGCTTGTTTCACGTTTTACACTTTGGGGGTATTCTAATTCCCTTTTACCCGTAAATAATCATGGATAAGTCGGAGATATCTCCCTTTCGAGGTATCGTTCACTTGCCTTGCTTTACCCCATCCCTAGATGTCGTACCAATTTTGGGCGGGGTACAACATTCTCCCCCCCTTTAAAATAAGTTTCGTCCTCGAAACTGGGAATAGTGGGGCCCACGTCTCCATGTTTCGCCCTGGTCCTTATACAGCTTTCAGTTGTTTACCCCGTCCATTCATTACTGCCTATGTAGAATCTTCCTTCAAGGTTCCTTATCATATTCCTTTATGACTCGTTTTATTTGGAATAAGTAAGACAAGACGTAGGTACTTCAGTTTGGAGGTTCTAATATACCTGTCGGTAGTTCGGGTATTCCGAGATCCTTGGATGCATCATCCTTCGATCTAGGCTAGTGCTTCTGATTATCTTATGTGTGGCTCCATAAGGGTACGGCTGCCACCTTCTATCCTCTTTCTTCATATGCTTATTCAACCTTCTTTGTTCCTCCATCATCCGGATATCGTGCTCTACCTTATTGCAGTGCCTTGTCAGTCCATCAAAATTATTTGGATATGCTTTGTCTAATCCAGCTTTAATCCGAGACCACGTATGAATTTAGTTATCTTCCACTGCTCATCCTCCATGATCAAAGGTGCGTACCATCCTAACGTTGTAAACTGACGGACATATTCTGATACCGGGGTGTCCGGTTCTTGTCTTAGTGTATCGAACTCTTCAATTCTTTCAACCGCCAACTCTAGTGAGAGGTAAGCTCCAAAGAATTCTTCTAAGAATCTCGCCCAGGTGATGGGTCGAGACAGTGACTGGACCCTCTTTCTCCACCATTGACTGGCTTTACCAATCAGAAATGGCCAAATGATTAGGACTCTCCTTTCATCTGATACCCGAACTCTAACGAGATGGTCCTCAACCTCGTTCAACTATTTTTCGGCTTCCTCTAGTTCGGACTCCCCGCCAAACCTTGGAATTCATGCTTTAGCCAATTGCCGGTAATAGAATCCTATACTTCCCGGAAGTGACAGTGACGACGTGCACGTACCGGTTTGTGAAGTCATCTACACCACATACCGTCCGTTTATTTGCGGTCATTCCAGAATAAGTGACACTATTTAACTTGTAGTCTAGTAAAAATTCTCAGTGGCGCATAAATAGATTTGATACGGTTCGTATTTTAATGAAAGTCCGTGACCAAGGGTTTTGTTATTGATCGGAACCCTAATTTTCTAGTCCATGTCATTCTAGTCTAAGGTCAACTCTTATCTAAGATCAGAACTTAGATCTAAGGTCAAACTTAGTTGACTACGATCATAACTTAATTCTATATTCTGCCCGGATCTGGAGCCTTGGCTCTGATACCACCTGTGGCGCCCCGCACCCCGGCCCAACCAAAGTCGGTGCACCCGTCGTACTTCACTAAGGAGAGTACCAGGCGTCATCCCATACATGTCATGGTCCATGAAATAATGCATGGATTTTCGCGCTTACACGTAAATAAGTAAGCGAAACCGTGGCAGAATTTAAAACTTCGAATTAAAAGAAACATCCACCAAACTGTTCTTAGTTTTACAACCCAAATCCAAAGTAGCGAAAGTCACGAAAGAAAATGTTTTCAATCACAAATACATCCTCAGTCATCAGTCATAGCTGGCCACTCATGTCTCCTAAATCCGTCCACTCCTCGCTGTGCTCACGGTAGGGAACCCTAGGTTCATCCTCAATCCACTCTACTTTATTCCCTGCAGCCTCTGGGAGGAAAAATAGGGGTGAGTGACAAAGTCACTAGCAAGTATACTATAATAATTGAGGATTAAATGAAAAGTGCGTACAAGAACCGAATCCCAAAAATTTCGGTTTTAAAAAAATCCTCCATCCAATACTCGATAGAGATCAACACTTAATGCATCAAGATCATAACTTAGATAAAATCGTTACTTAATACAGAACATAGCAAAAAAGGCTATAACTCGCATCAATTCATAACATAACAAGAATTATTACTTAATGAAGTCATGCTTAGGATCTACAAGGTCATATCAACTTAGTCTAAGTATCATGTGTCACTACACAATGACTCCATAAACGTGACATGCATGCATATGTTCGTGTGATGCATCATGATAAAAATGAGAATATGACTTTTCATGCTTTTCTTTCAAATCATCATCGTCAAGAAAAACCATAGAGTGTTCAGATCTATCTTCCCGGATCTGAGGCGTCAACGTCTCCCATTCGAATCTATTATTCCCGGATTCGGAACGGTAGCGTCATCACTTATCGGGTCTATTCTCTCAGGGCCTGAACGGTCATTATCAGGTCTATTCTCTCCGGGCCTAAACGGTTATATCATCAGATCACTTAACCCGGATCTGGGTGGGTTCTTACTGGCCAGGTACATACACACACACGGTACCGGTCGGAAGCATTCTTTTAAAACAGAATCTTTCTTTAAAAACGCTTTTCATTTTTCATTCGCATAAAATCAATGCCACAAATCATGTAAATGACGATGATGCAATGTATGACATGTATTGTGCAAATCATGACATAATGCGTTACATATACACACGTGTTCAACTCGTCGCTATGCTGGAAAACTTTCTAGCATGAACCCTCCTTATATTCGGCCCTAGTCCCTTGTGGTTAGGCCCATTAACAATAATGCTTGTCATGCGTATGCATAAAAATGCCTCATTTGTTCATAATAAAATTCTCGTGATGATACAAAATGCGTAAGACACTCAGTTAAATAAATCACGAAACAAGGCCGCTGAATTTCGGTAATCCAGCGCCCCTTTTTCTTTGGTCTTTCAAGTAAGCCCATTAAACCTCTCTTAATTTGGGCCAGCTGAGAAAACTTACTATAACATTCCATTGATTGACGGTTGTAAGCCCAAGTCGTGTAACTAGCTTAAACCCATTCGATTAAGGTCTTATAATAAGTTCTTCAATTTTGCCGAAAATCTCAGATTAGTGACACCCACTTAATTGTGGTGTATACCCTTCACTTAGTTGTTCTAAAAATAGTGGTTTATATAGATGGGTTCACCTATGTCTTAGGTAGTGGGTAAATAAATTTCACGGATTTATAGTATCGTTAAGGGCATCATTTATTCTTTTCCTTAAAACCGCTACATGCAGATTTCTAGAGCGACCGATTTTACTATAAATTTTAGTGTGACCACACCGTAAATCCTTTTTCAGAAATTCTGACTCTCCATCTTATTAAATATATTGGACTAGCATCTTACCAAAATTTGGTCTAATTGCATTTTTCTAAGGTCCAATTCCAGATCATGCAACATGCCTCACTAATTCTGTCAGTCTAGCAAAATTTCAGCCTGACCCATTTTACTAGAAAATTCATTAAAAATACACCGTAACTCATTTTATCGAAATTCCAATTCTCACCTTTGCTTCATTCATAGGGTTAGAGTCATACCGAAAATTAGCTAATGTGTATACTTCTAAGGTCTATTTCTGGGCTACTCAACGAGTCACTTAAATTCTGTCCAGTACAGTATTCTCAGCAGGACCAACTTCACTAGAAAATTTATTAAAAATAAACCGTAGCTCCTTTTAATGAAATTCCAACTCTAACATCTAATATACACCTAAAACTAGTGTCATAACAAAAATCAACTAAATTGAAAGTTTCTATGGTCTCTTTTTAGGGCTCCCAAAACAGCCCAAATTCTGTCATGTTCCAGTATATTTTCCTAGTTTGTCACATTTCCTTCCTAAATGACCTTAACTTGCATTGTTTGTCATAAGTACTTAATTAAGCATCAAGTTACTATTTATATAGGAAATCTACAGGTTCAACATGCTACAAACATCACATGAAAATCCCTTGCCAAACAGTTTGTACACCAAATACATCATCCTTTGGCTAACATACAACATTCCTACTAAAACAACACTAGCAACGATTTTTTTTGGTGCACACGCACCCTAATCACCAACAGCCTCTTTTTCGGTGCATGCAAGACAAAATGATGTATCCAAGTACATGTTAATCTTAACACACACAAGAGCATAACCTTGTCTCCTCTTTACAACTTAAGTTGTCATTTTCATGCAAAATCACTCTTATTTCCTTCACCCTCTCTACCGTGTGCCCTTTCCATGGTAAAGAAATGATCTTTAGCTTGTTCAACTTAGATTAATACATAATGGTGCATATAAACCACAAAGATTCCGTCTTTAAGCAAAGATACACACCTACACACCATTTGGCCCCTAGGCCGAAAGTTTAGGCATCAAAACTTAGCACTTCACAACTCAAATTAAATCTTAAGTTTATCTAGCCATTCATGCAAACACTCCCACATTCAAGCCAGAAAGAGTATAGTGTACTTGCCTTTGTAGTCTTTAGATCTTGCTTGTTGACACAAGAAGTGCTTCCTCCTTTCTTTTCCTATCACATACGGTTTAGGGAATTTGTTAGCCATCCTTTAGATTATATAATACAACTTAGAGGAGGAAATGGGGGTCTTACCATGTGCACCTCGGATGGATTGAGGGAAATCCACTCTTGCTAAATCACTATCTTTGTTTGGTGTCTCAAAACCTTTGCCTAAACCATGAGGTTTTACGGTTTTATCAAAAGAGGGATTTCATGTAAACTTCATTCCTTTGAATGTAACTTTCTAAAGATTGTGGAGGAATGTCTTACCTAAATGATCCTTGAGTTGGTGGTGGTTCTTGGACTCCTCCTTGTTCAATGCTTTGCCCAGTTTCTTTTGAAAGGAGGGAGGGAAGGTTTTGAAAACTATTCCTTGGATAAGGACTACCCAAATGTGTATAATTAAGGAGGCTTTTGTGTTAAAAGAGAAGGGATTACTCTTTCTTGGGGGAGGTAGCCGGCGGCTCCTCATGGGGAGGGGAAAAGACCAACTTAAATGAGAAACCTCCTTACATCCCAACTACATTTCTCATTTAAGGCTCTTAATAAATTTTTGATTGCAATAACTCACCCCCTAAAGCCTTATGGCCAAAACACACACACATATAGTCCATGTATATACATTTCCCTCAATAACGCAGATATGTGCATGTTTATATTTCTATTTTATATCACCATCATTTAAGTGTCATAATTCATTTCGTTGCACTTCTATTCATATGACCGATATATAAACACGTACATATACCCCACCTATATTTTCCATAATTCTTATCCATGAGTGTATAGCTATTTTTTTTTGAATGAAACCGATATTTTATTAATGAAAAACCTCACTTTTGGTGGAGGAAAACCTTATTACAATCATCAAAGTATGTGAATAAATACAATAGCGAGGAAATGATAACATATCTCCAGTCGTATATGATATGCCGCATTAAAACCTTGCCAGGAAAAACCACCCTTGTGGATAAAACCCTGGCGAAGGAAAAAGTGTACATATTTATACTACCATCATTGATATGTGTATAATCTAATATAAAGTTTAAATGAGTGGTTGTTGCCGTTGAAGATGTATGCGGTGGTCGCCAGTTGCAGCCATGTAAGTCCTTGCGTGACACTTTCTTATCCAGTAGAAGCCATACCTCAGGAAAAATATACATATAAATTACGCCGATGATGTTGAGCATCCAAAGAAAACCAAAGAAAAATATCAGACACGTACCGACATCGCCTTGGCAAGGTCGATGCCAAGGCGATAAATGTGTTGCTAGTCGCTGAGTTTGATATGTCATGGGATCCAGCAAAATTGTATTGAAGTATTTCGCCACGAGTTTGTAGACTCCAAACCATGTGAGAGGAAGCATAAAGAGGCAGTTACGAAGCAAGATGTGATAGGCTAATACATATTTGAAAAGATAGCAATACGTACCAAGCCTGCCTGAATCTTGTAGGATACAGGCAGGGATAAGTAGAAAAAGCCAATCCATGTGGAAGACTGTAATGGATTAAACAACACGCAAGTTAACAGATGAGAGATCCAAAGTGACAGCCGCGCGCACCAATGAGGGAAGAGTTTGTGATGTATAATGATGCGTGATGGGGTCCAGCATTGCGTGTTGAGATAAATAATGCGCCGCCATATTAGCCTCTCGGTAGATATGATGATAGTTAAGTCGATGGAGATGTATCAGAGTATGAAGTAGCCGGAGATAATAATTTCCTTGAACCAGTTGCGGGTTGGCCAGCCGAGAAATCATGGAAGCACAATCCGATTCCAATACGATGTTGCGATGTATAGGGAGAAAGTATAGAAGACCAAATAAAGCTGCTTGAATTTCTGCATTTTGCGGTGATGCTAGGGGCAGCCTGAAGGAAATTGCACCCACACAACGTCCCATCGGATCCCGTAATATTGCACCCCCTGCTGCATATTGTCTGCCCACTGCCGCATTGGTATTTAATTTGAGTCGCCCTGATGGTGGACACAACTAGCGAATCAGAGTAGGCCGTGGTAGCCTCAGCGATGGTAGCCAAGAGAAATATCGTCTAGGATCAGCAGCAAGTTTAGTGCCTGAGATTGATTTATACCAAGTAGTGATGTCATAACGGACAGAGTTCTGTAGGGATGCCATCGTTATATTTGTTTGCTCACCATAAATCAATGATGTATAAGCACGCCATATGTTGTACAAAATAATGCCCGGAATGATGATTTTGAAAACTCCAAAAAGAGATGTAGATACGGAACGATACCACCAAGAAAGTATGTATTAACGTAGTTGCAAAGTTGATTGTAAAGGACAGTGCAATTCAGCAGCATAGGATGTCCATAAGTGTTGCGCAAATGGACAATATATGAAAACATGATCTGCTGTCGCTGACTGTTTCTTACAGAATGGGCATTGAGTGGGTTGCGCAGTAATGTAGCGGCTAATATAATCTTCAAGTGGGAGTGCCGAGTGGAAAAGACGCCATAAGAAGATTTTAATAATTGGGGCGTGATGCTTATACCAAATGAATTTTGCAGAGAGAAGCTTTGGGACGAGGAAGGCGACAAACATCATATGCGCTGCGTAATGTAAATTCTCCAGTTGGTGTGTGTAGCCATGTGAGATGTCTGTCATTTCCTGTCCACTGTGTTAGACAGAAAGGGTGGATACGACAAATAAGTTTCCATATCGGTGAATCCGGCAAGCGTGGTAAAAAATCTCCCCGAAGACCATATTTAGCATGCATATAGGTACTCCAAAGTGTAGATTGTTGCTGATATGTCCACCAAATACGACAGTGATACGCTTGCTGCAACTTGGTTAGGTCCCGGATCCCTAAACCACCTTCATCCTGAGGCGCACAAATTGTATTCCATGAAACCCAGTGGTATCGAGGACCCCAATAAAAGGATGCCATTTTCCGATGTATAATTCGAATTACTGATTTAGGCAGTCCACCAGATGCAATTATATGTAAAGGCAAGGCCGATATGACAGAACGTAATAATACTAATCGACCTGCAGATGAGAGCAGTCTAGTGTGCCATCCATGGAGCCTGTCATCAATGTGCTGCAATAAAGGAATACAATATCTAGCGCGGGTGATACCTTTGTGTAAGTAGGAACCTAGGTATTTAAATGGTAATGAGGAACATTTCATATGAATAATGTCTTCCAAACTCCTTCGCTGCCTGGAAGTCATATTAGCCGATGGAATCATATTGCTTTTTTGAAAATTTACTTTTTGTCCTAAAGCTGTTTCATATTGATTGAGGAAGACATGAAACCGTCGGAGATTATGCTGTGTACCTCTTAAAAATATCGGTAAGTCATCTGCATATGCCAAGTGTGTTATAGTAAACGGTGTACGGCCTAAACGAAAAGGTTGTAAGTATCCTGTGGCGGTTAAGGCCTTTAATCCTCTACTGAATCCTTCTGAAGATAAAATAAACAATAACGGAGATAGAGGATCCCCTTGTTTTACACCCCGATACGGCTGAAATGTGGAGGATGGTTGCCCGTTAATGAGGACTGCCAGTGTGGTTGCGCGCAAGTGGTTGAGAATAATCCGGATGAAAAAATCAGTGAAACCGAAGTTGCTCAATAATTTTTCCAAGTATTCCCAACTGACTCTGTCAAATGCTTTCATCATATCCAGTTTCAAACATACCTGTGATCCACCCTTATCCAGCATATGTATCATCTCCCGAGCCATAAGAACTTGCGTTGAGATGTCAGAGCCTGGGAGGAAACCGGTTTGCTCTGGAGAAATTAGCCTTGAAATGATCTCGCCTAATCTGCTAGCAATGATACGGGTACACACTTTGCTCAGAAAGTTAGTCAAACAGATTGGTCTGAAGTCACTGAATGTAGCAGGAGATTGTTTCTTAGGAATCAGTGTGATTAACGCAGAAGCCATCACTCTAGGCTGAGGGATACCCAGAAAAAATTCTTGTACTGCTTTTACCACGTCAGTATGGATGATTGACCAACATGATCTATAAAACTGTCCATTAAAACCATCAGGTCCGGCTGCGCTAGAAGGATCTAAATGCCAAACTGCCTCTTTGATTTCGGGTTCCATGGGTAATCGCGTGAGATGCATATTATCTTCCGAAGATACCACCCGGGGAATGTGACAGAGGATGTCCTCATAAGAATGTGTAGGCTCACGGGCAAATAGTGTTTTGTAAAAAGATACTGCTTCAACCATAATGTCATTTTGTGTTGTATAGAGAACACCATTAGCATCATGAATTTGTTGGATTCGCAACTGTAAACGCTTCCCTTTTACAATTGAATGGAAATAATGTGTATTCGCGTCACCCTCCTGTAACCATTTGACCCGAGATTTCTGCTTCCAAAACCGTAATTCATATGCAGACACTTGGAGATAATCAGCTTTTGCTTTATGATATTGAATGCGGTTTGTTTCAGTAGGGGACTCATCCCAGATTCGTTCTGCATTCGATAGGACCGATTCTGCCTGCTGAACAATGGAAAAAATATTGCCAAAGATCTCTTTGTTCCAACGTTGAATGTCGCGCTTTAAACTGGATAATTTAGAGTAGAAACCATACATGCCTCCCGTGGTAGGATAACTCGTCCAAGCATTCTTGATATAATGTTGAAAGTCTGGATGAAGCAACCATGCATCCAAAAAACGAAAGGTACGACGTCCTGATGACTGAGAAATACGGCATTTAAATAACAAAGGCGTATGATCAGATGTGACGCGGGGCAGATGAGTGAGCTGACAGTCCTCAAATGTATCCTGTAAAGCCGAATTTATAAATAACCAGTCCAGACGGCGACGTACTCTGCCCAAACCTCTACCATCTGTCCAAGTAAATTTAGACCCAAGAAATTGTGGAGACATCAAACCACACGACTCAATACAATCATTAAAATCCTGGAGACTAGAAAGGGACGGATGTGATCGGCCTTCATGATCAGATAGGCTGCGAAATGTATTAAAATCTCCTCCAATAATCCAAGGAAGTGTGGACACGTCTGAAACGGAACATATAGAACTCCATAGTGCACGTCGTTGCAGGATATTATGTTTGCCATAAACAATAGACAGGATAAAAGAGTACTGCATTGGCCGAAAGTGTAATGTAAAATGTAGCACTTGATCATCATCTTGCACTGAAATCAACTGAAAATCTGTGTCACGCCAAAAAACCCAGATGCGTTCTGACTTAGAGGCAAAATAATTTGAAATACCAAAATCTAAAGCATATCGAGTAATATTGACAGGTGAGTGTTTTGGTTCTATCAAAGCAAGAAAATTCAGACGATGTTCACGAATTAACTGATGCAATCTAGGTAGAGAGGCACGCATGCCCCTTATATTCCATATCATTATATTCATTGAGAAAGAGTAGTGTTACTTCCCTGAATGGCGTGAGACGCACTGCGTGTGAGCACAGTAGAAGGAGGTAAGGGAGGAAGATCCTTTCTGGAACGACGTTGTTTACGTGGAACAACTGGAATAAATGCTGCTGAGTCATCAGTGTCCTGCAAGCGTGAGATAAGGGTATCTGGGTCCGGAGTTGGAGTCATATGCTGCATACGACGGACAACCTCATCTGGAACTGTTGGAACAGCAAAAGGTGGATTTTCAGCTGGTAGATCCGTATCTGAAGAATGACCTATATCACAAACATCTGATGAATCTGGCAAATTGGAAGCAACTGCAGTGTCGAGCACCCGAGGTGGGGCCTCAGTTGATTCGTTGTTGAGGTCAGTCGAAGGTGGTGAACCAGGTAGAATTATTGGCTCGGTAACCGGAGCCGATGGAATTGCCTCAGATGCTTTCTTCTTAATTGGAGTCCAACGTTGTAGAGGACGGCGGGGAGGCGGCGGAGGTGGAGGAGGTGGAACCGTTGATGATTTCTGTGGCGGACATGAGGATGAAATATGGCCTAAACGTCTGCATGTGGTACAAAAAAGTGGCAAGTCTTCATACTCAACAATTTGCAGAATAAACCGATTTTTTGCCTGCAAATATATTTTTCTGGGTAACTCCTGAGAAACATCAACTTCAACACAAACACGAGCAACGGATGGACGCAATCAATCAGTCGTAGCAATATCGAGTTTAAGAGGGGTGCCAATTGGTCGAACTATCTCAAATAAAGCCTCTTTACGATGAAGATGAACAGGTAGACCAGGCAGAGCAATCCAGACAGGAACAATAGGTACATCTGTAGTTGGATCAAAATCCACAGTCCATTTCGTAATTCGCATATGACAGCCGGATATATGCCATGATCGACGATAAAAACAACGTAAATAATCAGCTTCATTTTGGAATTTTAGCAGGATATGAGTTTGATCAATAAGGGTAATCCGGAGATCATGATGAAAGCCAATTTTCTCGAAAACCTCACGTATGACCTTCAAAGGAGGTCTGCCATACCAGAATGTACCAACCAACGCATATTTGAAAGGAGCTGCTAGGGCATCAATTTCCGAATCCAAGAAGGAGATTAAAGGGATACCTTTGTATCGTGATACTGTCTTCGGTGAGATGTTAATTGTTGCAGCAGATGATGCACCGGTGACAATGGCTGCAAACGAAGGTGATGGATTCTCCATGATCCGACTTACGGCAGTGAAGGAGAATCGAAGTATTGCAAGCAACGACAGCGCAAATAAAGGCGGTTTCTGCAGACAAATATAGAACGCAGACAAATCAGAGAATGAAGATTGGAATTGAAGGTGGGATCGCGCAGGACAAAGGTGGCGGCGGTGGCTTATGCCAGCCGCCGTTTTTCGCCAGAGCTGATTTCCGCCATCGCTATCATGAGTGTATAGCTATATATATATATATGTATATATATATATATCCGTATATATACATACGCATACACACCCATGTATATATCTATATAAGCCATAAACGTCAAAGAAATACACATTATATCCGGAAATGCTTAGTGAATGCGTACGAATCCATATGTTTAACCGTATAGGTGTGCATATATATTCATATAACATACTTCTCCGAAAATCATTCTATTTCCATATATATATATATATATATATATATATATATATATATATATATATCTACCGGTATGTATACCTGCATATTATTCATAATCTGCCCATATCTTAGATCTTGTTGTTGCACCTTAAATTCAAATCATGGATGATCCACCTTGGCAAAAACGTATCTTAGGTCTTTGAAATTCATGAAGTATCAAGAAGACACCTAGAGTCACATACTCTTCTATACGGTCTTTTAAGTGGACTTTTCATCGCCTTGTAACCCCTTGAGTTATTTATTACATGGTAGCTTTCACTTTATACGGTGCATATGCACATATTCGTACGTCTCACCATATATATATATATATATATATATATATATATATATATAGTGCTTATACCGACGTGTCATGTGACCTATCCTCCGCCAAGTTAACTCGTTAGACCTTAAGAATTTCTCTAATTAATGGCTAAAGTTCCTTTGGCCTTACCTAAAAAAATGGTGCCCAACGGCCATATTGGGGATGGATGGGGGAAGTTCTCAATTTATTAAGGGCTTAACTAGGCCCATCGTGTGGTATACATGTATATCCAGATACGTACTCATCCCCTATGTATATGGGCATGCCACGTAATCCGACTTCTCATCTAAAGTGGCCCTAAAGGTATGCTTCTTCTAATCGTCCAGAATTTCTCATGTCAATCAATTTAGTATTTCTTACATAACTCCCACGGCTCGCTTGTTTCACGTTTTACACTTTGGGGGTATTCTAATTCCCTTTTACCCGTAAATAATCATAGGCAAGTCGGATATATCTCCCTTTCAAGGTATCGTTCACTTGCCTTGCTTTACCCTATCTCTAGATGCCGTACCAATTTTGGGCGGGGTACAACAGCCATAATTGATAAAAAGGGAAGGAAGAAGAGCAAAACAAGAAGAAGAACAAGTCTTGCAAATTCAAAGACCAAAAACATGTTCTAACCTTCTTTTCTACCTTTCTTTCTTTCTTCTCTCTAAAAGCCTATTGTACTTACATTCATATACTTGAATAGGCTTCATCTAGACCACCACATATCCTTTTCATTTTTGTAAAAGATTGATCAAGGCGTGATCAATCTTGTACTTGTGAGGTGGTGGTGTTCGTGACAATTGTATACTCATACAAGGTTTGTAAAGGGTTGGAGTTGGTGTGTAACTCCATCAACCCTGTGGTAAAGTGTTATTTTTGTGTTGTGTGATTAGTGTTAACCAAGGAAGGTGTCCTCGAAGATTGGAGTAGGTTGTTGATAACCGAACCAATATAAAATTCTTGGTGTTATTTACTTTCAGCACTTATTTTTAGTTTCAGCACTGTTTATCGTTTCTAATCACGTTCGTAAAAATAGTAAACGTATTTCAAAAATTACGAAACATTCCAGAATCATAGTCATACGTTTCAAGGTTCTTTTTGCGCAAGTTTCAACCCTTTTGGATAAGTATAAGTCATCCAAACGTCCAAAGTTCTGAGACTAGTGCAGTCTGATTTTCAGGCTTGCAAAGGTTGAGACTTTGATCGTATTTGACTAACTTCCCAAAAGAATTTTTCAAAACTGTTTCAACCCATTTAAATACAACTTAAATAAGGGGTTAGTCTTTAAATTTTCAGAACATTTGGAGTTACACGCAAATAGGAATTAATTTTTCAAGTCAGTCTACCGTTTCTGGCATATTTGCGCAATCTGACCACCAACGAATTTTCAAGGGGTTGTAGGTTGAATTTAAATCTGAAATTTTTAGGAGACACTCATAACATCTGAGTCTAAGTTCTCTCAAAATTTCAGAATTTTTGAAGACCTGAAACCTAGTTTTCAGAACGTTTTAAAACTGGTCCTGAAAACAGAAATTGTTTTAAGAAGTTGGGTTTTTGGTTTAAAACAATTTTAAAAACCACATTTTCCGCACCCACTATTCAACCTCCCCCCTTCTAGTGGTGCCTTGCAGATCCTACAATTGGTATCAGAGCGAGGTTCACTCACATCAAAAGGATCCAACGATCTAAGTGAGATGACAACCACTAGCAACGAAACTGAGGAAAAAGATATGTCAAGCCAAATGCCTCTACTATTTGAAAATGAGATAAATTCTGATTCTGACTCGGATTCTGAACTATCTTATGCTGATTTACATGTTGAATATCTTGAATTACATAAGTTTGCTAGAACTCTTGAAAAACAAAAGAAATGGTTAATTGAAGACAAGAAATTGTTAGAATCTTCTAACACAAATCTTGTGTCTCAATTAAACGATTCAAAAGAAGAGTTGTCTTGCATCATAAATTCATTAAGGTCTGAAATTTCATCATTGACATTCGAGAACACTGAATTGAAATCCGACATTTCAAATTTGAAATCAAGGAACACAGACTTAGAGAAAATGATGAAACAGTTTGATAAGGGATCTAACATGCTACATCGTATTATCCTATCACAAAAGCATGATAATGACAAAACCGTATTAGGATACATGGAGACAAACAAAGCATCATCTAAACCATCCAAGTTTGTTTTGTCTAAGAAAGTAGACACATCAACGGCATACGTAGCGCCTAAAGTGACGCAAAGACCCCCTGTCCCCTCATCTCGTCATACTTCTTCTTCATATCATGCGAAGTATAATTATGTGTCGTATAAATATAAGAAGAAGACTAGTACACCACTCATCTCATCTCATCGTGCTTCTTATTCTTCATATCATACAAAGAGTAATCATGTGCCATATAGAAAGCCACTGATGCATGTGCGACATTTATATCATACAAATGCGTCTAGATCACGCCCCGTGCATGTAAACCGAAATACATATCAAAAACGAAAACCACACTATACGCATGATGGGATTCTTGGCCAAAGGCCAAACACATTTGCCCCTTACATACATTATGTTGCGTGTTCATCACCTTTCTCACCTTTTGGAAGACCTAGAAAGGTCACCCAAATTTGGTTACCAAAAGGGACATTTTCAAAGGGTTGAATAAATAACCCTTATGAACGCACGTTTGATATTATAAAATGCATGATTTCTTTTTCATCTCTACATGTGCTTTTGATTGTCTTTCGAAAATAAAGAGGGAGAGAATGCATGATTTAAGGGGGAGAGAGAAAGATTAATTTCATAAATCAAGGGGGAGCGGATTTGAAATTTGAAATTCAAAAGTTGAATTTATGCACGATTGAAGGGGGAGTAATAAGATTTAAATAATGCATGTAGGTTATTTTGAAAATCATCAAAAGGGGGAGATTGTTGAGAAAAAGGGGTTTGAGTGATTTCAAAATGCATGATTTAAATAACGTGTTACAAACAAATGCATGACATATTTTATGACATGACACATTATTGCATAAAAGTTGCCTTATATAGTTCATATATAATGTTGTCGTACTAACGAGCCATGAAGCTTTAAAGCTTACATCAA
Source organism: Eustoma russellianum (assembly GCA_036186865.1). Taxonomy (NCBI): domain Eukaryota; kingdom Viridiplantae; phylum Streptophyta; class Magnoliopsida; order Gentianales; family Gentianaceae; genus Eustoma; species Eustoma russellianum. Next base: position 12,901,963 of record AP025060.1, read on the forward strand.
ATGGCAAACATTTGTTGTGTTTGAACTATTTTCAGGTGCCACCATTAATGAACTAAACTAGTTCATTAAGTGAAGTACTTAGTTAATTAAACTAAGTAGTTCATTAAAGGAAGCAATATTTGGACAAGGCACAAAGGCAACAAGGTGAAGAAAGTAAAGTCTTCCACTCTCCTCACACACATAAATACACGGCATATATATATATATATATATATATATATATATATATATATATATATATATTCATATATTTTCATATTTTTTTAAAAGGCACATACACATATTCTAACGTACTACCGACACGTTATATATTTTACGTACGTACGTTAACGACACACCACCATACTTAACTCATATTTATGATTATATTCAGGTCTTATATCATATGATATAAGTCATGGTGATGACATATTAAATACGACATGTTAAAAGGTTCTAAACCGAAAATTGTCATATCGGGCGAATACCGAAACTTCGCCAACGTGTCACGTACTTGCCATAAATAGATGGCCAGCCCTTACACCTCAAAAATATCAATACATTTCGTGGGTATGATGATATTTACAGCCATAAAATAATTCCATGTTGGCATACACAAATCACCCCACATTAAGGCCAAATTGTGGAGATTCCAATTTCAATTTTATCACATGTCTAGGCGCCACTTTAATCAGCCTTATGAGCTGAATATTAAAGTTTAATATATGTATATTATGTGTAACATAATATATACAACATGTGCAAAAATTTGGATTTTAATTAGAGAAAAATTGGGTAATCGATAAACGCCGAAAATTCGGTTTTCTACGTACACGACACATGGAATGTTTTTGGCACATCATACAACATGTATCTAGACACTTTTTAAATATTCCATACATCTCAAAGTGTTCTAGAAAATTCAATTTAGGGCTGATTGGAATGTACCATGTGTGTATTATTAAATGTGCACTATTTTACAAAGTCTGCAAAAATAAAATTAAGCACATGCACAATATATGTTACACGCCTAAAACAGCTGAGTTGGAGCCTATGTGGAGCCTTGTTGGCATATTGATTGGTCAAGAATGAAGCATACATTGATGACATAAAGGAAGGAGCTACACAAGGTAATGTTTTAAATTTTGCTACAATTATGACACATGCTGAAAATTCAGCATGTGTGCTAATGGCTGGACGGTTTTAGCATCTTAATGGCTCATATTTTGTGTCTTGATTAAGGTGGGTTAATTAGAAGACAATTTGGAAGTGTTTTAAATATTTTATGGAATAAAGAAAGTGATATTCTTGAATATCACACATGCTGAAAATTTCAGCATGTGTGTAATGTATCTTGGCCGATTTTGAGGCCTTATTAGTGTCTAATTTTTATTCCATAAAAGATGAGAATATTGCATACTAAATGGTGATTGAATTATCCTTTGATTTATTGGATTAAATCAATGTAAAATTGGCAATATTTTGAATCAAATGTGAATGTTACACATGCTGAAATTTCAGCATGTGCAAAAGAGCATGTGGCCGAAATTTTGATGGCATTTTGGAAGAAAATTGTCTTGCTTAATTTATGTGATGATCTTGGAAGTTATGGTAACTATTTTATGATGATTTTGGCACATGTTTTAAGTGGTATTCTCAGATTTTCCTAGTCATCAAGTGATGACAACATCCAAACAATCAATGAGTGCCAAGTAAGCAAAAGTTTAATGATCATCCGATGAGGAGATGCCAAGTAAGCAAAGACATGTCACAATGATGCCACACAGTCTTCCAATGACTTAGAAGATAATTTTCAAGAGGAGAAGGGACCAAGTGGGGATGGCCATAATTGATAAAAAAGGGAAGGAAGAAGAGCAAAACAAGAAGAAGAACAAGTCTTGCAAATTCAAAGATCAAAAACGTGTTCTAGCCTTCTTTTCTACCTTTCTTTCTTTCTTCTCTCTAAAAGCCTATTGTACTTACATTCATATACTTGAATAGGCTTTATCTAGACCACCACATATTCTTTTCATTGTTGTAAAAGATTGATCAAGGTGTGATCAATCTTGTACTTGCGAGGTGGTGGTGTTCGTGACAATTGTATACTCATACAAGGTTCGTACAGGGTTGGAGTTGGTGTGTAACTCCATCAACCCTGTGGTAAGGTGTTACTTTTGTTTTGTGTGATTAGTGTGAACTGAGGAAGGTGTCCTCGAAGACTGGAGTAGGTTGTTGATAACCGAACCAATATAAAATTCTTAGTGTTATTTACTTTCAGCACTTATTTTCAGTTTCAGCACTGTTTATCGTTTTTAATCACGTTCGTAAAAATAGTAAACTTATCTCAAAAATTACGAAACATTCCAGAATCATATTCATACGTTTCAAGATTCTTTTGGCGCAAGTTTCAACCCTTTTGGATAAGTATAAGTCATCCAAATGTCCAAAGCTCTGAGACTAGTGCAGTCTCATTTTCAGGCTTGCAAAGGTTATGACTTTGATCATATTTGACTAACTTCCCAAAAGAATTTTTCAAAACTGTTTCAACCCATTTAAATACAACTTATAAGGGGTTAGTTTTTAAATTTTCAGAACATTTGGAGTTACGTACAAATAGGAATTAATTTTTCAAATCAGTCTACCGTTTCTTGCAGATTTGCGCAATCTGACCACCAACGAATTTTTAAAGGGTTAGAGGTTGAATTTAAATCTGAAATTTTTAGGAGACACTCATAACATCTGAGGCTAAATTCTCTCAAAATTTCAGATTTTTGAAGACCTGCAACCTATGTAGAGAAAAAGGGGTTTGAGTGATTTCTAAATATGTGAGTTAAATGAATGACATAAAACGTGCATGATATAAACAAACGTGTGCATGATATTGCTTATTAGTTGCCTTATTTAGCTCATATATAATGTTGTCGTACTAACGAGCCATGAAGCGTTAAAGCTTACATCATATGGCAAACATTTGTTGTGTTTATACTATTTTCAGGTGCCACCATTAATGAACTAAACTAGTTCATTAAGTGAAGTACTTAGTTAATTAAACTAAGTAGTTCATTAAAGAAAACTACATTTGGAAAAGGCATAAAGGCAACAAGGCTAAGAAAGGAAAGTCTCCTCCTCCTCATTTATCACTCATATACACGCCTACATACATATATTAATATTATTTTCAGAATTTTTGAAAAAGGCACATTCACATGTATTCCAACGTACTACCGACACGTTATATATTTTACGTACGTACGTTAACGTCACACCACTATACTTAACTCATATTTATGAGTATATTCAGGTCTTATATCATATGATATAAGTCATGGTGATGACAAATTAAATACGACACGTTAAAAGGTTCTAAACCGAAAATTGTCGTATCGGGCGAATACCGAAACATCGCCAACGTGTCACGTACTTGCCATAAATAGATGGCCAGCCCCTACACTTCAAAAATGCTCAGAAATTTCGTGGCTATGAGGTTAATTCCATCCATAAAATCTTTCCATGTTGGCACACACAAATCACCCCACATTAAGGCCAAAATGTGAAGATTCCAATTTTAATTTTGTCACATGTTAATGGCGCCACTTTAGACAAGCCAAGTGCTGAGATTTAAAGTATATATTATATATATTATGTGTAACATAATATATATAACATGTGCAAAAAGTTGGAATTTAATTAGAGAAAAATCGGGTAATCGATAAATATCGAAAATTTGATTTTCTACGTACACAATGCATGGAACATTTTTGGCACATCATATGACACGTATCTAGACACTTTTTACATATGTCATACATCTTAAAGTGTTCTAGAAAATCAAATTAAGGGTTGATTAGAATATTACATGTGTGTATTATTAAATGTGCACTATTTTACAAAGTTAGCAAAAATAAAATTCAGCACATGCATATACATGTATACATGCCACCTACAGCTGAGATGGAGCATATGTGGAGCCTTTTTGGCATATTGATTGGTCAAGAATCAATCACACAAAGTTGGTGACTTAAAGAGAAAAGCTACAAAAGGTAACAATTCAAATTTTGTAACAATTGTGACACATGCTGAAAATTTCAGCATGTGTGTTTAAGGGTGGGTGATTTTTTACCTATTTATGAGGTATATTTCACTTCTTGAATTAAGTGAATTAATTAGAAGACAATTTGGAAGTGTTTTAAATATTTTATTGAATAAAGAAAGTGATATTCTTGGATATCACACATGCTGAAAATTTCAGCATGTGTGCAATGCATCTAGGCGTTTTTAAGGCCTTATTAGTGACTAATTTTTATTCCAAAAATGATGAAAATGTTGTCTACTAAATGGTGATTCATTTTTAAGAAATAAATCAAAGTAAACTTGGCATTATTTTGAATGAAATGGAAATGATGCACATGCTGAATTTACAGCATGATATGGCCGAATTTTTCATGATTTTTGTGAGAAAAGTATCTTGCTTGATTTGGGTGATAATCTTATGAAATATGGTAATTCTTTTGTGATGATTTTGGCACATGTTTTAAGTGTTATTCTCATATTTTCCTAGTCATCAAGTGGTGACAACATTCAACCAATCAATGAGTGCCAAGTAAGTAAGAGCTTAATGATCATCCAATGAGAACATACCAAGTAAGCAAGAACATGTCACAATGATGCAACACATTCTTCCAAGGACTTAGAAGATAATTTTCAAGAAGAGAAGAAGAGCCAAGGGGGGCGGCCACATTGTTAAAAAGAGAAGAAGAAAGCCAAACAAAAACAAGACAAGTCTCACAAGTTCAAAAGTGCAAAAAAAGAGTCTTCCATTCCCTTCTTCTTCTACATCTTTCTTTCTTCTTCTTGAAAGCCTATTGTACTTATATTCTCATTCTTGAATAGGCTTGTAATAGACCACCACATACTCTTTATCTTTGTAAAAGATTGATCAAGGTGTGATCAATCTTCAATCTTGCAAGGTGGTGGTGTTCGTGCGAATTGTATTCATCGTACAAGGTTTGTAAAGGGTTGCAGTTAGTGTGTAACTTCATCAACCATGTGGTAAGGTGTATTGTGTGTGTGTGACTAGTGTGAACCAAGGAAGGTGTTCTTTGAAGACTGGAGTAGGTTGTTTATAACCGAACCAGTATAAAATTCTCGGTGCCATTTACTTCCAGCATTTATTTTCTGTTACTGCACAGTTTATTCTTTTTGCTGGCGTTCGTAAAAATAGTAAACGACTTTCAAAAATCACAAAAATTTCCAGAAACATACCTAAACGTCTTAGGGTTAATTTGGCACAAGTTTCAACCCTTTTGGATAAGGATAAGTCGATCAAAAATCAAAAGTTCTGAGACTAGTGCAGTCTGATTTTCAGACTTGCAAAGGTTGAGACTTTTATTGTAATTGACCAACCTCCTAAAAGCATTTTGCAAAACTGTTTCAACCCACTTAAATATAGTATATAAGGAGTTAGGGATTAAAATTTCAGAGCATTTGGACTTACACACAAATAGGAATAAATTTTTCAAAACCGTCTACCGGTTCTGGCAGATTCGTGCAATCTGATCACCAACGGTTTTTGAAGGGGTTAAAGGTTGAATTTAAATTTGAAATTTTTAAGGGAACCTCATAACATCTGAGGCTAAGGTCTCTCAAAATTTCAGAATTTTTTTAGACCTATAACCTAGTTTTAAAAACGTTTTAAAACTGTCCTGAAAACAGAATCTGTTTTCAGAAGTTGAGTTGTTTAGTTTTAAACAAATTTTAAAAACCACACTTTCCGCACCACCTATTCAACCCCCCCCCCCTTCTAGTAATGCCTTGCAGATCCTACAACCTAGTTTTCAAAATGTTTCAAAACTGGTCCTGAAAACAGAAACTGTTTTCAGAAGTTGGGTTTTTGGTTTAAAACAATTTTAAAAATCACATTTTCCGTACCCACTATTCAACACCGCCCCTTCTAGTGGTGCCTTGCAGATCCTACATTTAAACTAGCTGATTTTTGGCATGGTGTTAGCCTTATATGTGTAGTAAATATGAGAGTTGGAATTTTGGTAAAAGAAGTTATGCTTTATCCTTAACAGAATTTTTAGTAAAACTGGCCAAGCTAAAATTACTGAAACTGGACATAATTAAGTGACGTGTTAATTGACCCGAAAATGGACCTTAGAAACATGCAAATGGTCTGATTTTTGGTAGGAAGCTAGCTTTGTGTGTTTACTAAGTTTGCGAGTTGAAATTTAGGAAAAAGGACTTACGGTTTAGTCACAATAAAATTTGTAGTAAAACTGGTCACTCAAGAATCAGCATGAAACCGTTTTTGGGAAAGCGAGTAAATGACTCCTTTAAAGTTATTATATTGCTTTGAAATTTTTATGGTAATTACTTAGGACATAGTAATCATGTCCATGTAAATTAATCAGCCTGGAATTATTATTTTAAGGGGTAACTACCAAAGTTAAGTTGGTACTACTAAACTTGAAAATTGGGCAGAATTACGGAATTGGTTGTGAGGCCTTGCTCTTGTGGATTTAGACTTGTTTGTATGGTTTGGGCTTATGAACATTAATTCCTGATGTGTTTACAATATTTTTCAGGTGTTGGCCCAAATTAAATAATACTTAAAGGGCTTGAAAGAAAGGTAAAAGAAGGGTACTGCACTGCTGAATTCAGCAGTACCCTGTTTGGTAATTTAATGAATTGAAGTTTTCTACATCTTGATTCGTTATGTAATTTTTACGACAAGTAGACAAGAAGCCCTTATGCATACGTATGTTAAGAGACCATGAAAATAGGCCGAATCATGAGGTTTTGAAGCCGCGTGAACAGAACATTAATTCTGGCAATTTATTCCAGCTTAATGAATAAGACCATACATATATGTATGTTATGTATTTTGCCATGAATTGCATAGTGCACTTCATACATTGCATCATCGTCATTTACATGATTCATGAAACCGATTTTGTGGCAATAAATGATGAAAAAGCGTTTTTAAAGAAAAGATTCAGTTTTGACAACAACGCTTTCCATTGGTACCATTTATTCTGGCCAGCTTAACCCGCTCCAGATCCGTGGTTAATTGTTCTGATGATTATGACCGTTCAGGCCCAGAGAAAATAGACCTGATTATGATGATTATGACCGTACAAGCCCGAAAAGAATAGACCTGATTATGACGATTATGACCGTACAGACCCGGAGAGAATAGACCTGATGACTATGATTGATGATATGACCGTTTTCGGATCCGGAAATAATATATTCGAAGGGATGAGCATGACCGCCTCAGATCTGGATATAATAGATCTGAACCCTCTCTTGTTTTTATTGGCGATGATGTTTTGAAAGAAAGAACGAAAGAACTTGTCTTTATTTTTATCATGATACATCACATGCGCATACACACGCATACCACATTTCATAGCTGATCAGATGATTGATGTATTGTTAGTTAGGCTATGATATTATGATTTAATAGCCCCTAAGCCATGATCTCAATGTGATTTCTTGTCTTATAAGCTATGATCTTAGTTTCCTTACTGGTAATGGATTGAAGGTCAGGTATGTTGTGAAACTAAAATTTTGGGGTTCTGGGTTCTTGTGTGTACTTTCCATTTAATTCATGATTATTTATGGTTTACTTGTTGGTGACGTTGTCACTCACCTCTTATTTTTCCTCCCAGAACCCGCAGGAAATAGGATCGAGTGGATCGAGGATGAGCCTATGGTTCCCTATCCGTAGAAGAGTGAAAGAAGAACGGCTTAAGGGTTTCTGTTGTGATGGTCATGCTTGATGGACTTTTTATGATCTTATGTTGGGAACATTGATTTTTGGATTTTCTTATTTTGCGAACATGTTTGTAAGACTTATGATATTTTAAAAGTTTTTATTCTGCCTCGGTTTGCTTACCTGTTGATGCGTAAGCAGGAAGGTCCACATATTTTGCTATGGTCTACGACATTTTATGGATTGACGCCTGGCACTATCCGTAGTGAAGTACGGCGGGCGCACCGTATCTGACTAGGCCGGGGTGCGGGGTGCTACAAAAGGGACACTCTCAAAGTGTTGAATAAACAACCCTTAAGAACGCACCTTTGATGTTATTTGAAATGCATGATTTTTTTTGCTATCATCATCTTTACATGCGCTTTTGATTGTCTTTCCAAAATAAAGGGGGAGAGAATGCATGATTTAAGGAGGAGAGAGAAAGATTAATCGCACAAATCAAGGGGGGGAGTATTCAAAATTCAAATTTGAATTTGTGCACGATTGGAAGGAGAGTGACAAAATTTAAATTATGAACGTAGGTTATTTTGTAAATCATCAAAAAGGGGAGATTGTTGAGAAAAAGGGGTTTGAGTGATTACAAAATGCATGATTTAAATAACGTGTATTAAAGAAATGCATGACATATTTTATGACTTGACACGTTTTTGCATAAAACTTGCCTTATGTAGTTCATATATATGTTGTCGTACTAACAAACCACGAAGCTTTAAAGCTTAAATCAAATGGCAAGCATTTATTGTGTTTGAACTATTTTCAGGTGCCATCATTAATGAACTAAACTAGTTCATTAAGTAAAGTACTTAGTTAATTAAACTAAGTAGTTCATTAAAGGAAGCTATATTTGGAAAAGGCACAAAGGAAACAAATTGAAGAATGGAAAGTTTTCTCCACCCTCCTACACGCCATTTTCAATATATTCATATATATATATTCAGCTTTTTTTAAAAAGGCACATATACATATATTCCAACGTACTACCGACACGTTATATATTTTGCGAACGCATGTTAACGTCATACCACTATATTTAACTCATATTTATGAGTATATTCAGGTCTTATATCATATGATATAAGTCATGGTGATGACAAATTTATTACGACGCGTTAAAAGGTTCTAAACCAAAAATTGTCGTATCGGGTGAATACCGAAACTTCGCCAACGTTTCACGTACTTGTCATATATAGATGGCCAACACATACACTTCAAAAAAGGCCACAAATTTCGTGTCTTGCATGGTATGTACAGCCATAAAATCATTCCATGTTGGCACACACAAATCATCCTCAAGTACGGCCAAATTGTGGAGATTCCAAATTCAATTTTGTCACATGATTAGGCGCCACTTTAATCAACCCTAAGTGCTGAATATTAAAGTTTAATTTATTTATATTATGTGTAACATAATATATATAATATGTACAAAAATTTGGAATTTAATTGAAGAAAAATCAGGTAATCGACAAACGTAGAAAATTCGGTTTTCTACGAACACGACACATGGAACATTTTTGGCATGGCATATAACATGTATCTAGACAATTTTTACATACTTCATACATTTTAAAGTGCTCTAGAAAAATCAATTAAGGTCTGATTAGAATATACCATATGTGTATAATTATATGTGCACTATTTTACAAAGTTTTGCAAAAATAAAGTTCAGCACATGTATATTCATCATACACGCCTAGCTCAGCCATGTTGGAGCATATGTGGAGCTTTGTTGGCATCTTGATTGGTCAAGAATGAAGCATACAATGTTGGTGACATAAAAAAAAGGAGCTACACAAGGTAACATTTCAAACTTTGTCACATTATTTTCAGCATGTGTAAAGTAGAGCTGGCCGAAATTTACACTTAATGAGCCATATTTTACTATCTTGAATTATATGGATTGATTGAAACATAATATGGAAATGTTTTAAACATATTATGGAAATAATCAAGTGATATTTTCAAATATCACACATGCTGAAAATTTCAGCATGTGTGTTATGTACTTGGACAAATTCCTGGCCCTATTGGTGACTAATTTTTATTCCAAATTTAGTGGAAATGTTATGTACTAAATGATGATTGATTTCTTCTTTATTTTCAAGGAATAAATCAAATACAAACTTGCAATAATTTGAATTAAGTGAGAATATCACTTGCTGAAATTTCAGCATGCACATGGCCGATTTCTATGATGGAAATTGTGATAATTTGTCTTGCTAATTATATGGGATGATTATGTGACTTATGACAACACTTTTATGGCTAATTGGAACATGTTTTTAAGTTTTATTTTCATATTTATATAGTCAACAAATGATGACAACTTCCATCAAATCAATGAGTGCCAAGTAAGCAAGAGCTTAATGATCATCCAATGAGGAGTTGCCAAGTAAGCAAGGAAATGTCACAATGATGCACTATACTCTTCCAAGGACTTAGAAGATAATTTTCAAGAGGAGGAGAAGGCATCAAGGTGGTGGCCAACTTGATAAAAATGAAAGAAGAGAGCAAACAAAATACAAGACAAGTCTAACAAGCTTACAAGATCAAAAACGTTTTCTAGTCTCTCCTTCTACACCTTCTTTCTTTCTTCTCTCTAAAAGCCTATTGTATTCATATTCATACATCTTGAATAGGATTCTTACATACATCCTATACTCTTTATCATTGTAAAAGATTGATCAAGGTGTGATCAATCTTGCATTCACAAGGTGGTGGTGTTCTTGATCGTTGTATTCATTTACAAGGTTTGTAAAGGGTTGGAGTTGGTGTTTAACTCCATCAACCCTGTTTGGTAAGATGTTATTTGTGTTTTGTGATTAGTTCTAACCGAGGAAGGTGTCCTCGAAGACTGGAGTAGGTTGTTTTAACCGAACCAGTATAAAATTCCTTGTGTTCTTTACTTTCAGCACTTACTTTCAGTTTCCAGCAGTGTATCATTTTTACCACGTTCTGTAAAAATAGTAAACAAATTTCAAAAATCACGAAACTTTCAGGAAACATAGTCACGCGTCTTAAGGTTCTTTTGGCACAAGTTGCAACCCTTTTGGACAAGTATAAGTCATTCAAACGTCAGAAGTTCTCAGACTAGTGCAGTCTGATTTTCATGCTTACAAAGGTTGAGACTTTGAACGTATTTGACTATCTTCCCGAAAGAATTTTTCAAAACTACTTCAACCAAATTAAATACAACTAATAAGGGGTTAGTAATCTAATTTTCAGAGCATTTGGATAACGGTTAAATAGGAATTAATTTTTCAAATCAGACTACCGTTTATGGCATATTTGCACAATCTGACCATCAATGATTTTTAAAGGGCTTATAGGTTGAATTTTAATCTGAAATTTGTAGGAGATACTCAGAACATCTACTAAGATCCCTCCAAATTTCAGAATTTTTGAATACTTGCAACCTAGTTTTCAAAACGTTTCAAAACAGGTCTTGAAAATAGAAACTATTTTCAGAAGTTGGATTTTTGGTTTAAAACAATTTTAAAAACCACATTTTCCGCACCCACTATTCAACGCCCCCCTTCTAGTGGTGCCTTGCAGATCCTACAAGATTATATTTTCTTGTTGAAGACCCTTATTAATATGTTGTTGAAGGTTCCTAATCATCATTTTTTTCAGATATTATAAGGTGTTTTTGGTGAAAAATTTATTGCAACATGCAAAGGAGAAAAAATGGGAATTTTTGATAATATGTTGATATAATCTTGTCAACTATTATATATTGATTTCTCTTACAAACATCGAAGGTGATATGCATAATACAGCCTCAAAAACGCGTATATACAGGTGGAAAAGATGGTGTATTTATTTTATGACTTTATGCCAAGTAAAACAACCAAAAACAAGCTAGTTGGTAAAGTTGCCAACTTGGAAATTGCATTTGAATACCCAAAGTCTAAGAGCTTAGGTTTGATCAGATCTTTTAGTCAAAAGGCAGCCTCACATGCCCTATTTTCTTGCCAAGGAGTTGATGCAATCTTGGAGGAGTTATGCCATCTTATCCTTGTATATTATCTTCATTATTTTGAAGACAATTCCAAGTGTAAAAAATCGGCCATAATGTATTCCAAGGTGGACTAATCATTTTTCTTTATGTTGCCAAGTGTACAAGATGATTATGTGGCCAACCAATGATGTGAAGACAATTAAGACATGATGATGAAGATGGTAACACATTGGAGGTCTTATCTTCAAGGACTATTTCATACTATAAATAGGAGGCAAAGATGAAGAAGAAGAACACACACTTGAAAGCAAAAAAGTTGAAGCTCATTGTCTTGCCATCTTCTTCTCTTCATTCTTGTTTCATTCTTTGTGTAGCAAGGCATTCTTGTGATATTCGTTATACTGGTAAAGGTATTGCAACCAAGAGTTGCATAGAGGTGATCATCCAAGTCTTGAATAAGGTTGGTGTTTAACCTAAGGATCAAGCTTGGTTCTTGTTGTACCTGTGGTCATTTCATAGTGAAATCCAAGGAAAGGTATTCTTTGGGACTAGAGTAGGTCACATTGACTGAATCGGGATAAATCTTTGGTGTTCTTGTCTTCTTGATGCTTTTTTGTTTTTCCGCCCGTTTTCACTGTATTTTTCACTCAACTTCACACGTCTTAAAAAATAGCAAAACAATTTCAAAATTCATGATCTTTGGTGGATTATACTTTAGACTGTTGGCTTTCATTTGCAACAAGAATCACTTGATTTGAGCAAATGAAAGTTAGTCTTTCAGTCGTTGCAAGATAACTGCTCTATTCTGACTGCAATCTGACCAGTTTCAAGAAAACTTGCATTCTGAATTTTGCAAGAATAGTTTCAGGTCAGAGCCTTTTGGAAACATAAACTAGACATCATAAGGAGTGTTTGACATAAAGGTCAACCTTTTTGGTTGCGTAATCAAAGAGAAAAATGTTTTCCAAGTTCAGCACTATTCTGTCTAATTCTATCGAGATTGACCATTTGAATCTTTTTATTTGGTTGAATGGTCGAACAATCTTATTTTTTGTCTCATTTTTAGATAGAGTCTATTCAAGACATTAAAGTTAATTTCTGGAAAGTTTTATAATTTTTGAAGTTGTGTATACTGAGTTTTTAACTTTTTTAAAAACTGGTACAGAATTTAAGGAGGTCTCAGATTTTGTTTTCAAAGGGGATTTTAACCAAGGGTAGTAGTGATATTTCCGCTAACCACTATTCACCCCCTCTAGTGCTGTTTATTGCAGGTGCACAGTCTAACAATTGCTATCTGAGCGAGGCCAACACCACTCTAAGAAGCAAGATTCAACATCATACGAAAAAGACAAGGCCAAGAAAAAACAATTCATAGTAGCCTGCTTATCTCAAATCAAAGGTGCATTCAATGAATAATTTTTAATTTTTCAAAAACGGGTACTGAATCTGAGGAGGTCTCAGATTCTATTTCAAAGGCAATTTTAACCAAGGGTAGTGTAATTTCTGCTAACCACTATTCACCCTTCTTTAGAGGTGTTTACTACAGATGCACGGTCCAACAATAATATCTATAAGATAGTTACACTTATTAAAAATCAGTTTTGCTGCACTTTTAAAACATTAAGGTCAGAAATAGCACGAAATACTTTGATAGTACATTCCAAAAATTTATGCATGAAAATGGTATATACCATCATACTTCTTGTACCTATACTCCACAGTAGAATGGTGTCGTTGAGAGAAAGAATAGACACCAACTTGAAGAAACTAGAACTATTATGTTTACAATGAATGTACCACTTAAATCATGCTTTTCTCTGTCCCTTTATTTTGTAAATCACATCGAAAGCATTAGTAACAATGAATAGAAAAAACAACTTATAACATATCAATGAAAATCATGCATTTTTAGTGTGTCCTTGAGGGTTATTGATTCAACCTTCTGTAGGAGCTGTGGCGCCCCGCACCCCGGCCCCGCCGGAGTCGGTGCACCCGCCGTACTTCACTAAGTAGAGTACTAGGCGTCGTCTCATACGTATCATGATCCATGGTATAATGCATGGATTTTCGCGCTTACACGCAGATAAGTATGCGAAACCGTGGCAGAATTTAAAACTTTAAATTAAAAACATACACTTGATCATACTTTGTTTTACAACCCAAATCAAAGTATCGAAACTCTCAAAAGTAGATGTTTCCCATCACAACTACATAATCAGTCATCAGTCATAATCGTCAAGTCACGTCTCCTAATCTGCCCATCCTTCGCTGCACTCACGGGTAGGGGCTCTAGGTCCATCCTCAATCCATTCTACCTTGTTCCCTGCAGCCTCTGGGAAGAAAAATAGGGGGTGAGTGACAAAGTCACCAGCAAGTACACCATAAACAATCATGCATTAACTGGAAAGTACATACAAGAACCGAACCCCGAAATTCGGTTTACATGCCTGCCCTTCCATTAAACACCCGTAAGAAGTCAACACAAGGTATATCCAAGGTCATAGCTTAACAGAGATTAAAACTTAAACAGAGACCATAGCTTAAGAAAGGATCATCGTTCAATAAAGATCATGCCATACAAAAAGGTCATCTCTCAATAAAGATCATAACCAGGAGCTACCAATTCAAAACAACTTGGCCTAAAGGTCATGAATAAGATCATAGCTTACATATCAACAGTAGTGAAATCATAACTTAGGTAACAAGAGATAGGAGGATCAAACCTATGTAACATTACCTGTAACATTACCTCTAACATTTGGCTAGCATCTCATCCCTTCAATCAATAGCCATTAAGGAAATAAAATCATAACTTAGTCACGAAGCAAGTAATAACACAGCCTAGTGCAATTAGACTCAATATCATGCTCATGACCATATGCAATGCGAATGAATGTGCAAAAGTAGCACATAATGCCCTCCATCCCATGCCGTTGTGATCAACACTTAATGCATCAAGATCATAACTTAAGCAAGATCGTTACTTAAAGAGCATAACAATAAAAGACTGTACCTCGCATCAATTCATAACATAACAAGAGTCATCATTTAGGGAAGTCATACTTAGGGTCTACGAGGTCATCACAACTTAGTCTAGGTATCATGTGTCACTACACAATGACTTAATGAATGTAACATGCATGCATATGTACGTGTGATGCACCATGATAAAAATGAGGATATGATCTTTTCATGCTCTTCTTTCAAATCATCATCGTCATAAAACAATAGAGTGTTCAAATCTATCTTCCCGGATCTGAGGCGGTAACTTTTCCCCTTCGAATCTATTACTCCCGGATTTGGAACGGTAAAGTCATCATACTTGCCGGGTCTATTCTTTTCCGGACCCGCACGGTCATCATCATCATCATCATCAGGCCTATTATTTTCCGGGCCTGCACGGTCATCATCATCATCATCATCATCATCATCTGGCCTATTATTTTCCGGGCCTGCACGGTCATACTGTCAGATCGCTTAACCCGGATCTGAGCGGGTTCATACTGGCCAAGTTCATACTCACACACGGTACCGGTGGGGAATCATTCTTTTCAAAAATCATCTTTTGAAAACGCTTTTCATCTTTCTTTCTCATAAAAGACATGCTTTAAATCATGTACGTGACGATGATGCAAATGTATGACATGCATTATGCGACTCGTGAACAAATACATCATAACATGCATGCACGGACTTGTCTTTTAAACTCACATTCTGTTCATACAGCCTCGTGCTCATCAATTCGTGCTCATATTCATAAACCCATGCCATACATATGCATAATGAAGGCTTAGCCACATGCTACAAAAATTTCATAACGTCCCGAAATGTCTAACGACCTCAAAACATCATACTATCATCAAAAGCACTGGTGAAATCAGCAAGGCAGTACCGCCTTACCTCAATTTTGTGGGTCATAAAACCTTATTCATTTTGATCAATTACTTGGAAAACATAGCTAATTCACCAAGGAACAACATTCATAAGGTTAAACATCACATTCAAGCCTAAATGATCAAGATCGAAGCCTTACAACTTAAGACATTAAACTGTCCTATTTTCCAGTTTTGTACCACTAACTTCAACTCAGTTTTTAACCATCAAAATGATGGTTTTAGGCTGGTTGTTTTACATGAACATGCACATCTATGCCCTAAGTAATTATCACAAAATTTCCAAGGCAATTCAATAAGTTTAAAGGGGTCATCTAATTACTTTCCCAAATTGGGTACATGCAGAGACTGGATTGACCAGTTGTATCACGAAATAAATTGTGACCAAACCACAACTCCTTTTACCAAACTTCCAACTCACAGATGTCATAAGCACATAAAACTATCACCCTACCAAAAATCAGCTCATTTGCATATTCCTAAGGTGCATTTTCAAGCCACACAACTTACTACTCAAAACTGTCATGTTCCAGTAACTCTGTTTGAGCAGTTTCGCCAAAAATTTCATTAATAATAATTCACAACTCCTTTCATCAACATTCTACCTCTCACATTTCACATACAAATAAGGCTATCACCATACCAAAAATTAGCCAATTTGAACACTCCTAAAATTCATGTTCAGGTCGTTCAACATAACACATAAATCTGTCCAGTTCCAGTACTTCTGTTTGACCACTTCTTACTAAAAACTTCATTAAGGATAAACCACAACTCCTTTTATTGAAATTCCAAGTCACATATTTCATATACATATGAGGCTAAAATAAAACCAAAAATTATCCAATTTGCATACTCCTAAGTTTCATTTTTAGGTCATGCAAAACGCCACACTGTTCTGCCTAGTTCCAGTAATTTCTTCTTGAGCAGTTTTACCAAAAGATTTATTAAAATAAACCATAACTCTTTTTACTGCAATTCCAACTCTCACTTGTACTACACAAACAAAGCTAGTGTCATGTGAAAATTTAGATTAATTTAACACTTCTAAGGTTCGTTCGCAAGTCACACAATCAGCAACACCAATCTGCCAGCTCCAGTAGTTTCAGCACTTCTTTACCTTTTTATTGTTCAAGCATTCTTCAACCAACTTCATTCATTAAGGTGACTTACTAAACATCAAATGCACATTTAAACATAGTTATTTCAGGTCTCATAACTCATTTTAGGCAACACACAACTCATACCAACAGTCTTGCCATTTACGCTTAGAACATGTCACTTTTCATACCAACACTTTTCTTTACATCAACTAAGTTCATGTCTTGTTCTTAGAATCTTCAACTAAAATCCATAACTTAAAAATGGCTAGTCATTCAAGCATGCACTTCACAAATAAGGCAAGATTGGCTAGAGTATACTTGCCTCTTTGAACCTTAGAGCTTTTCATTAGCTTGGGCCTTGTTTGCAATGGATTGAAGTTTCCTCCAACTTCATCATTCCACACGTTTTTGGAAGGAAGAAAAGGATGAACATTAGCTACTATCTTAAATGAAGAATGGAGCTAGATTGAGGTTAGATTCATCTTACCAAAATGAAGCTTGAATGGAGCTTGAGATGGATTCTAACCACCAAGATGTTAGCTTCTCCTAAGTAGCTTGAAGGAATTTCACCTAGTGACCACTTTGGAGGTCACATTTTTGGCATGAATAAGGGAGGTACCATGTGAGTTTCATCCTTTGAAATATAGAACATACTTAGAAGGTTTAACATTCAACTTACCTAGATGGGTTCTTCAAGGCTTGAAGATGAAGATGATCTCACACTCCTAGCTTCATCATGGCCGAAAGTTTGATGATGATGGAGTAGTATTCTAAGTGTTCTAAAATTGCTTGGGGAAGATTTCCTTCCCCCTTGGCTTAAGGAAACAGCCATGGGTTATGTTGGGAGGGGAAGGGAATTTACTATAGTTTAGTTAGGCTACTAGAATTAATTAGCCTTGGCTACTTTTAAGGCAACTATATTTACTTTTAGGTCTACCATGGTTACTTTATTTCAACTATAGTTACTTTATGCCAACTATAGTTACTTTATGCCAACTATAGTTACTTTATGTCTACTATAGTTACTTTATGTCTACTATAGTTACTTTATGGCTAACCTAGGTTACTTTATCCAACTAGAGTTATTTTCTTAACCTTGTAGTAAATATTAAGTAACCATTGTAATTTTTCTTGGTCAACCATGGGGGGCCGGTTTTGACTTCTTGAGGGAAACTTTACCATGCTTAATTTCCTTCCAAATGAGTTTAATAAGAAGCCATGTTGGTATTTGCCCCCTTTTTAATTATTTCCCTTTTCTTGTTTTAAGATAAAATAAAATAAGGAAATTCTTAATTTCCCTTGGGCTAGGGCCAAAATTCTCCAAGAATTGGGGAAAGAATTGCCCACTACTTACACTCCTTAATTTTCATTTGGCTTATTTTAGGGAGGCCCCTTAAGATTATCATCTCTTATAATTTTGGGAAAACCCCTTTAAGGCCCTTTCTAAACCTTGTGGCCGAAATTTTCTTAAGCTTTTGGGAATGAATTGGCCACTTCATATAGTCCTTAACTCACGCTTGAATTGATTATATCATTTGCTTATCATCCAAAAATAAAAGAATCACTAAGGAAACTTAGTGAAAGACGCTTGAAGGATACCACTTTATTAATTCACTTATATGAGTCTTCAAGTACTATATGACTTTTCAGCGGGGTACAACATTCTCCCCCCTTAATATAAGTTTTGTCCTCGAAACTTCAGGCTAGTCAACAAAATGGGGCGTCTACTCTTCATGTCGTCTTCCGTTTCCCCATGTGGCTTCTTCTTTTAGGTAAATAAGATCGCATAAAGCGTCTATTTAGTTCCCTCAGAACTGCTTTGTTCCATTCATCTTAGAGATTTCATCAGAACTTATTCTAATTCGGTGTTCTCGTAACCTATCTCATATCAAGCACTTGCAACCTTGGTACTATGTACTTGATAATGAATTCCATTCCGTGTAATCATGATCACAGCAGGCTTATAATTTCCTTTTCCATAAAATGTGTACAAGTGCTCATAGTGACGCATCATGACGAGGACCCGAGTCCCATACACAGGGTCATACTTAGTCATGTTATCACTAATAATCTCACTTGCTTACTTGTGGTCTACTCATCATAACTTAAGAGAACTATCATAATCACTCATACTTGGTTAATAGGAAGTAGTGCAGAGGACATAGGTACTTCACACTTCTCAGGTGTACCCTGGGTTGTTTCTTTGTCATCCGCATAAACTAGCCTTATATGAATACAGTTTCCACCTTCTACTTCGTTTGCTTGTTAAATCGCTTCTTTCATTCTTTCGTTCCCTTACTATCGCATTCCGCTCTGTAGCCGTCCTTCCATAGTTCCCCAAAGGTCCTTGAATACGACTTAACTTAGCCTAATTTGATTTGGGGGTCTAGACCGCGCACCAATCTGATCACCTTAAACTTTTCATCTCTCTTAATCAAAGAAACATACTGTTCCAAAGTAATGAATGGGTACGGTGATGCGTGACCCTTGTCTTAGTGAGTCATATTCGTCAACCCTTCTCGTGACTAAGTTCTGAGAGAGGAAGAACTCATAAAACTCCTCTTAGAACTTTGCTCTTACTCTATCCAGTACCAGTATCAGCATGCAGTTACCTTCAACTTTACCTAACCATCTTTCTGCCTACTATGAACTAAATTCCCTATCCAACCTTGGAATACGTGTTCTTACGAACTATTGCCAATAAAGTTTACTGCCTCCTAGGGTGACAGTGATGATGTCATTTTACTGAATTGTGGTGCCATCTGTACCACAAAGGGTCGAAATCTTACTCAAGGTAAAATATTCAGAATAAGCGACCAATTTTAATTCGTAATCCATATACGATCTTATGGTCATGCAAGCAGGCATGATTACATCCTATAGATGGCCATCGACTAGGGCTTTATCATTTGGTTAAAACCCTAATTTCCAGTCTAAATCATCCTAGTCTAAGGTCAACTCTCATCTAGGATCATGACTTAGATCTAAAATCAAACTTAGTTGACTACGATCATAACTTAATTCTATATTCTGCCCGGATCTGGAGCCTTAGCTCTGATACCACCTGTGGCGCCCCGCACCCCGGCCCCGCCGGAGTCGGTGCACCCGCCGTACTTCACTAAGGAGAGTACTAGGCGTCGTCTCATACGTATCATGATCCATGGTATAATGCATGGATTTTTGCGCTTACACGCAGATAAGTATGCGAAACCGTGGCAGAATTTAAAACTTTAAATTAAAAACATCCACTTGATCATTCTTTGTTTTACAACCCACATCAAAGTATCGAAACTCTCAAAAGTAGATGTTTTCCATCACAACTACATAATCAGTCATCAGTCATAATCGTCAAGTCACGTCTCCTAATCTGCCCATCCTTCGCTGCACTCATGGGTAGGGGCTCTAGGTCCATCCTCAATCTATTCTACCTTGTTCCCTGCAGCCTCTGGGAGGAAAAATAGGGGGTGAGTGACAAAGTCACCAGCAAGTACACCATAAACAATCATGCATTAACTGGAAAGTACATACAAGAACCGAACCCCAAAATTCGGTTTAGAACATGCCTGCCCTTCCATTAAACACCTGTAAGAAGTCAACACAAGGTATATCCAAGGTCATAGCTTAACAGAGATTAAAACTTAATAGAGACCATAGCTTAAGAAAGGATCATCATTCAATAAAGATCATGCCATACAAAAAGGTCATCTCTCAATAAAGATCATAACCCAGGAGCTACCAATTCAAAACAACTTGGCCTAAAGGTCATGAATAAGATCATAGCTTACATATCAACAGTAGTGAAATCATAACTTAGGTAACGAGAGGTAGGAGGATAACGCCTATGTAACATTACCTCTATCATTTGGCTAGCATCTCATCCCTTCAATCAATAGCCGTTAAGGCAATAAAATCATAACTTAGTCACGAAGCAAGTAATAACACAGCCTAGTGCAATTAGACTCAATATCATGCTCATGACCATATGCAATGCGAATGAATGTGCAAAAGTAGCACATAATGCCCTCCATCCCATGCCGTTGTGATCAACACTTAATGCATCAAGATCATAACTTAAGCAAGATCGTTACTTAAAGAGCATAACAATAAAAGGCTGTACCTCGCATCAATTCATAACATAACAAGAGTCATCATTTAGGGAAGTCATACTTAGGGTCTACGAGGTCATCACAACTTAGTCTAGGTATCATGTGTCATTACACAATGACTTAATGAATGTAACATGCATGCATATGTACGTGTGATGCATCATGATAAAAATGAGGATATGATCTTTTCATGCTCTTCTTTCAAATCATCATCGTCATAAAACAATAGAGTGTTCAGATCTATCTTTCCGGATTTGAGGCGGTAACTTCTCCCCTTCGAATCTATTACTCCCGGATTCGGAACGGTAAAGTCATCATACTTGCCGGGTCTATTCTTTTCCGGACCCGCATGGTCATCATCATCATCATCATGCCTATTATTTTCTGGGCCTGCACGGTCATCATCATCATCATCATCAGGCCTATTATTTTCCGGGCCTGCACGGTCATACTGTCAGATCGCTTAACCCGGATCTGAGCGGGTTCATACTGGCCAAGTTCATACTCACACACGGTACCGGTAGGGAATCATTCTTTTCAAAAATCATCTTTTGAAAACGCTTTTCATCTTTCTTTCTCATAAAAGACATGCTTTAAATCATGTACGTGACGATGATGCAAATGTATGATATGCATTATGCGACTCGTGAACAAATACATCATAACATGCATGCACGGACTTGTCTTTTAAACTCACATTCTGTTCATACAGCCTCGTGCTCATCAATTCGTGCTCATATTCATAAACCCATGCCATACATATGCATAATGAAGGCTTAGCCACATGCTACAAAAATTTCATAACGTCCCGAAATGTCTAACGACCTCAAAACATCATAATATCATCAAAAGCACTGCTGAAATCAGCAAGGCAGTACCGCCTTACCTCAGTTTTGTGGGTCATAAAACCTTATTCATTTTGATCCATTACCTGGAAAACATAGCTAATTCACCAAGGAACAACATTCATAAGGTTAAACATCACATTCAAGCCTAAATGATCAAGATCGAAGCCTTACAACTTAATACATTAAACTGTCCTATTTTCCAGTTTTGTACCACTAACTTCAACTCAGTTGTTAAACATCAAAATGGTGGTTTTAGGCTGGTTTCTTTACATGAACATGCACATATATTCCCTAAGTAATTATCATAAAATTTCCAAGGCAATTCAATAAGTTTAAAGGGGTCATCTAATTACTTTCCCAAATTGGGTACATGCAGAGACTGGATTGACCAGTTATATCACGAAATAAATTGTGACCAAACCACAACTCTTTTTACCAATATTCCAACTCACAGATGTCATAAACACATCAAACTATCATCCTACCAAAAATCAGCTCATTTGCTTATTCCTAAGGTGCAGTTTCAAGCCACACAACTTACTACTCAAAACTGTCCTGTTCCAGCAACTCTGTTTGAGCGGTTTCGCCAAACATTTCATTAATAATAATTCACAACTCCTTTCATCAAAATTCCACCTCTCACATTTCACATACACATAAGGCTATCACCATACAAAAAATTAGCCAATTTGAACACTCCTAAGATTCATGTTCAGGTCGTTTAACATAACACATAAATCTGTCCAGTTCCAGTACTTCTGTTTGACCACTTCTTACTAAAAACTTCATTAAGGATAAACCACAACTCCTTTTATTGAAATTCCAACTCACACATTTCATATGCATATGAGGATAACATAAAACCAAAAATTAGCCAATTTGAATGCTCCTAAGATTCATTTTCAGGTCATGCAAAACGCCACACTGTACTGCCCAGTTCCAGTAGTTTCTTCTTGAGCAGTTTTACCAAAAACTTTATTAAAAATAAACCATAACTCTTTTTACTGCAATTCTAACTCTCACTTGTACTACACACACAAAGCTAGTGTCATGTCAAAATTTAGCTTAATTGAACACTTCTATGGTTCGTTCTCAAGTCACACAATCAGCAACACCAATCTGCCAGCTCCAGTAGTTTCAGCACTTCTTCACCTTTTTATTGTTCAAGCATTCTTCAACCAACTTCATTCATTAAGGTGACTTATTAAACATCAAATGGACATTTAAACATAGTTATTTCAGGTCTCATAACTCATTTTAGGCTACACACAAATCATACCAACAGTCTTGCCATTTACGCTTAGAACATGTCACTTTTCATACCAACACTTTTCTTTACATCAACTAAGTTCATGTCTTGTTCTTAGAATCTTCAACTAAAATCCATAACTTAAAAATGGCTAGTCATTCAAGCATGCACTTCACAAATAAGGCAAGATTAGCTAGAGTATACTTGCCTCTTTGAACCTTAGAGCTTTTCATTAGCTTGGGCCTTGTTTGCAATGGATTGAAGTTTCCTCCAACTTCATCATTCCACACGTTTTTGGAAGGAATAAAAGAATGAACATTAGCTACTATCTTAAATGAAGAATGGAGCTAGATTGAGGTTAGATTCATCTTACCAAAATGAAGCTTGAATGGAGCTTGAGATGGATTCTAACCACCAAGATGTTAGCTTCTCCTAAGTAGCTTGAAGGAATTTCACCTAGTGACCACTTTGGAGGTCACGTTTTTGGCATGAATAAGGGAGGTACCATGTGAGTTTCATCCTTTGAAATATAGAACATACTTAGAAGGTTTAACATTCAACTTACCTAGATGGGTTCTTCAAGGCTTGAAGATGAAGATGATCTCACACTCCTAGCTTCTTCATGGCCAAAAGTTTGATGATGATGGAGTAGTATTCTAAGTGTTCTAAAATTGCTTGGGGAAGATTTTCTTCCCCCTTGGCTTAAGGAAACAGCCGTGGGTTATGTTGGGAGTGTTGTATCCCGACAACCGTGTACTTGAAAACTATGAATAAGTGACGGAATGGAAGTGATAATTTCTTTAAAGCGCGTGTTACTTAACCCTCTCTACTCAAATACTTTTGATATGATACTGAAAAATTAAATATAAGGGACTTCCAGAAAGTGACACATGAAATATATATAGTTATAGGAACTATACACACTAAAATATACGTACATGCGTGTATAAAGGTGTGAAACATATATGTATGCGTGTGCATACAAAGATACATACATATATATATATATTTAAGATATACACGTATGGACACATATATATATTATGTATGTTATCGTGTATACGTATATATACGCGTGTACATAAAGAAGTATATGTATACTATTACCTAATGTACATATAGGCGTGGTCACATATGTATACATGAACATTTGTACATGTTTAAGAGACTTGCACATTGTACATCATATTATATATACATACATATGCTAATCTTGGAATACAATAAAATAAATAAAACAATATAACACATGAATTAAAGAAAAATACAAGAAAAATCAAAATTGCCCAAGAACCCCTCCCATATTCGGTCAAGACCCTCTCAAGGGATCTAGAACCCACCACAAATAACCAACATATGTCTTAAATAACTAAATAATAGTTAAGATTAAAATAAACAAAAGCATGCAAGAAAGAAGTAATAAAAAATGAAAGCATGCAAGACAAAGTCTTACATACTACAAACCCAACACCCTCTTTTCCCAACTTTTCACAAGAATTGTTTCCCTCCCCTTTTTTGACCATACACCACCGAATTCCCCTCCCCATTTTTCCCTCAACATGTTTTATTTAACAACTAGAAGCTCATTTCATTCCATCTTGGAATCCCTCTCAATCAAGGCCAAGCAACACTTAGCAAAATTTTCATCTCACCACCACCAACAAACTTTCGGCCTCCATCCTTGAAGACTAGAAGATCTCCTTCAAGTTCCATCTTCAAGCCAAGAAGTGTATAGGTAAGTTCCTTCTAAGTCCATTAAGTAACTTCTTCATGACAAGATAATGAAGCTCATATTAGTGTCCCCTTTTTCTTGTGGAAACCGTGACCCCCAAGAGGTCACTAGGTGAAGATTTTTAAACTACCAAGAGGGATTAGCTTCTTTGTGGGGAGAATTCATCTCAACCTCCATTCAAGATTCAAGTTGGTAAGAAAACCTAAACTCAAAATAGCCTCATTTTCATCATGGAAATAACAACTAACATTCTCCTCTTCTTCATCATCCCAACTGTGTGCTCAAGGGTGTAGGAGGAGAAGGATTCTAACTCAACTCACTCCATAACCAAGCAAAGACAAGAGCTTTAGCTTGAAGAGGCAAGTATACAATGATCTCTCATGATTTATTTAAAGAGTTAGTGACTTGAATGATTAGAGGTTCTTAAGATTTAATCTTTAGTTGAATATCCTAAGTTTGAGATTATATCTTATAGATTTCTTAAGAACAATGCATTGCATGTGGCTTATTCTTTCAAATATGGAATCTTTCATTTCATGCATTAAGATTCAAGGCTGTTTTTAAGATGATTTATGATGCCACTAAGTGAGTCTAGGCAAGAATGACTCTTGTTGAAACTTAGAAGATCCATGGAAAAGTATGCATGTGTAGGATAAGAGCTTTACGAAATGGTTGTTAAGGTAAGCTTAAGATGAATCTTGAACATGATTTCATGCTTGATTATGTGCTGAAAAATGTGATGGAAGCATCCCATAAGTTTCGGCCTAAAGAAAAGAAAAGAAGGAGGTGAGTATTATCTCAAAGATGAACACTTATTTTGGTGCATAAATGACACTTGCCTTATTACTATCTACAAACTGTTTAGTATGATGAAATGGTGATTTTATTGTAAGCACGCAACCTGGAAATTTATGTTACAATGGAGGGTAAGTGGTAATCAATCATATATTTCATAAGGACAAGATGAATGATGAACCCTTGACTTGAATAGAAGAACAAATGGCAAACCACTGGAACTGGACTGAATGGGATGACATATTCAACGGCCTAAGAACTGACCCTACAGACCTTCAATGAAGTTAATTTTTGGTACCAAATTAGCTTTATGAGTGTAGCACAAGTGAGAGTTGGAATTTTGTTAAAATAAGTTACAAATTATTTTTAATAAAATATTTAGTAGAACTGCTCCAGTTGGAAATTCTGAAGCTGGGCAGAATTGAGTACTAATTTAAACGGCTTAAAACCAGACCTTTTAGAGCTTAAATAAATCTGGTTTTTGGCACAGAGCTAGACCCATGTGTATAGAAGAGATGAGAGTTTGAATTTTGGTAAAATAAGTTATGGTTAATTTTTAATAAAATAATTGGTGAGACTGCTCAGGCTGTAAATTCTGGAACATGATAGAATGGTGTAACGTTTTGAATTGCTTGAAAAGAGATCTTGAAGATGTTCAATAAAGCTGAATTTCGGTGTGGGGATAGCCTTGTGTGTATAGAAGATGTGAAAGTTGGAATTTTGGTAAAAGGAGTTGTGGAATATGTTTAATAAAATAATTGGCAAAGCTGCTCAGGCTGGAAAGCCTGGAACTGAGCAGAACCGAACATCTTTTTGATTGACTCAAAAAAGGACCTTGTAGTGGTTCAATAAATCTGATTTTTGGCACAAACCTAGCCCCATGAGTGTAGTAGAGATTCCAGCTGTAATTTTGGTAAAATGAGCTATGGTTAATGTTTAATAAAATATTTGGTAAGATTAGTCAAACCTGAAAAAGTGAATTGAGCAGAATTGTGACCTCTTTTCACTGACTTGAAAAGGGACCTTGTAGAGTACCAATAAATCTGATTTTTGGCATGGTAATGATCCTGTGAGTGTAGTGAATGCGCCAACTGGAATCTTGATAAAATAAATTCTGGATTATTTTTAATGAATTATTTGGTAAAACTGCTCAACTGAAATTACTGGAGCCAACCTGGAATCAGTAACGACTTTCCAGGCCTCAGAAAGGGGACTTAGAGATATGAAAATGGGCTAAATTTCGGTAGGATACTAGTTCCACATGTTTATAACTTGGGCGAGTTAGAATTTCATGAAAACGAATTACGGATTTGCCGCAATTAAATTTTTAGTAAAGTTGGTCAGATCAGTTTCAGCACTTGAACCGTTTCAGAAAAGTAATTAAATGAGCCCTTATGGTTATCAATCTAATCTGAAAATTTTATGAAAAATCCCCGAGACACATAGGAATAAGTCACGAAAGTTAGTTAGGATAACCCTAACGTTTTGGAGGGTAGTCACGGACGCAAAGTTGATGTACTAAAACTGAAATTTAGGCTGAACAAGGAAATATCTTAAATGGGGTTAATTTATCCGCTTACGAGTATGACATAGGAATTTAGGGATTCCCTAAGTCCGAACCATGCATGTTAATATGTTATTCACGCCATGACTTGCATTGCATATCACTGCATGTATCATGCATGATCATGAAACTGATTTTATGAATTTTATGCAAGCAAGTCGTTTCAAGTGAAAAGTGTTTTCAGTTATGCATGAAAAGTTTTTATGGTCCCATGTTTTAAAGAAAGCTTCATGATTCCTTTGCCGGCCAAGCATGCCACTAACCCGACTCCAGACCCGGGGTTAATTGGTCTGATGACATGATATGTTCTGGACCCGCTCAGATCCGGGGTTAATTGATCTGATATCTGTTCTGGACCCGCTCAGATCCGGGATTAATTGATCTGATATCTGTTCTGGACCCGCTCAGATCCGGGGTTAATTGATCTGATATCTGTTCTGGACCTGCTCAGATCCGGGGTTAATTGATCTGACACTCTGTTTTTATGACACGTTATTGTATGGGACCAAAATGATGTTTTGACATGACATGACATGACATCATGCATTGCATATTACATAACTCACGATCATGAGGACATGTTGCATGTTATAGTTAATGTTTATAAGTTACTATTGGTATAGCATTACCTAAAAACATGCTTAAGCCGGACGTCAAGCAAGCTCGGGATTTAAGATCAGGTATGAATTACGATTATTTGAGGTTTTTGGGGTAATACATTCATGTTATGACTCTTTATGTATTTCATGGTCGTTTATTCGTTAAGCAAGCTCAGGATTTAAGATCAGGTATGAATTACGATTATTTGAGGTTTTTGGGGTAATACATTCATGTTATGACTCTTTATGTATTTCATGGTCGTTTATTGTATTCTTGCTGGGTGATTTTTATCACTCACACTTTATTTTTCCCCCCGGATAATGCCAAGATAAAATGGATCAAAGATGAGCCGAGGATACCATATCCATAGGCGAGGAGATATGAAGAGGGCTAAGCTTAAGGACTTTTGTGCTGCCGAGATGGTTGTATTATGACTATGTTTGAACTCTTTGGAAATTTGACTATGATGTTTTGTGAGACTTCTACTTTGGGGACTTAGTTATTTCGTGTTTAATTTGAAAAGTTTTAATTCTGCCTAAATTTTACTACCATGTTTAATGTTAGTATGGGAGTCCACGACATATGTTATGGATTTTTGCATGTTACGCATGACGCTTTGTACTCTCCTTAGTGAAGTACGGCGGGTGCACCGTAGCCGGACGAGGCCTGGGTGCGGGGCGCTACAGGTGGTATCAGAGCCGAGGCTCCAGATCCGGGCAGAATATAGAACTAAGTTATGATCGTAGTCAACTAAGTTATGATCGTAGTCAACTAAGTTTGATCTTAGATCTAAGTCATGATCCTAGATGAGAGTTGACCTTAGACTAGGATGACTTAGACTGGAAAATTAGGGTTTTGACCGGATGATAGAACCCCAGTCGATGGCCATCTATGGAATGTAATCATGCCTGCTTGCAAGACCTTAAGATCGTATCTGGATTACAAATTAAATTTTGTCTCTACTCTGAATATTTATGCCTTAAGTGAGACTCCGACACTTCGTAGTGCGGATGGCACCACAATTCAGTAAAATGACATCATCAATATCGCCCCAGTAGGCAGTAAACTTTACTAGCAATAGTTAGTAAGAACACGTATTCCAAGGTTTAGCAAGGTATTTAGTTCATAGTAGGCAGAAAGATGGTTAAGTAAAGTTGAAGATAACTTCATGACGATACAGATACCGAATAGGATAAAAAAAAGTACAGAATATCTGACTGTTTTTGAACAAGTAAGGAGTTAACCAAAACACTAACCTAGACCAAAAGAGTGCTTAATGCAGAAATCCCTGAAACATCAAAACCCGTAACAGGTACGCCCAACTGCTTAATTTAAAACTGAAGTACCTATGTTCTATTATGTCCTTTAGCCAGGTATAAACGGTCATTAGAGCAATGCGATAAAGTAACCCAACTAAAGCGTAAAAACTAGAATAAGTTATCAAATTGCTCTTAACGGTTGGATTAGTACCATAATAGTCGTAGCTCAATAAGGTTTCCATGGAAGATAAATACCAGTTGCCTAGGATCAATGATTTGTTTGACCACTTGGGGAAACACAAGTGTTAACAAAACTGAATTGCAAACTGACTATTTCCAACGAGAGAACCAAGCTCGAGGAAGAACATGGAATGTGTACAAGGCGAATCATAGACATCCCTAAAAACTATTAGGATTGACAAACGTCCTGACACGTTATAGACTTTACGAGTTTGGAATCTTAAGGACAATTCAGTAAGACGGTTAAATTCCTTCCCTGACTATTATAAGTCGGGATTATCTAACCCACTCTAGCAGTAACAATATGATGTGACGAAATCTTGCATAGCATAATAATCTAAATAATCTATGAGGACAAAGCAAATGAGAATACCATTGTGATTTGGAAAAGAAAACATAGATTTTTGTAAGAAACAAGAACACCACGAAACGTCATAAATTCCAAGGAAGAACTTCGACCCTAGGTTCAATCATTACGGGATTGGCATGTCGACGAAACGGATGAGTCAGGTAGGACTTGGCGAAAGATTGGGGTTTCACCATTCTATAAGAGTACAATCTCATACTAAGGTACGAGTCATCATATATGTATTTTAGGGAAGAAATTTCTAACACCGATGGAAACGCTTTTATGGCTAACGCATGGATACAGAAGGATGTTTATCGAAGGAAAGCGTATGGTTCACAGTCAGGACTTAAGGACCTCTGTCATGAAAAGAAGAAAACTCCAATAGTACATAATCTTGATAGGTCAATTACATCATACTAACCTTGAAGGAATATCGTTGTCGGAATTTAACTCACTAAGACAAGGGCCAGGCATTTCCGTACTCATTCATTACTTTGGGACAGTATGTTCCTTTGATTATGAGAGATGAAAGGTTTAAACCCCCAGATCAAATTAGGCTAAGTTAAGTCGTATTCAAGGACCTTTGGTGAATTATTGGAGGACAGCTATGGAGCGGAATGCGATGGTAAGGGGACGAAAGAATGAAAGAAACGATTTAACAAGCAAATGAAGTAGAAGGTGGAAACCGTAACCATATAAGGCTAGTCTATGCGGATGACAAAGAAACAACCAAGATACGCCTAATAAGTGTAAAGTACCTATGTCCTCTGCTCTACTTCCTATTAACCAAGTAGGAGTGATTATGATAGTTTCCTTGAGTTATGATTAGTAGACCACAAGCGAGTAGGTAAGGTTATTAGTGATAACACTACTAAGTATGACACTGTGTATGGGACGCAGGGTCCTCGTCATGATGCGTCACTACTAGCACTTGTACCCGTTTTATTGCACTATGCGGGGAATAGGTCATGACTATGAAAACCATGTTTTAAGAGAACGGGCCACCTTAGGATGATTGAAATGTCATAAAAGGAACATAAGTTTCAAAGGAGAACCCACAACTTCTAGTTCGATTCTATGAAATGATCGCAAAAAGGGGTAAGAGTTAGAACGTAATAAGGTAATCAGCAAGACGGATGAATACGGGACATACCTTATGAAGAACTTGGTATGTGTACCTTATGGGAATTATCCCGGGTGTCTTTGGAAGCTATTTCGTAAATAGGATGACCGTTACACGATCACTGAAAGGATGTTTATAGAAAAGAGCTAATGGTCTATACCCCAGAGTTAATGACCTCTGCCTAGTTGTTCATTTTTAAAAAGGAAATTATAAGCCTGCTATGATCATGATTCCACGGAAGGGATAGGTGACGATAACACCTTTCGAGAATTAGAATAAGTTCTGATGAGACCTCTACGATGAAGGGAACAAAGCAGTTCTGAGGGAACTAAATAGACGCTTTATGCGATCTTATTTACCTAAAGAAGAAGCCACATGGGAAACGGAAGACAACGTGAGGAGTAGATGCCTCATCTTTTTGACTAGTTCTGAAGTTTCGAGGACGAAACTTATGATAAGGGGGGGAGGATGTTGTACCCCGACAACCGTGTACTTGAAAACTATGAATAAGTGACGGAATGGAAGCGATAATTTCTTTAAAGCGCGTGTTACTTAACCCTCTCTACTCAAATACTTTTGAGATGATACTGAATAATTAAATAAAGGGACTTCCAGAAAGTGACACATGAAATATATATAGTTATAGGAACTATACACACTAAAATATACGTACATGCGTGTATAAAAGTGTGAAACATATATGTATGCGTGTGCATACAAAGATACATACATATATATATATTTAAGATATACACGTATGGACACATATATATATTATGTATGTTATCGTGTATACATATATATACGCGTGTACATAAAGAAGTATATGTATACTATTACCTAATGTACATATAGGCGTGGTCACATATGTATACATGAACATTTGTACATGTTTAAGAGACTTGCACATTGTACAACATATTATATATACATACATACATATGCTAATCTTGGAATACAATAAAATAAATAAAACAATATAACACATGAATTAAAGAAAAATACAAGAAAAATCAAAATTGCCCAAGAACCCCTCCCATATTCGGTCAAGACCCTCTCAAGGGATCTAGAACCCACCACAAATAACCAACATATGTCTTAAATAACTAAATAATAGTTAAGATTAAATAAACAAAAGCATGCAAGAAAGAAGTAATAAAAAAATGAAAGCATGCAAGACAAAGTCTTACATACTACAAACCCAACACCCTCTTTTCCCAACTTTTCACAAGAATTGTTTCCCTCCCCTTTTTTGACCATACACCACCGAATTCCCCTCCCCATTTTTCCCCCAACATGTTTTATTTAATAACTAAAAGCTCATTTCATTCCATCTTGAAATCCCTCTCAATCAAGGCCAAGCAACACTTAGCAAAATTTTCATCTCACCACCACCAACAAAATTTCGGCCTCCATCCTTGAAGGCTAGAAGATCTCCTTCAAGTTCCATCTTCAAGCCAAGAAGTGTATAGGTAAGTTCCTTCTAAGTCCATTAAGTAACTTCTTCATGACAAGATAATGAAGCTCATATTAATGCCCCCTTTTTCTTATGGAAACTGTGACCCCCAAGAGGTCACTAAGTGAAGATTTTTAAACTACCAAGAAGGATTAGCTTCTTTGTGGGGAGAATTCATCTCAACCTCCATTCAAGATTCAAGTTGGTAAGAAAACCTAAACTCAAAATAGCCTCATTTTGACCATGGAAATAACAACTAACATTCTCCTCTTCTTCATCATCCCAACCGTGTGCTCAAGGGTGTAGGAGGAGAAGGATTCCAACTCAACTCACTCCATAACCAAGCAAAGACAAGAGCTTTAGCTTGAAGAGGCAAGTATACAATGATCTCTCATGATTTATTTAAAGAGTTAGTCACTTGAATGATTAGAGGTTCTTAAGATTTAATCTTTAGTTGAATATCCTAAGTTTGAGATTATATCTTATAGATTTCTTAAGAACAATGCATTGCATGTGGCTTATTCTTTCAAATATGGAATCTTTTATTTCATGCATTAAGATTCAAGGCTGTTTTTAAGATGATTTATGATGCCACTAAGTGAGTCTAGGCAAGAATGACTCTTGTTGAAACTTAGAAGATCCATGGAAAAGTATGCATGTGTAGGATAAGAGCTTTACGAAATGGTTGTTAAGGTAAGCTTAAGATGAATCTTGAACATGATTTCATGCTTGATTATGTGCTGAAAAATGTGATGGAAGCATCCCCGAAGTTTCGGCTTAAAGAAAAGAAAAAAAGGAGGTGAGTATTGTCTCAAAGATGAACACTTATTTTGGTGCATCAATGACACTTGCCTTATTACTATCTACAAACTGTTTAGTATGATGAAATGGTGATTTTATTGTAAGCATGCAACCTGGAAATTTATGTTACAATGGAGGGTAAGTGGTAATCAATCATATATTTCATAAGGACAAGATGAATGATGAACCCTTGACTTGAATAGAAGAACAAATGGCAAACCACTGGAACTGGACTGAATGGGATGACATATTCAACGGCCTAAGAGCTAACCCTACAGACCTTCAATGAAGTTAATTTTTGGTACCAAGTTAGCCTTATGAGTGTAGCACAAGTGAGAGTTAGAATTTTGTTAAAATAAGTTACAGATTATTTTTAATAAAATATTTAGTAGAACTGCTCCAGTTGGAAATTCTGAAGCTGGGCAGAATTGAGTACTAATTTAAACGGCTTAAAACCAGACCATTTAGAGCTTAAATAAATCTGGTTTTTGGCACAGAGCTAGTCCCATGTGTATAGAAGAGATGAGAGTTTGAATTTTGGTAAAATAAGTTATGGTTAATTTTTAATAAACTAATTGGTGAGACTGCTCAGGCTGTAAATTCTGGAACATGACAGAATGGTGTAACGTTTTGAATGGCTTGAAAAGAGATCTTGTAGATGTTCAATAAAGCTGAATTTCGCTGTGGGGACAGCCTTGTGTGCCTAGAAGCTGTGAAAGTTGGAATTTTGGTAAAAGGAGTTGTGGAATATGTTTAATAAAATAATTGGCAAAGCTGCTCAGGCTGGAAAGCCTGGAACTGAGCAGAACAGAACATCTTTGGATTGACTCAAAAAGGACCTTGTAGTGGTTCAATAAATCTGATTTTTGGCATGGTAATGATCCTGTGAGTTTAGTGAATGCGCCAACTGGAATCTTGGTAAAATAAATTCTGGATTATTTTTAATGAATTATTTGGTAAAACTGCTCAACTGAAATTACTGGAGCCAACCTGGAATTAGTAACGACTTTCCAGGCCTCAGAAAGGGGACTTAGAGATACGCAAATGGGCTAAATTTCGGTAGGATACTAGTTCCACATATTTATGACTTGGGCGAGTTAGAATTTCATGAAAATGAATTACGGATTTGCCGCAATTAAATTTTTAGTAAAGTTGGTCAAATCAGTTTCAGCACTTGAACCGTTTCAGAAAAGTAATTAAATGAGCCCTTATGGTTATCAATCTAATCTGAAAATTTTATGACAAATCCCCGAGACACATAGGAATAAGTCACGAAAGTTAGTTAGGATAACCCTAACGTTTTGGAGGGTAGTCACGGACGCAAAGTTGATGTACTAAAGCTGAAATTTAGGCTGAACAAGGAAATATCTTAAATGGGGTTAATTTATCCGCTTACGAGTATGACATAGGAATTTAGGGATTCCCTAAGTCCGAACCATGCATGTTAATATGTTATTCACGCCATGACTTGCATTGCATATCACTGCATGTATCATGCATGATCATAAAACCGATTTTATGAATTTTATGCAAGCAAGTCATTTCAAGTGAAAAGTGTTTTCAGTTATGCATGAAAAGTTTTTATGGTCCCATGTTTTAAAGAAAGCTTCATGATTCCTTTGCCGGCCAGCATGCGACTAACCCGACTCCAGACCCGGGGTTAATAGGTCTGATGACATGATATGTTCTGGACCCGCTCAGATCTAGGGTTAATTGATCTGATATCTGTTCTGGACCCGCTATCCGGGGTTAATTGATCTGATATCTGTTCTGGACCCGCTCAGATCCGGGGTTAATTGATCTGACACTCTGTTTTTATGACACGTTATTGTATGGGACCAAAATGATATTTGACATGACATGACATGACATCATGCATTGCATATTGCATAACTCACGATCATGAGGACATGTTGCATGTTACAGTTAATGTTTATAAGTTACTATTGGTATAGCATTACCTAAAAACATGCTTAAGCCGGACGTCAAGCAAGCTCAGGATTTAAGATCAGGTATGAATTACGATTATTTGAGGTTTTTGGGGTAATACATTCATGTTATGACTCTTTATGTATTTCATGGTCGTTTATTCGTTAAGCAAGCTCAGGATTTAAGATCAGGTATGAATTACGATTATTTGAGGTTTTTGGGGTAATACATTCATGTTATGACTCTTTATGTATTTCATGGTCGTTTATTGTATTCTTGCTGGGTGATTTTTATCACTCACATTTTATTTTTCCCCCCAGATAATGCCAAGATAAAATAGATCGAAGATGAGCCGAGGGTACCATATCCATAGGCGAGGAGATATGAAGAGGGCTAAGCTTAAGGACTTTTGTGCTGCCGAGATGGTTGTATTATGACTATGTTTGAACTCTTTGGAAATTTGACTATGATGTTTTGTGAGACTTCTACTTTGGGGACTTAGTTATTTCGTGTTTAATTTGAAAAGTTTAATTCTGCCTAAATTTTACTACCATGTTGAATGTTAGCATGGGTGTCCACGACGTATGTTATGGATTTTCGCATGTTACGCATGACGCTTTGTACTCTTCTTAATGAAGTACGGCAGATGCACCGTATCCGGACGAGGCCCGGGTGCGGGGCGCTACAGGGAGGGGAAGGGAATTTACTATAGTTTAGTTAGGCTACTAGAATTAATTAGCCTTGGCTACTTTTAAGGCAACTATAGTTACTTTTAGGTCTACCATGGTTACTTTATTTCAACTATAGTTACTTTATGTCAACTATAGTTACTTTATGCCAACTATAGTTACTTTATGTCAACTATAGTTACTTTATGTCTACTATAGTTACTTTATGGCTAACCTAGGTTACTTTATCCAACTAGAGTTATTTTCTTAACCTTGTAGTAAATATTAAGTAACCATGGTAATTTTTCTTGGTCAACCATGGGGGGGGGCGGTTTTGACTTCTTGGGGAAAACTTTACCATGGTTAATTCCTTCCAAATGAGTTTAATAAGAAGCCATGTGGGTATTCGCCCCCTTTTTAATTATTTCCCTTTTCTTGTTTTAAGATAAAATAAAATTAGGAAATTCTTAGTTTCCCTTGGGCTAGGGCCGAAATTCTCCAAGAATTGGGGAAAGAATTCCCACTACTTACACTCCTTAATTTTCATTTGGCTTATTTTAGGGAGGCCCCTTAAGATTATCATCTCTTATAATTTTGGAAAAACTCCTTTAAGGCCCTTTCTAACCTTGTGGCCGAAATTTTCTTAAGCTTCTGGGAATGAATTGACCACTTCATATAGTCCTTAACTCACGCTTGAATTGATTATATCATTTGCTTATCATCCAAAAATAAAAGAATCACTAAGGAAACTTAGTGAAAGACGCTTGAAGGATACCACTTTATTAATTCACTTATATGAGTCTTCAAGTACTATATGACTTTTCAGCGGGGTACAACAGGAGTACCTTTTGGTACCCAAACTTGGGTGACCATTTCTGGTCTTACAAAGGTGAAAAGAAAGACGAATAAGGAATATTGTTGTACCCAACGGAAAATCATTTGGTGCTTGAGACTTGTATAAGTGAATTAATGAAAGTTGCATCCTTCAAGTACATTTTACTAAATTTTATTAATGCTTCTTTTATTATATTTTGATAAAGCAAATATTATAATCATTCAAGCATGAGTTATGGACCATGGCCAATTCACCTAAGGGCCTAAGGAATTTTAGCCACAAGGCATGAAATGGGCCTTAGAAGGTTTTTCAAATTTATAAGAAGGCTAATCTTAAGGGCCTTCTTAAAATAAGACCAAATAGCAATTAAGGAGCTATAAGTAGTGGGGCAATTTTCCCCCAACTCTCACAAAATTTCGGTCCCATGAGTCCAAGAGGGTTCATAATTTTCCTAATTATATTTTAAATCAAGAAAAAGGAATTAATCAAGAAAAAAGGGGGCAACTACCAAATAGCTTTACATTAAACACACTTGAAAAGTAACTCAAGCATGGTAAAGGCTACTAAATGCCTTCACCCGCTATTCCCTCCATGGGATAACCAAGATGCATTTAAAATCTTACTATGGTTACTTTATATTAACCACAATGCCAAAGTAACCCAAGTTAGTATTAAAGTAACCCTAGTTGGATAAAGTAACTCAAGTTAGCATTAAAGTAACCTTGGTTGGCTAAAGTAATTCAAGTTAGTTAACCCTAATTAGCCTAACCATGCCAAGGTAACTTCCTTCTTCCCTATTGCTACCCAACGGCTAAACCACTTAGCCTAGTGAAGAAAATTTTCCTCCAAGAAACTCTAGAACACTCTTACTCTCAACCCTCAAGAATTCACAAGGAGCAAGAGACTTTCCTCTCTTTTTCCCTTAAGGTACACGGCTAACTTAAGCCAAGAAGCCCAAGATTCTTTTCATCTTCAAGCCTCAAGAACCCTCTAGGTAAGTGGAATGTCTAGCTTCTTAGTTAAATTACATAATTCATAGACTGAAGCTCACATTGCTACTTTTTCTTGTTTAAAAACCGTGACCCCCCATGGTCACTAGGTTCAAGCTTTTCAAGCTCTTAAGTGGTACTAGCTTCTTAGGGGTTTGAACACCATTCAAACCTCATCTTGGTAAGTCAATCTAACCTCCATTTAGCTCTATCTTTCACTTAAGATAATAACTAATGTTTGTTCTTTTCCTCCTACAAACCGTGGGGTATATGTTGAAGAGGAGGGAGACTTCACTTCATTTTATCCAAGTTCCAAGCTAAGGAAAGGTTTGAGCTTGAAGAGGCAAGTACACTATAAATACTCTTGACCTGTGTGTGAAAGTATATGCTTGAATGTCTAGTTATTACTAAGATTTAATCTTAGATGGAAAATGTTGAGATTGAAGCATGAGAATTTTGGATTCCTTAGGGAAAAGTGGCTTGCATGTATGAGATTCCTTCAAAGATGGATTCTTTGTCCTTTTGAATATCAATATGATGCTTGTCTAAGATGAATGTGGCAAAGCTTTCTTCTTTAATATGTAAGGGGGACGGTTGGATGAAAAGTTGGGGTAAGTATTGTTCTTGTGAAAGATTGTGATTTGCGTGGTAAAGGATGCATATAAGTTTTATGCTTTATGACTTAGGTGTAATATGTTCATTATGGAAATGAAATCTAAGCCCTTGCATGTGAACAAAATGGGTTGTTTTGGGGTATGGGACGTACAAATTAGATGTGCTGTGAATAAACTTTACTATGTACAAAATGTGCAAATTCAAGGTGTGCTATGTGTAACCTTCAAATCGTTTTTTAAAGTAATTTGTAAGTGACCTTTGGAATGTATTAGAACCTGTAAATTTTACGCTAAGAAGTGTATTTGATGATTAGTAAGCCATTCTAGAAGAATAACTTAAGTGGGACACTTGTAGTAAGTAAAGTGACAAAAGGGGAAAACTTCTAGAACAGGACAAATTCATGTGACGTTTTATATGTCATCAAAATGGATCTTAGAGGTATTCAATTAAGCCAATTTTTGGCATGACATTAGCCCTATGTATGTAGTAATTACGAGAGTTGGAATTTTGTAAAAGAAGGTACAATTTGTCCTTAATGGAATTTTTAGTGAAACTGGTCAAGCTAAAATTACGGGACTGGACAGAATTTAAGTGACGTATTAATTGACCCAAAAATGGACCTTAGAAATATGAAAATGGGCTGATTTTTGGTAGGATGCTAGCCTTATGTGTTTACTATGTCTGTGAGTTGGAATTTTTGAAAAAGGACTTACGGTTTGGTCACAATAAAATTTGTAGTAAAATTGGTCACTCCAGAATGAGCATGTACTTGTTTTTGGAAAAGTGAGTAAATGACCTCTTAAAATTTATTATATTGCTCCGGAAATTTTGTGAACATTACTTAGGAATAGATGAGCATGTCTATGTAAATTAATCATCTTGAGATTATTATTTTAATGGGTAACTACTTAAATCAAGTGAACACTACAAAACTGGAAAACTGGGCCGAATTATGAAACTAGTTGGGAGACTTCGTTCTTGCGGTGTAGACCTGTTTGAACAGCTTGGGCTTATGAACATTAATTCTAGGTATGTTTGCGGTATTTTCCAGGTTTCGGCCCAAACTAAATAAGACTTGTTGGGCTTGAAAGAAAGGTAAAAGAGGAAAGTTGCCACCGCTGAATTCAGCAGTACCCTGTTTAGTAATTTAATAGCTAAGGGCCTTACATGTCTCCAAACGTTATGAAACTTTTATGGCGAGTAGAAAGGACACCCTTATGCATGTGTATGTCAAGAAATCATGATAATTTGCCTAAAATATGAGGTTTCTAGGCCAAGCAAACGGAACAATAATTCTGGAAATTTTCCAACCTAAAGAATATGACCATACATATGTGTGTATGATGCATTTTGTCACGAATTGCATAGTGCACGTCATACATTGCATCATCGTCATTTACATGATTTATGAAACTGATTTTATGACAAAGAATGATGAAAAAGCGTTTTTAAAGCAATGAATTGGTTTTGAAAAGAACGCTTCAATTGGTACTATTTATTTCTGGCCAGCTTAACCCGTTCCAGATCCGGGGTTAATTGATCTGATATTATGACCGTACATGCCCTGAGAGAATAGACCTGATTATGATGATTATGACCGTACAGGGCCGGAGAGAATAGACCTGATTATGACGATTATAACCGTACAGGCCCGGAGAGAATAGACCTAATGAATATGATTGATGATATGACCGTTTTCGGATCCAGAAATAATATATTCGAAGGGATGAGCATGACCGCCTTAGATCCGGATATAATAGATCTGAACACTCTCTTGTTTTTATTGACGATGATGTTTTGAAAGAAAGAACGCAAGAACTTATCCTCATTTTTATCATGATGCATCACATGTGCATACTCATGCATGTTGCATTTAATGGTTCGTCGAATATTTGGTACATTGTTACTTAGGCTAAGATGTTATGACTCGATATCTTCTAAGTTATGATGTTTAATAAGTTATGAGCTTGTTACTTACGGATATTGGATTGAAGGTCAGGTATGTTACGAAACAAAAATTTTTGGGGTTTGGTTCTTGTGTCTACTTTCCATTTAATTTATGATTATTTATGGTTTACTTGCTGGTGATGTTGTCACTCACTCCTTATTTTTCCTCCCAGAACCCGCAGGAAATAGGGTTGAATGGATCGAGGACAAGCCTGGGGTTCCTTATCCGTAGAAGAGCGACAGGAGGATGACTTAAGGGTTTTTGTTGTGAAGGACATGATGGATACACTTTTTATGATCTTATGTTGGAGACATTGACTTTCAGATTTCGTATTTTGTGAACATGTTTGTAAGACTATGATGGATGTCTAGACGCTTTTATTTTAAAAGTTTTTATTCTGTCTCGGTTTCGCTTACTTGTTAATGTGTAAGCATGAAGGTCCACATATTTTGTTATGGACTAAGACATGTTATGGATTGAAGCCTGGTGCTCTCCATAGTAAAGTACGGCGGGCGCACCGTATCCGGCTAGGCCTGGGTGCGGGGCGCTACAGGTGCTATCTGAGCTGAGGCTCTAGATCCAGGCAGAATATAGAATTAAGTTATGATTTTAGAAATCTAAGTTCGACCTTAGATCTAAGTCATGATCTTAGATGAGAGTTGACCTTAGACTAGGATGACTTAGACTGGAAATTAGAACCATGACTTAATAACAAAAATCCTAGTCTATCAAATTTTATATCTTCTTGAGAATCCATTTAAACTTCTATTGGATTATGAATTAAATCCTGTCACTTATTATGACATTCCAACCTTGAATAAAACCCTGACACTTCATAGTGCAGATGGCACGAACATGACTGTAGAGCTACCGGAGCCAGACCAGAGGTGCAGGAGCATGTTCCTTCTCCACCTGCTCAGGTTCCTCCACCAACACCATCACAAGATCAAAATCTGCCCCTGGCACAAATGATTCCAGACATTAATGCTTTCCAGAATTTCTGCCAGACCGTAACCCAAATCGGTCAGGTAATGTTACAGCAGAATGCTCCTCAGCCTCATGAGCCGGTCAGGGTATGCTCAGTACTACTTTGAAAAATTGAAAAGAGCTAATGTTCCATCATTTGAAGGAAAATCGGACTCGAATGCCGTTGTAAAGTGGTTGGACGAAGTGGAGAATTGTTTTGAGTTGATTCGAGCACCCGAGGAGGTGAAGACTCAATCTGGCAGGCCGTTCCTACTTGGGGAGGCCAACCAGTGGTGGAAGGCCAACATGAAATCCCTACCGAGGCCAATTCCATGGGAAAGATTTCTCCAAGAATTTAACAAATTTTACATACCACCGTCAGTCAAGTTGCAGAAGAGGCATGAGTTAGAATCATTAGTACAAGAGCAAGGAATTACAGTTGGAAAGTATGCTAACAAGTTCATAGCCCTGGGAAGATTTCAACCATCTACTATGAACGATGAGGAGACTAAAATGTTGAAATTTGAGAGAGGGGTTAAACCCTAGAATCAGGACCTGGTTGGTCAATGCAAATCCGACCAATTTTGGTGCACTATTGGATGCTTGCTACAGAATCGAGAGGGATATTATTCGCCGTGATAAGATAGGACAGAAAGAGGAAGAGAAACATCAGGGAATAGAGGGTCCTGCAAAGTCGCAAAGCAGAACTCAAGAGGCCCAGAACGACAAGGAAAGAATCGGTTTCAACGCCGTTCTCAAAAGAATCAATCAAAGAATCAGGGCCAGCAGTCAGCTATTCTAAATTGCTCTCACTGCAATAAGAGTCACGTTGGGGAGTGCTACTTTTAGGCAGGAAAGTGCTTCGGGTGTGGCAAGGTGGGCCACATCCTTAAAGATTGTCTAGATAAGGGAAACTACATGCTTTAGGTGTGGAAAAGTAGGACACATGGTTAAAGATTGCCCTGAGAAATGGGCCCCGCAGTAGCAACAACCTAAGAACCAGCGTTAGTGTACAAATGCGAGAGTCCATGCTATGACAGACGCAGCTGCTGAAGAGGCTAATAATGCAGTGGCAGGTATATTTTAAAATTTATGCAATACTTAGATTTCGCCAATACTATTGCCCTGCTGTTGCTTAGTAAATCTCGCATATCCAAGAGCTATTTTATTATGCTCAGCGCCTGCCAATGTATTATTTTGATAGTGGCGCTAGCCACTCATTTATCTCAAAGAAATTCGCAAAGAATATTGATCACACCCCAACCCATAGTGACACGCCCTATAGAGTTCAAGCAGCTGGGGACCAGGTGCTTGTGTCTCATCACATTTTTAGAAATTGCGAACTTGAGTTCGATGATTACCGGTTTGACGCCAACTTAATTCCCATACCCATGACGGATTTCGATGTGATTCTTGGGAGGGACTGGCTCTCCAAGAATTTCGCCCACATCGATTGCAGTAAAAAGCGGGTTACTATTAAGGACCCCACACGTAAGGAAGTAAACTTTCAGGGAGGTTTCAAAATTAAGTAAGTGTCCCAAGAATGTTTATGTAAATGCGATCCGTGCTAGAAAGGCGTTAAAGAAAGGACACAAAGGGTTTCTCGTTTATGCAATAATGTTGATCAAGCACCCTCCGACCTCTCTCAAATCTCGATGGTCCGAGAATATCCAGATGTTTTTCTAGAGGAATTACTGGGTCTTCCTCCGGATCGAGAAATATCTTTTGAAATTAATCTAATTCCTGGAGCTGAGTTAATATCGAAGGCTCCCTATCGAATGGCACCAGCGGAATTAAAAGAGTTGATGGAACAGTTACGTGAATTGTTAGAGAAGAAACTTATTCGCCCAAGTGTTCGCCTTAGGGTGCCCCCGTACTATTTGTAAAGAAAAAGGATGGAAGTATGCGGTTATGTATTGACTATCGAGAACTCAAAAAGATCATGATAAAGAACAAGTACCCATTGCCTAGGATCGACGATCTGTTCGATCAGCTTCGGGTAAGCGACTCAAAGATTTTTTATTTCAATGATAAGTTTAGTATGAACACTATCTAAAAATATTGTGATGCAGGGGGCACGGATTTTCAATAAGATTGATCTTCGCTCTGGATACTTCCAATTGAAGATGACATATTCGTAGATCCCAAAAAGATCGAGGAAATTACAGAATGGCCGAGGCCAATGAATGTTACGGAAGTACGTAGTTTCCTTGGTCTCGCTTGCTATTATCGCAAGTTTGTTGAAGGGTTTTCTCGGATTGCGATGCCTCTCACCCGTTTGACCCAGAAAAAGACAAAGTTCGAATGGACCACAGACTGCGAAAGGAGTTTTACCGAACTAAAAGCAAAGTTGACTTCTGCTCTAGTGTTGGCACAACCTTTCGGGTGAAAGTTTTTGTGGTGTATAGTGATGCCTCTAAGAATGAACTTGGGTGTGTTTCTAATGCAGAAAGATCGAGTGATTGCGTATGCATCTAGACAGCTGAAGCCATTTGAAAAAATTACCCCGGTACATGATCTTGAGCTCGCAGCGGTAGTCTTTGCTCTAAAGATATGGAGACATTATTTGTACGGTGAAAGATGTGAAATATTCACAGATCACAAAAGCCTTAAGTACATTTTCACCCAGAAAGAATTAAATATGCGTCAACGCAGATGGCTAGAGTTGATGAAGGACTACGACCTTTCTATCCAGTATCATCTGGGAAAAGCCAATAAAGTTGCCGACGCTTTGAGTCGAAAGACAAGCCATCCTCATCAACCATCCTTGCAGCGTGATATGGAAGAATTTGATCTTGAGGAAGTTGATTCCAATGAGGGCATGCTCGCAAAGTTGGTATTGACTCCTTCGCTAATTGACAAGATTAAGGAGGGCCAAGAAGGGGATGAAACATTGAAGAAAACAAAGGACCGGTTAAGAACAAAACCATCCGAGGACTTTAAGATCAGGAATAATGATAACTTGTGGTTTCGAGGAAGACTATACGTACCCAATGACGATGATATAAGGAACAAAATTCTTCGTGAAGCTCATAATACACGTTTGTCTATCCATCCTGGAGCCAACAAAATGTACCAAGATTCAAAACAAAGATTTTGGTGGCATGGCATGAAGAGGCAAATTACGGAGTTCGTAGAGAAATGCCTTGTTTGCCAGAAGGTGAAAGCAGAACATCAGATACCCACTGGATTACTACAACCTCTTGAAGTCCCCGAGTGGAAGCGGGTTACTATTAAGAACGGGCATGGCGCCATTTGGGTAGTCGTCAATCGTTTAACAAAATCTGCTCATTTCATGGCTATTACCATCAAATCCTCTATGGAGAAGTTGGCTACGATCTATGTTGATCAGATTGTGAGCCTTCATGGAGTACCTATGAGCATTGTATGTGACCGCGACCCTCGCTTTACATCACGATTTTGGACAACTTTCCAAAAATTGATGGGCACCTAGATACGAATGAGCTCTGCATTTCACCCTCAGAAAGATGGTCAATCGGAGAGAACCATCCAGGCACTGGAAGACATGTTGCGAACTTGTACACTTGATTTTAGAGGGAGTTAGGACAAGAATCTCAAATTAGTGGAGTTTTCTTATAACAATAGTTACCATCGATCTATTGGGATGGCTCCGTATGAAGCACTTTACGAAAGAAAGTGTCGTTCTCCACTTTACTGGGACGAAATCGGAAATAAAGTTTTTACAGGACCTGATCTAGTAGAACAAACTCGAGAGAAAATAATGATCATAAAGCAATGGTTACAAGCGGCCCAAGATAGAAGTAAGATATGGGCAGACGAGAAACGGCGGCCATTGGAATTTCAAGCAGGAGAAAAGGTGTTCTTGAAAGCGTCGCCATCAAAAGGAGTTAAGAGGTTTGGTATCAAAGGAAAGTTAAGTCCCAGGTTTATTGGATCATATGAGATTCTTGAAAGAATTGGAGAAGT
The DNA here is from genome assembly GCA_036186865.1 of Eustoma russellianum. Lineage (NCBI taxonomy): Eukaryota > Viridiplantae > Streptophyta > Magnoliopsida > Gentianales > Gentianaceae > Eustoma > Eustoma russellianum. The sequence goes on from AP025060.1 coordinate 12,946,699, forward strand.
CGCTTATCAGCTAGCACTACCGCCGTCGCTATCTCAATTGCATGATGTATTTCATGTATCACAACTTCGTCGGTATGTGCATGAGCCTAGCCATATCATCAAGGAGCAGCCCTTGAAAGTTGAGGCCGATGCGACATACGTAGAAGAACCGGAAAGGATAGTTGATCGCAAGGAAAAGACATTAAGGAAACGATCCATACCTATGGTTAAGGTGCAATAGAAAAACCATTTGATTGAAGAAGCTAGTTGGGAGATGGAAGAAAACATGAAGAACTTGTATCCTCACCTTTTTGAGTAGCGCTTTTAAGTTTCGAGGACGAAACTTGTAATAAGAGGGAGAGGATGTTGTACCCAACGGAAAATCATTTGGTGCTTGAGACTTGTATAAGTGAATTAATGAAAGTTGCATCCTTCAAGTACATTTACTAAATTTTATTAATGCTTCTTTTATTATATTTTGATAAAGCAAATATTATAATCATTCAAGCATAGGGCCTAAGGAATTTCACCCACAAAGCATGAAACGCGCCTTAGAAGGTTTTTCAAAATTATAAGAAGGCTAATCTAAGGGCCTTCTTAAAATAAGCCTAAATAGCAATTAAGAAGCTTTAAGTAGTGGGGCAATTTTCCCCCAACTCTCACAAAATTTCGGCCCCATGAGTCCAAGAGGGTTCATAATTTTCCTAATTATATTTTAAATCAAGAAAAAGGAATCAATCAAGAAAAAAGGGGCAACTACCAAATAGCTTTACATTAAACACACTTGAAAAAGTAACTCAAGCATGGTAAAGGCTACTAAATGCCTTCACCTGCCGGATTCCCTACATGGGATAACCAAGATGCATTTCTAATCTTACTATGGTTACTTTATGTTAACCACAATTCCAAAGTAACCCAAGTTAGTATTAAAGTAACCCTAGGTGGATAAACTAACTCAAGTTAGCATTAAAGTAACCTTGGTTGGCAAAAGTAATTCAAGTTAATTAAACCTAATTAGCCTAACCATGCCAAGGTAAACTCCTTCTTCCCTCTTGCTTCCCAACGGCTAAACCACTTAGCCTAGTGAAGAAATTTTCCTCCAAGAAACTCTAGAACACTCTTACTCTCAACCCTCAAGAATTCACAAGGAGCAAGAGACTTTCCTCTCTTTTCCCTTAAGGTACACGGCTAACTTAAGCCAAGAAGCCCAAGATTCTTTTCATCTTCAAGCCTCAAGAACCCTCTAGGTAAGTGGAATGTCTAGCTTCTTAGTTAAATTACATAATTCATAGACTGAAGCTCACATTGCTACTTTTTCTTGTTTAAAAACCGTGACCCCCATGGTCACTAGGTTCAAGCTTTTCAAGCTCTTAAGTGGTACTAGCTTCTTAGGGGTTTGAACACCATTCAAACCTCATCTTGGTAAGTCAATCTAACCTCCATTTAGCTCTATCTTTCACTTAAGATAATAACTAATGTTTGTTCTTTTCCTCCTACAAACCGTGGGGTATATGTTGAAGAGGAGGGAGACTTCACTTCATTTTATCCAAGTTCCAAGCTAAGGAAAGGTTTGAGCTTGAAGAGGCAAGTACACTATAAATACTCTTGACCTGTGTGTGAAAGTATATGCTTGAATGTCTAGTTATTACTAAGATTTAATCTTAGATGGAAAATGTTGAGATTGAAGCATGAGAATTTTGGATTCCTTAGGGAAAAGTGGCTTGCATGTATGAGATTCCTTCAAAGATGGATTCTTTGTCCTTTTGAATATCAATATGATGCTTGTCTAAGATGAATGTGGCAAAGCTTTCTTCTTTAATATGTAAGGGGGACGGTTGGATGAAAAGTTGGGGTAAGTATTGTTCTTGTGAAAGATTGTGATTTGCGTGGTAAAGGATGCATATAAGTTTTATGCTTTATGACTTAGGTGTAATATGTTCATTATGGAAATGAAATCTAAGCCCTTGCATGTGAATGAAATAGGCTGTTTTCGGGTATGGGACATACAAATTAGATGTACCGTGAATAGACTTTACTATGTACAAAATGTGCAAATTCAAGGTGTGCTATGTGTAACCTCCAAAATCGTTTTTTTGAAGTAATTTGTAGGTGACCTTTGAAATGTATTAGAACCTGTAAAGTTTATGCTAAGAAGTGTATTTGATGATTCGCAAGCCATTCTTGAAGAATAACTTAAGTGGGACACTTGTAGTAAGAAAAGTGACAAAAGGGGAAAACTTCTGGAACAGGACAGATTCATGTGATATTTTGTATGTCCTGAAAAGGAATCATAGAGGTATTCAATTAAGCCAATTTTTGGCATGACATTAGCCCTTTGTATTTAGTAAATATGAGAGTTAGAATTTTGCTAAAAGAAGTTACAGTTTGTCCTTAATGGAATTTTTAGTAAAACTGGTCAAGCTGAAATTACTGGACTGGACAGAATTTAAGTGATATATTCATTGACCCAAAAATGGACCTTAGAAATGCGCAAATGGGCTGATTTTTGGTAGGATGCTAGCCTTATGTATTTACTAAGTCTGTGAGTTGGAATTTTCGAAAAAGTACTTACGGTTTAGTCACATAAAATTTGTAGTAAAATTGGTCACTCCAGAATCAGCATGTACTCGTTTTTGGAAAAGTGAGTAAATGACCTCTTAAAAGTTATTATATTACTCCGGAAATTTTATGAAAATTACTTAGTACATAGATGAGAATGTCTATGTAAATTAATCATCTTGAATTTATTATTTTAAGGGGTAGCTGTTAGGAAATCAACCGAGATCACTGCAAAATGCGCAGCGGAAAACAAAAACTTGATCTCCGATTTCCTACCAAGGATCCATGTTGTTCGTTTAATTCGATGAAAGAAACTCGAAAACTACCTTTGTAGATCCGAATTACGCAGATGAAGCAGGTGCGAAAATACAATCACCCTCTGTCGGTATCCACACGAACGCTTCCGTCCGGAGTGCTAGCTCTTCAAACGGCGCGGCTGAAGAACTTGTTTTTCTCAAAAACGATTCAAGGGTTTCGTTTTCTATTCTTTCGTTTTTCTAATTGCTTGGTGTATGAGATACGCCAAGCTCCATACATATATATAGATATCAAAATCCGATTGCAGATCGGATTTGTTAACGCTATCAAAATCCGTACCAGATACGGATTCTGTTAGGATTAGATAAAACCAATCAAAATCCATATCAAATATGGATTCTCTGTTATTATCCGATGATATAAATATATACATAAAAAAACGAAATTAATAATAATAATAATTAATAATATCCAATATTAATATTATTAATATTAAAAAAACGATAAAAACAATAATAATAATTAATATCCAATATTAATATTATTAATCTCAGCCATACGCATTCTTGTGTGTGACCCGATAGGCCCATATTAATTGGCAGTTGATTAAATCTCTATTAAACCAACAAGTCGTAATTGGCCTCTAGCAAGGCATTACAACTACCCAATTAATACGAGTAAAGTCCAACTAGCCTAATAATAGTACATGCATTAATCCCTTTGTCACACGATATCTAGTTTGAACATAAGTCATGGTCAGCGTCATACTTATATAGTTCAAACATATGATTACTCGATCTCTAAGTAGAACTGATAAAACAAATGATATTGATCACACTATCAATTAATTTGAGCATGGCCATGCATTTCACAGTCTCACTAATCGAGGGGCCCAAAGATATCTCTCTCAAAAGAGAGGGACAAATTCTATCTTGATTATTCAATATCCTCTACATAATTTCTATCACATTCAATCATGACCTTTATTATTCCAGTTACGGATAACGTTTGATCATGTCAAAATATAATAGTCCTTATGTTGGAAACTATGACAATCTCAAGTCAAAGGATTAAAACATGACTATCATGAGATTTACTTATGACGTTAATCCATGTAGCAATCTCATGATGAGTCTATCCAATACACTGTTCTCTAACAAGTATCTATGAGATTGATTCGTATCACCATACACATAATCATCTCATGATTATCAAATCAATACTCATACTGATTATAAATTATTTTATCTCCATAACAATAATGAATCAGAGACATATATCAAAATTGTGTAACATACTAACCAACAATAATGATAATAAAACCTCTTTATTAATAAAAAATGCATAACATAAATATCCAAATCATGGCCTAGGGCACATACACTAACAGTAACTACTGAAATCAAGTGAACACTACGAAACTGGAAAACTGAGCCGAATTACGAAACTAGTTGGGAGACTTCGTTCTTGCGGTGTAGACCTGTTTGAACAGCTTGGGCTTATGAACATTAATTCTAGGTATGTTTGCAGTATTTTCCAGGTTTCGGCCCAAACTAAATAAGACTTGTTGGGCTTGAAAGAAAGGTAAAAGAGGAAAGCTGCACTGCTGAATTCAGCAGTATCCTGTTTAGTAATTTAATAGCTTAAGGGTCTTACATGTCTCGAAACGTTATGAAACTTTTATGGCGAGTAGAAAAGACACCCTTATGCATGTGTATGTCAAGAAATCATGATAATTGGGCTAAAATATAAGGTTTCTAGGCCGAGAAAACGGAACAATAATTCTGGAAATTTTTCCAGCCTAAAGAATATGACCATACATGTGTGTGTACGATGCGTTTTGTCACGAATTGCATAGTGCACGTCATACATTGCATCATCGTCATTTACATGATTTATGAAACTGATTTTATGACAAAGAATGATGAAAAAGCAATTTTAAAGCAAAGATTTGGTTTTGAAAAGAACGCTTCCATTGGTACCATTTATTTCTGGCCAGCTTAACCCGTTCCAGATCTGGGGTTAATTGATCTGATGATTATGACCGTACAGGCCCGGAAAGAATAGACCTGATTATGATGATTATGACCGTACAGGCCCGGAGAGAATAGATCTGATTATGACGATTATAACCGTATAGGCCCGGAGAGAATAGACCTAATGAATATGATTGATGATATGACCGTTCTCGGATCCAGAAATAATATATTCGAAGGGATGAGCATGACCGCCTCAGATCCGGATATAATAGATCTGAACACTCTCTTGTTTTTATTGACGATGATGTTTTGAAAGAAAGAACGCAAGAACTTATCCTCATTTTTATCATGACGCATCACATGTGCATACTCATGCATGTTGCATTTAATGGCTTGTCGAATATTTGCTACATTGTTACTTAGGCTAAGATGTTATGACTCGATATCTTCTAAGTTATGATGTTTAATAAGTTATGGGCTTGTTACTTATGGATATTGGATGGCAGGTCAGGTATGTTACGAAACCAAAATTTTTGGGGTTTGGCTCTTGTGTGTACTTTCCATTTAATTCATGATTATTTATGGTTTACATGTTGGTGACGTTGTCACTCAGCCCTTATTTTTCCTCCCAAAACCCGCAGGAAATAGGGTTGAATGGATCGAGGACGAGCCTAGGGTTCCTTATCCGTAGAAGAGCGAAAGGAGGATGACTTAAGGGTTTTTGTCGTGATGGACATGATGGATAAAATTTTTATGATCTTATGTTGGAGACATTGACTTTCGGATTTCCGCATTTTGTGAACATGTTTGTAAGACTATGATGGATGTTTAGACGCTTTTATTTTAAAAGTTTTTATTCTGCCTCGGTTTTGCTTACTTGTTAATTTGTAAGAATGAAGGTCCACATATTTTGTTATGGACTAAGACATGTTATAGATTGACGCCTGGTACTCTCCGTAGTGAAGTACGGCGGGCGCACCGTATCCAGCTAGGCTGGGGTGCGGGGCGCTACAAATATAGTACATGTTGTGATCACTTCTATTTGACCTATGATGGCCGAACCTAATCATTGTAAAAAGAAGGTGATTTTTGTCTTTGATATGCATTTCGATTTGTATGCACGGTGCGTGATCTAGATGCATTTGTATGATATGAATGTCGCATATGTATCAATGGCTTTCTTTCATATTTATATGACACACAATTATACTTTCCATGTGATGAAAAAGAAGTAGTGTAATAAAATGCAACGTGGGGCTCGCTAGATTGTAATGTCACCTTCTTAGGCTTTATAATCATTTTAAATACATGATGTGTCTTAGATGAAGATAAAAAAAGTTTGTAGATTTGTTTTGTACCTGATTATCTTCAATATACCATAATCCAGTTTTATCACTTTCATGCTTCTGAGAAGACATAAGACGATCTAACATGCATGTACCCGTATCGAATTGTTTTACCGTCTTTTCAAAATATGTGTTTCTTGACTTCAACTTTGAAATCTCTGCTTTCATCTCATTATTTTTTGTTGTCAATGATGAAATTGTATATCTCAATGAAACGATCAAATTAGACGACTCCTCTCTTGAACCGTTTAGCTGAGATACAAGATTTGTGTTAGAGGATTCTCAGAATTTCTTGTCTTCAATTAATTGTTTTTTCTTTTGTAAGAGCCTTAGCAAACTTATGTAAATCAAGATATTGAACATGCAAATCATGATACGATTGTTCAGAGTTGGAATCGGAATCAGAGTTTACCTTACTACCAAAAGGTGAAGGCCTTTGGCTTTATATACCTTCTTGGTCGGTTTTGTAGCTAGTGGATGCCATCTCACAAAGATCGTTGAATCAGTTAGGAAATCAACCGAGATCACTGCCAAACGCGCAGCGGAAAACAAAAACTTGATCTCCGATTTCCTACCAAGGATCCATGTTGTTTGTTTAATTCGATGAAAGAAACTCGAAAATTACCTTTGTAGATCCGAATTACGCAGATGAAGCACGTGCGAGAATAGGATCACCCTCTGTCGGTATCCACACGAACGCTTCCGCCTGGAGTGCTAGCTCTTCAAACGGCGCGGCTGAAGAACTCGTTTTTCTCAAAAATGATTCTAGGGTTTCGTTTTCTGTTCTTTCGTTTTTCTAATTGCTTGGTGTATGAGATACGCCAAGCTCCATACATATATATAGATATCAAAATCCGATTGCAGATCGGATTTGTTAACGCTATCAAAATCCGTACCAGATACGAATGCTGTTAGGATTAGATAAAACAATCAAAATCCATATCAAATATGGATTCTCTATTATTATCCGATGATATAAATATATACATAAAAAACGAAATTAATAATAATAATAATAATTAATATCCAATATTAATATTATTAATATTAAAAAACGATAATAACAATAATAATAATTAATATCCAATATTAATATTATTAATATTATTAATCTCAGCCATACGCATTCTTGTGCGTGACCCGATAGGCCCATATTAATTGGCAGTTGATTAAATCTCCATTAAACCAACAAGTCGTAATTGGCCTCTAGCAAGGCATTACAACTACCCAATTAATACGAGTAAAGTCCAACTAGCCTAATAATAGTACATGCATTAATCCCTTTGTCACACGATATCTAGTTTGAACATAAGTCATGGTCAGCGTCATACTTATATAGTTCAAACATATGATTACTCGATCTCTAAGTAGACTGATAAAACAAATGATATTGATCACACTATCAATTCATTTGAGCATGGCTATGCATTTCACAGTCTCACTAATCGAGGGGCCCAAAGATATCTCTCTCAAAAGAGAGGGACAAATTCTATCTTGATTGTTCAATATCCTCTACATAATTTCTATCACATTCAATCATGACCTTTATTATTATCCAGTTACGGATAACGTTTGATCATGTCAAAATATAATAGTCCTTATGTTGGAAACTATGACAATCTCAAGTCAAAGGATTAAAACATGACTATCATGAGATTTACTTATGACGTTAATCCATGTAGCAATCTCATGATGGGTCTATCCAATACACTGTTCTCTAACAAGTATCTATGAGATTGATTCGTATCACCATACACATAATCATCTCATGATTATCAAATCAATACTCATACTGATTATAAATTATTTTATCTCCATAACAATAATGAATCAGGGACATATATCAAAATTGTGTAACATACTAACCAACAATAATGATAATAAAACCTCTTTTATTAATAATAAATGCATAACATAAATATCCAAATCATAGCCTAGAGCGCATACACTAACAGAATCTTCTTATAGTGAGTGTGCCTAAGCTCTGATACCACATGCAGGACCTGTATAGCACCACTAAAATGGGAGATTGTTGAGAAATCGGGGTTTTAGTGATTAGAAAATGCATGATTTAAATTACTTGTTTACAAAATGCATGAAATAAGTGTTACTTGATGTATGCATGTGATAAAAATACTTTACATGTTTATATATAATGTTGTCGTGCTAACAATCATGAAGCGTTAAAGCTTACATCATATGGCAAACATTTGTTATCTTTATACTATTTTTAGTTGCCATGAATAATGACCTAAACTAGTTCATTAAGTGAAGTGCTTAAGTTAATGGACTAAATAGTTCATTAAATGAAGACATATTTGGAGAAAGCTATATGGAAACAAATTTGAAATTGAAAGTCTCCTCATCTTCAACTCATATGCCACATACTTAATACATATTTCATATACAAATTTTTTTAAAGACACACAATATACTTATGTCCTGACGTACCATCGACATGTCATACACATCATAACCGTACGTCAACATCACACCACAATATGCAAATTATATTTATGAGTATATACAGGTCTCATATCATAAGTTACAAGTCATCTTGATACAAAAATTATAGTGACATGTCACGAAGCCATAAACCGAAAATTGTCGTATCGGGTGACTATCAAAACATCACTGACATGTCACGTACTTACCATATAAAGATGGACAGCCTATATACATCAAAAATATTCAGATATTTCGTTGCTCCACATGTCATAATCATCTCCAAAGTCATATCATGTGTACATACACAAATCACCTGGAGTTTAGCCTAAATTCGTGGATAATTCAAATTGAAGGTTATTTTGTCACATGGGGTGGTTTTTCCTCAGCCATTGGAGCTGAATATACACCTCATTTTATGTATATTATGTGTGACATAATATATGTTACATGTTTAAGAAGTTTGAGTTTAACCGAAGAAAAATTGCATAATCAACGAAAGTCGAAAATTCGGTTTTCTACACTTAGGCATGCATGAAAAAGTTTTGGCCTTGATGTCACATGTATTTAGACATTTTTTACATATTCAAGACATATTACAGATTTCTAGAAAAATAAATTTAGGACTAATTGCAATTTACCATGTGTGTGAAGATTGTGCATCATTATGTGATAAAATTTACCAAAAGACAATTTTAGCACATGTAGCTGAATATCACATGCCATTTACAACTTGTTGGAGCCTAGATGGAGCTTATTTGGCACTTTTATTGGTGGAGGATATGTCACACATAATTGGTGACATTGAAGAGGGCAACACACAAGGAAACAATTCAAATAAAACACATGCTGAAATTTCAGCACATGTCTTTGAGAGCTGGCCGATTTTTACCCATATTTGTCTTCAATTTATTCCAAAAGGGGATCATGATAATTTGGAAGTTAATCACCTTGATTTTAAGCACATGTTTCAGATTTTTGAGAAGAAATTCAAGTTCATTTAAGGAGTGCCAAGGTGGATTAAAGATGGCCTATCAAGAAGTGACAACTATGGAAGACAAGTCATTCGTCCAATCGTATTGTGCTAAGTAAGCAAGGTTGTGTCATCATCTATACAAATAAATCAGCCAAGGGTATTCAAGACAATTCAAAAGGAAGAAAAAAACCCTAGGGCGCCGCCATCACACTATAAAAAGGGACAAGATGGTGCAAGACAAGGCTAAGCAAAGTGCATAGTCTTACAAGTTCAAAGCAAGACTACTCTCTTCTTCCCCCATTCTTTTTTCTTGCTCTTAGACTTAATCATGTCATACACATCTACCATATACTATATAGGCTTTGTGTAAACCACCCACATACATTCATCTCGTGTAAAAATTTGATCAAGATGTGATCAAACCTTCATTCGATCGGTGATGGTGTTCATGTTGTTGTGTTGTTTGTTTGATTGTAAAAGGGTGGAGTTGGTATTTAAATCCAGTCACCCTTGTGTCAAGGTGTCATTTATGATAAGTGAATACCGAGAAAGGAATCCTTGAAGACTGGAGTAGGTTGTTTTAATCGAACTAGTATAAAAATCTCGGTGTTATTTACTTTTAGCACTTTTACTTTCAGTTTTTAGTTGTCTGCACCGTTGTCATACTCACAGGAACAAATAGAAAACGTTTTCCAAAAATCACAAAATTCTGCAGATACATAGCCACGCATCCTATCTTTCATTTGGAATAAGGTTCATCACATTTGGATAAGTATAAGTCAGTCAAATGTTAATAGTTCTGAGACTAGTACAATCTAATCCTCATATTTGCAAAAAGGTTGAGAACATCAATGTAGTTGACATACTTACCAAGAGAATTTTCAAAAACTGTTTTAACCCATTAAATTACCCATTTTGAGGGTCATGCAATAAAAGTTTCAAGTCATTTAGAGTCGCCAATTAACAGGAATAAATTTTCATTTCGGAGTACAGTTTCTGGCAGATTGACGCAATCCGTACAAAAACGTGTTTTCAAGGGATTAGGCTTAGATTTTTAATCTAAAATTTTTGTGAGACACTCATAACATCTGAGAGCACATCTTCACCAAATTTAATAATTTTTGGAGGTTTACAACCAGGCCATCTAGATAAATCAAATCAAGATCTGAAAACAGAAACTGTTTTCAGAAGTGAGTTATTTGGTCCAAAAAGTTTTAAAACCAAATTTTCCGATCTAACTATTCAAACCCTCCCTTCTAGTGTTGCTGTACAGGTCCTACAGGGTTGAATAGTGAGTGCAGAAATTTCGGTTTTTAAAACTTTTTAGACCAAATAACTCACTTCTGAAAACAATTTCTGTTTTCAGATCTTGATTTGAATTAACTACTTGACCCGGTTTTAGGCCTCCAAAAATTATGAAACTTGGTGAAAATGAGATCTTCGATGTTTTTAATGTTTCAAAAAAAATTTCAGATTAAAACTCTAAGTGAAACCCTTTGAAAAACCAGTTTTTGCACAGATTGTATCAATCTGCCAGAAACTGTACTCCGAAATGAAAAATTTATTCCTATTAATTGACAACTCTAAATGACCTGAAAGTTTTATGGTATGACCCCTAGGGTGTGCATTTTAATGGGTTAAAACAGTTTTTTCAAAATTCTCTTAGTAAGTATGTCAACCACATTGATGTTCTCAACCTTTGCAAATCTGAGAATCAGATTGCACTAGTCTCAGAACTATTAACGTTTGACTGACTTATGCTTATCCAAATGTGATAAAACTTATGCCAAATGAAAGCTAGGACATATGGCTATGTTTCTGTAATAGTTGTCATTTAAGGAAATTTTTTTCGATTTTTCCCGTGAGAATGAAAATGGTACAGAAAACTGACAAATGAAAGTAAAAATGTTGAAAGTAAATAACGCCAAGATTTTTATACTGGTTCGGTTAAAACAATCTACTCCAGTCTTTGAGGACACCTTCTTTGATATTCACTAATCATAAATAGCACCTTAACACAAGGGTGACTAAGTTAAACACCAACTCTACCTTTTTACAATCAAACGAACAAACACAACAACAAGAACACCATCACCGAACAAATGAAGGTATGCTCAGAGCATGATCAACCTTGTACAATAAATGAACATATGTTGGTTGTATAAACAAAGCCTATATAGTATATGGAATATAAGAATGATAGGCTTGAGGCTAAGAGCAAGAGAAAAGAATAAGATAAGAGGAGAATAGTCTTGCTTGATCTTGAGCGAATATGAACTTTGACTTAGCCTTGCTTGAATCGTCTTCCTCCTTTTATAGTTGAATGGCCACCCACCTAGGGTTGTTTTCTTCCTTGAAAATCTTCTTGAATGAAATTGGAAGATTACTTTGTATAAATGGTGACACACCCTTGCTTACTTGGCGAAATATAATTGGATGAATGACTTGTCTTCACCTAGTTGTCACTTCACGATTGGCCATCTTTAATCCACCTTGACACTCCATAAATGAGCTGGAAATTGAACTTAAAAATCTGAAAACACATGCTCAAAACCAAGTATGTTAATTACCAATCAACCATAATAGGAGTACAAGGCGTCATCATCATACATGTACAAATCGTAATGACATGTATCGATAAGCGGAGACGAAATGACATAAGTAGAAATAAACGTTAACAAGAGTACATCCTAATACATCCGCATAAGTGTCATAAGTACATACATAATACAAAATTTCAAAATACAGAGCTTAATATCCAAAAATACAAAAGATACTGTAGCCAGCTACTAATCAGCTCCTTATGTCTAATCCCTAGGCTCATCCTCAATGAACTCTAGTTTAGGGTCTTGTGGATCTGTGTGGTAATATAAAGGGGTGAACGATAACGAATCGCTCATCAAGTAGTTCCGTCTAGGTTTGTCAAGTGAATCATACATGGGGGTCGGTTAATAGGGTGATACAGTATGGTGAAATACAATATATCATAAACTCAATGTAACAGAAAGAATAAGAAATAGAGTAGGTGCAGACAAATAAAAAGTTTAATGTTCATGCGGACGTAAAACACAAGTATCATTCATACATCATTACCACAGATGGAAAGCATTGTAACATGAATATACTATCCTGCGTAGCATATTTGTCTTAGCTTATCGTTACTTTGTTCTTGTGTAAAATTCTTCCTTGGTTTGTTCTTGTCATTTTGTAGTATTTCTTGTCTTATGTTCGAGGTTCTTGGCTTAAAATTACTTGGTACATGAGACATGATCGTGACATATGCAAAGGAAAACCTTTTCTGACATATGCAGCGGAAAACCTTTTCTGAGAAGAGAACAGTTCATTTTATACTTGCATAAACATGACATGACAGGACATGGGTGGCTACAGCACTTTTCATAACATGAGAAAGGTACTTACGTCATACCGAATGATTCTCCGAGTAGCCACGAGTACCATCTATGAATCCTGATAGTCCAACCACGGTGTTACATCATACGTACATAGGACTAACGGTGACACACTATCGTAGAGATCCCAGATCCTAGACACGGTGTTACACTCTGTGTTAATGTATTTGCCTCAGGACCAGACATCAGGTAGCCCTTCATACTGAACGTCATAGACGTAATAGAAAATAAAAAGCAGAGAACCCTTACCCCGGGTAAGGTGTTACACTCAGCCTACATACCATGCGTATAAGGATAAGTAAAGAGCCCTTGTCCCAGACAAGGTGTTACACTTACCCATGGATACATGCATAAGTTGTATGGAATCATTCGTCTCGTAGTACGAATTATTGCAAAAACATGCGTACTTAACATATTTCATGCAGAGATCTAATTCATAACATGTTCCCTGATACTTGAAAACATGAGGACAACATGCATGACGTTTACTTTTCTTGGTAAGTTTTTTCGTGGTTATACTTGATTGGGCCGGGTTCTTATAGGTACTTAAGTAGACGTTACTTAATTAATTGGTGTAGTTCTTGTGTTGTGTAATAGCATACATATGCCATTAGCTTCTTGAATCAGACATTTGTGGGAAATAGCATACTTAATTAAAATGTTGCCAATGGTGATAATATGCATAATGGATTGGAATCATATCTTTAGAGCCGTTTATCATGGCTTGGAAAATTCTTCGCATTCATGACGTTAGATATTCAAACAATATCGTATTATCAATTAGGCTAGTCTTTAAACATAATTAACCCTTATTTACATGATATGTCCAAGATTATCACCTTGATAGGCAATGGCCGGATTACTGGGCTTAAGGCCGAAAGGCCCTCTAGCACAAAATCATTTTGATTCCTTCTTTTCTTGTATAATCTCATTGGAATTTAATTATTTAGACATTTATAATTTATGCTATCATTATGAAAATTACATTAGACATTTGGACCTATGAGTCTAACCACCAAAAGGCCATTTAGGGCGAAATTAATGTGGCTCGAATATTTTAACTTCCATAATATGTAATTGTGTCCCTTATGGCCCTTTTTTTTTATTAAATGCCATTGTCAAATAATCCATTCCAATAGTAACTTGTGCATCAAAATTCCTTATTCTTAAGCATATGGCCAAAGTGGGGGTGTTCAAAATGGACTTCTTCATCATCAATAAAGATTGATAGTCATAATGATTCTAGTACCTAACAACCACACAAAATAATAACATCCTCAAATCATATCATACATGCATGTTCATAATCACATAAAAAATCATACTAAATTAAATGCAAGTACATAGTATGTGACATTTTATGATGATGGTCATGTTACACATAACATACAACATATGAGGCTAACAACATGGAGATTTCTATGTCATTTCCCCTTTCTAAGACCATGATCATCAATATACACATAATAATGATGGTGATGAATTCATGGTTTAGGTGGGAGGCCCTTGGACCGTCCCCTATAGGAGTGAAAATGGACATGCTAACACTTGTAATGATCAAGATGATATCTTTTTTGAACATGCATATGGAAATGTATGGTTTATGTCATCTTGAGAGTACAATCCTTCAATCTTCATAAAAATCTTCTTTTCACATATGCATAAGAAGAAGGTAGACATGCATGTATTCAAAAAGCCAAAGAAGAGCATTCTGAGTACACTCCTTAGCATCTCATCTTCATATGTATACCAACTATCATCCAAGTTGAGAAAGTAAAATAACATTGTCACCTTCATAGCATACATGGACTCTATGGCTAAGTGATGGTCTAATTTCATCTTGCATGTGGAATTAAAGTAGTGCTCTAGGCATATTTGATGAGTCTACACAAGGAAAGAACATATACATTTACAATTCCAACATGCAAGCCTTCACTAATGTCATCAAACCTTAGAGTTCATAGTTTTAGTTGCATGCATGATCCAATAGTTGTTAGTGAGCATGCAAATCTTCATTTTAAATTTGCTTGAAGGAACTTGGAGGAAATACTTGCCTTAGTAGCTTGATTCTTACACTAAGTGGTGAAAGACTTCTTCTTTGGGCCCTAGCTTGAAGGTTTCTGCCTTGAAGCCATGTAAGGAGGAAAAGTTAGTTTCTTTGTTAAGAAAATAAGGTAATGAATGTTCTAAGACTTAATCCAAGTAGTCCTTACCTTGAAAGCTTGAAGATACTCACTTGGCTAGCTAAAGAAACTCCTCCTACTTCTTGTTGGGGCTCACGGTTATGGCATAAGATGGAGGAAAAGATGAAGCTTTTGAGGTTGTTGAAAATAGGAATATGTATCAAATGATCAAAAAGGGTGCTTTACCTTGATGTGTATAGTAGTTGGGCACTTGGACTTCACTTGAAGGTTGAAGGAATTTCTTTCTCCTTACATTGGAGTTTCATGGATGAAAGGGGACGAAATGGAAGGAGAATTCTTAGTTAGTAAGAGAGAGAGAGTGGAAGATTTTGAGGAGAGAGTGAATGTAAGATAAAATGAAGTGAGGTTTATGCATTATGAAGGTTCTTATGCCTTCTCATTCCCCTTGGCCAAGAGGGGTATAGTGGGAGGAGTGATGAGATTCTTCTTGGATTGTGAGGAGGGTGATGAGAAAAGGAATTGCATGTAACTAGAGTGGGCAATTGTCTTACAATGTGTAAGAGTTGGAATTGGTTATGGAATAATAAAATAAAAGGAAGGAATAAGAATTCTTGGGGAAGGGTTGTGAAGGTGTCATCATTTTGGTTGAAGTGTAAGAAAAGGTGAAATATTGATGGAGTAGAAGAGATACTTTGCATGAAATTCTATTGGTTTGAATTAAATCATGTAAGAGTTGTTTTTATCTTTTATTGTTCCATTTTAGCCGAATTTTGAGGCTTTGGGGAATAGTTAATCATCAATTGTCTTTTGTTTGGGAAGTGGGGGTAAGAGGGATAAAGCTTGCATGTAATGGGATTGTAGGATAAATTTAAAGTTGTAGAGTGAAGTGATGGATGGACAAAAGAATGGAGGAAAGAGTATGCATGTAGAATGAGTGGTTGGAAATATGTAGTGTGTAAGGCTTTCTTATTTTTCTTCTTCTTCTTACCCATGACTGCAATTTAGGGGATAAAAGGTGGAGTCTTCATCATTTGTCTTTGTTGGGAATATGAAGGTGTAAGGTTATATGTCATGCATAGCTTTTGGCTGGGAGAATCTTAAAGTGTGTAAGAGAGTAATGTAATTGGAATAGAAGAAAAGTAATTAGAATAAAAGGAGTTACGTAAGTGGTGGGATGATATGAAACTTGCATTAAGTTTAATTGGTTGTAAGGAAGGTAAGCAGTGAAAGAGGAAGAGCGGAGTGTGTAGGATTTTGCATGTAATAGGATTGGGTGGAAAATTGGAAGTGTAAGAACCTTAACTTACTTTTCTTACATGATGGATGATGACCCTATAAAGAAATATTATTTGGAGTGAAGGTGATGTGTAAGAATACATGAAATGCTATTGGTTGGAGGAAGAGACATGAATGATGGATGAGGAAATGAGGTGTAAGACAACATGTTTTTTCTTCTTTCATAATGCAATTCTTCTTGAAATAAAAGTAATGGTTTATTGCAAGATAAAAATGACAATATAGTTTTATGAATGAAATGTGATTGGGGTTAAATTAGCGGGAGAAATATTTTTGGTCCCTAATTTCTTATTTGGCCGAAATGGTTAAGAAATGAGTGGGGGATTTCATCATTTGATTTTTGTGGATAGTGGAGAGGAAAATGCCATGCAAGGCATTTGGTTGGAGAATTTTCTAAGGTGTAAGAAAATGGTAAGACATGCATGGGTAATGATTGGAGGGTGGTCTTATATCCTGTAAGAATGAAAATGATGGGAAGGGCATAAAGGAAAGAAAATAAAATGGAAAAATTAGTAAGTGGTGTGTAAGGGATGCATGGAATGCCATTGGTTGAAGGTAGAAGGTGGAGAAAATAAAATAAAGGAAATGGAATAAAAAAATGCAAAACCATTTTGGTCTTACACTAGCGAATGGGCGGTTATGAAGGTGGTAGTGGGGTGGAGGTTACTATCTTGTTCTTTCCTACTTTTCTTAGATATTGTTTCCTTTTTCTTTTAATTAAGTCTTAATAAAAGTTGTACTATTCTTTGTATGCCTATTTAATTATTCTTATGTCTCTTAGGGAACTTTAATAGCTTTTAAGTTTCTTTTGGGGTGTACTTATACGTATTATACCAAGTGCGGTTCAACGATCGCACTTAAATTCGGCCATAACTTCCTCTTTTCCCTTTTCAACTAGGTCAGGGTTGTGGGTCAGAACAGTCCTCCTCCCTTATAAAAATTTTCGTCTGTGAAACTTGTAAGTTTAGTTGTAATGTGCAGCTTAACATTATTCTATTAGATTAACTCTTATCACTTATCTCGAACCTTATCCAATATATAGATTTGACGTTTAGATCTGTTTTCCAAGATCATATCCTACCTGGCTCTTATTTGGGAATCAATCTATTTATCATGAACCCTAATTTATTCATTCGACGTCAAGTGGAAGGATGATTACCCCTAATACCTTGTCTGGACAATTCTAGAGAATCTGTACTAGGGTTGTTGCACTCAGTCTAAAATCACTGACTTAGACACTACAGTCTCTGCTTAGGTCTATGATCATATCCTAGGCTCTACGATCATAACCTATGTACATGTTGTTGTTTCGCTTATGTTGTCCGCTGTGGATCTGGAGCCTTGGGCTCTAGTACCATCTGTAGCGCCCCGTCCGGGACTACGGTCTCATCACGGTGCACCCATCATACCCTACTACGAGGAGTACAAGACATCATAATCATACATGTACAAATCGTAATAACATGTATCGATAAGCGGAGACGAAATGACATAAGCTGAAATAAACGTTAACAAGAGTACATCCTAATACATCCGCATAAGTGTCATAAGTACATCCATAATACAAAATGTCAAAATATAGAGCTGAATATCCAAAATACAAAAGATATTGTAGCCAGCTACTGATCAGCTCCTTATGTCTATCCCTCGGCTCGTCCTCAATGAACTCTGGTCAGGGTCTTGTGGATCTGCATAGTAATATAAAAGGGTGAGCGATAACGAATCGCTCAGCAAGTAGTTCTGCCTAGATTCGTCAAGTGGATCATACATTGGGGTCGGGTAATGGGGTGATACAGTATGGTGAAATACAAGGTATCATAAACTCAATGTAACAGAAAGAATAAGGCATATAGTAGGTGAAGACAAATAAAAATTTAAAGTTCATGCGGACGTAAAACTCAAATATGATGTCATGCATCATTACCACAGATGGAAAGCATCATAGCATGAATATACTATCATGCTTAACATACTTGTCTTAGCTTATCGTTACTTTGTTCTTGTGTAAAATTCTTCCTTGGTTTGTTCTTGTCATTTTGTAGTATTTCTTGTCTTATGTTCGAGGTTCTTGGCTTAAAATTACTTGGTAAATGAGACATGATCATGACATATGCAAGGGAAAATCTTTTCTGACATATGCAGCGCAAACCTTTTCTTAAAAGAGAACGCTTTATTTCACACCTGTATAAACATGACACGACACGACATGGGTGGCTATAACACTTTTCATAACATGAGAAAGATACTTACAACCTACCGAATGATTTCCCGAGTAGCCACGAGTACCGTCTATGAATCCCGATGGTCCAACTATGGTGTTACATCATACGTACATAGGACGAACGGTGACACACTATCGTAGGGAACTCGGGTCCCGGACAAGGTGTTACACTCTGCGGTAACGTATTTGCCCCAGGACCAGACATCAATCAGCCCTCCATACTGAACGTCATAGACATGATAGAAAAAAGGCAAAGGACCCTTACCCCAGGCAAGGTGTTACACTCAGCCTACATATCATGCATACAAGGATAGGTAAAGAGCCCTTGTCCCAGACAAGGTGTTACACTTACCTATGGATACATGCATAAGTTGTATGGAATCATTCGTCTCGTAGTACGAATTCTTGCGAAAACATGCGTACTTAAAATATTTGATGCAGAGATCAAATTCATAACATGTTCCATGATACTTGAAAACATGAGGACAATATGCATGACGTGGACTTTTCTTGGTAAGTATTTTCATTGTTACACTTGATTGGGCCGGGTTCTTACAGGTACTTAAGTAGACATTACTTAATTAATTGGTGTAGTTCTTGTGTTGTGTAATATCATACATATGCCATTAGCTTCTTGAAGTAGACATTTGTGGAAAATAGCATACTTAATTAAGATGTTGCCAATGGTGATAATATGCATAATGGATTGGAATTATATCCTTAGAGCCGTTTATCATGGCTTGGAAAATTGTTCATATTCATGACGTTAGATATTCAAACCATATCTCTTTAAACATACTTAACCCTTATTTACATGATAGGTCCAAGATTATCACCTTGATAGGCAATGTCCGGATTACTGGGCTTAAGGCCGAAAGGCCCTCTAGCACCAAATCATTTTTATTCATTCTTTTCTTGTATAATCTCATTGGACTTTAATTATTTAGACATTTATAATTTATGCTAGCATATGAAAATTACATTAGATATTGGGACTTATGAGTCTAACTATCAAAAGGCCATTTGGGCCAAAATTAATGTGGCCCCAATATTTTAACTGCCATAATATGTAATTGTGTCCCTTATGGCCCTTTTTATATTTTATTAAATGCCATAGTCACATAATCCATTCTAATAGTAATTTGTGCAACAAAATTCCTTATTCTTAAGCATATGGCCGAAAGTGGGGGTGTTCAAAATGGACTTCTTCATCATCAATAAAGATTGATAGTCATAATGATTCTAGTACCTAACAACCACACTAAATAATAACATCCTCAAGTCATATCATACATGCATGTTCATAACCACATAGAAATCATACTAAATTACATGCAAGTACATAGTATGTGACATCTTATGATGATGGTCATGTTACACATAACATATAACATATGAGGCTAACAACATGGAGATTTCCATGTCATTTCCCCTTTCTAAGACCATGATCATCAATATAAACATCATAATGATGGTGATGAATTCATGATTTAGGTGGCAGGCCCTTGGATCGTCCACTATGGGAGGGAAAATGGACATTCTAACACTTGTAATGATCAAGATGACATCTTTTTTGAACATGCATATGGAAATGTATGGTTTATGTCATCTTGAGAGTACAATCCTTCAATATTCATAAAAATCCTCTTTTCACATATGCATAAGAAGAAGGCAGACATGCATTTATTAAAATAACCAAAAAAGAGCATTCTTAGTACACTCCTTAGCATCTCATCTTCATATGTATAACAACTATCATCCAAGTTGAGAAACTAAAATAACATTGTCACCTTCATAGCATACACGGCCAATATGGCCAAGTGATGGTTTAATTCCATCTTGCATGTGGAATTAAAGTGGTACTCTAGGCATATTTGATGAGTCTACACAAGGAAAGAACATATACATCAACAATTTCAACATGCAAGCCTTCATTAATGTCATGAAACCTTAGAGTTCATAGTTTTAGTTGCATGCATGATCCAATAGTTGTTAGTGAGCATGCAAATCTTCATTTTAAATTTCCTTGAAGGAACTAGGAAGAAATACTTGCCTTAGTAGATTGATTCTTACATTAAGTGGTGAAAGACTTCTTCTTTGGCCTCTAGCTTGAAGGTTTCGGCCTTGAAGCCATATTAGGAGGAAAAGTTAGTTTCTTGAATGTTCTAAGACTTAATCCAAGTAGTCCTTACCTTAAAAGCTAGAAGATCCTCACTTGGCTAGCTAAAGAAACTCCTCCTACTTCTTGTTGGGGCTCACAGTTATGGCCTAGGATGGAGGAAAAGATGAAGCTTTTGAGGTGGTTGATGATAGGAATATGTATCAAATGATCAAAAAGGGTGCTTTACCTTGATGTGTGTAGTAGTTGGGCACTTGGACTTCACTTGAAGGTTGAATGAATTTCTTTCTCCTTACGTTGGAGTTTCACGGATTAAAGGAGAGGAAATAGAAGGAGAAGTCTTAGTTAGTAAGAGAGAGAGAATGGAAGATTTTGAGGAGAGAGTGAATGTAAGATAAAATGAAGTGAGGTTTATGCGTCATGAAGGTTCTTATGCCTTCTCATTCCCCTAGGCCGAGAGGGGTATAGTGGGAGGAGTGATGAGATTCTTCTTGGATAGTGAGGAGGATGAAGAGAATGGGAATTGCATGTAATCAGAGTGGGCATTTGTCTTACAATGTGTAAGACTTGGAATTGGTTATGGAATAATAAAATAAAAGGAAGGAATAAGAATTCTTGGGGAAGGGTGGTGAAGGTGTCATCATTTTGGTTGAAGTGTAAGGAAAGGTGAAATATTGATGGAGTAGAAGAGATGCTTTTCATGAAATTCTATTGGTTTGAATTAAATCATATAAGAGTAGTTTTTATCTCCTATTCTTCCATTTTAGACGAAATTTGAGGCTTCGAGGAATAGTTAATCATCAATTGTCTTTTGTTTGGGAAGTTGGTGTAAGAGGGATAAAGCTTACATGTAATGGAATTGGAGGATAAATTTTAAGTTGTAGAGTGAAGTGATGGATGGACAAAAGAATGGAGAAAAGAGTATGCATATAGAATGAGTGGTTGGAAATATGTAGTGTGCAAGGATTTCTTACTTTTCTTCTACTTCTTCTTACCCATGACCGAAATTTAGGGATTGAAAAGTGGAGTCTTCATCATTTGTCTTTGTTGGGAATATGAAGGTGTAAGGATATATGACATTCATAGCTTTTGGTTGGGAGAATCTTAAAGTGTGTAAGAGAGTAATGTAATTGGAAAAAAAGAAAAATAATTAGAATAAAAGGAGTTAAGTAAGTGGTGGGATGATATGAAACTTGCATGAATTTTAATTGGTTGTAAGGAAGGTAAGCAATGAAAGAGGAAGAGCTGAGTGTGTAGGATTTTACATGTAATAGGATTGGTTTGAAAATTGACAGTGTAAGAACCTTAACTTACTTTTCTTACATGAGGGATGATGACCCTATAAAGAAATATTATTTGGAGTGAAGGTGATGTGTAAGAATGCATGAAACGTTATTGGTTGGAGAAAGAGGCATGAATGATGGATGAGGAAATGAGGTGTAAGACAACATGTTTTGTCTTCTTGCATAATGCAATTCTTCTTGAAATAAAAGTAATGGTTTATTGCAGGATAAAAATGACAATATAGTTTAATGAATGAAATGTGGTTGGGGTTAAATTAGTGGGAGTAATATTTTTGGTCCCTAATTTCTTATTTGGCCGAAATGGTTAAGAAATGAGGAGGATTTCATCATTTGATTTTTGTGGATAATGTAGAGAAAAATGCCATGCAAGGCATTTGGTTGGAGAATTTTCCAAGGTATAAGAAAGTGGTAAAACATGCAGGGTAATGATTGGAGGGTGGTCTTATATCTTGTAGGAATGAAAATGATGGGAAGGGTATAAAGTAAAGAAACTAAAATGGAAAAATTAGTAAGTGGTGTGTAAGGGATGCATGAAATGCCATTGGTTGAAGGTAGAAGGTGGACAAAATAAAATAAAGGAAATGGAATAAAAAATGCAAAACCATTTTGGTCTTACACTAGGGAATGGGGCAGTTATGAAGGTGGTAGTGGGGTGGAAGTTATTATCTTTTACTTTCCTACTTTTCTTAGATATTATTTCCTTTTCCTTTTAATTTAAGTCTTAATAAAAGTTATACTATTCTTTGTATGCCTATTTAATTATTCTTATGTCTCTAAGGGTATTTTAATAGCTTTTTAAGTTTCATTTGGGGTGTACGTATACGTATTATACCAAGTGCAGTTCAACGATCACACTTACATTATGTCACAACTTCCTCTGTTCTCTTTTCAACTAGGTCAGGGTTGCGGGTCGTAACAATATGGCGCCAAAAATTCGGCCACATTAAAACCATGTGCTGAAATTTCAGCACTTGCTTCATTTTGAAATGTTTCCTTGTGTGTCTTGCCCTCTTCAATGTCACTAATCATGTGTGGCTTATCCTCCCCAAGTTAAAGTGTCAAACAATCTCCACTTAGGCTCCAAGAAGGCTGAATTTGCGTGTTACACCTCAGCTGCATGTGCTGAAATTACCTTTTGAATTTTTGTTACATAATGATGCACAATCTTCTCACACATGGAAAATTGCAATTAGCCCTAAATTTATTTTTCTAGAACACTCTAACATGTCTTGAATATGTAAAAAGTTTTTAGATACGTGTTACATCAATAAACAAACCGTCCCATGTATGTAGAGGTGTAGGAAAACGAATTTTTGACTTTCGTCAATTACGCGATTTTCTCCGATTAATCTCAAACTTCTTAGGCATGTACTATATGTTATGTCAATCATATAATACATAAAATAAAATGTATTTTTTGATCCAATGGCTGAGACAAAAATGCCATGTGCGTAAAGAAAATTTGAGTTTGAATTCTCCACAATTCAAAGCTAAAATGTGGATGATTGATGTGTGTAAACATGGTATGACTTTGGGTATGAATTTGACATGCGGAGCACGAATATTTTGAGTATTTTTTGTGTATATAGGTTGCCCATCTTTATATAGTAACTACGTGAGATGTCGGTGAAGGTTTGATAGTCACCCGATACAACAATTTTCGGTTTATGGCCTCGTGACATGTCGTTATAATTTTGATGGCAATATGACTTGTAATATATGATATGAGACCTGTATATACTCATAAATAAGAGATGTATATAGTGGCGTGATGTCGACATACATTTATAATATATATGACGTGTCGGTGGAACGTTTGAATATAAGTATATAGTTTGTCGTAAAAAATATGGATATTATATATATATACATATATTTTTTTTTTGAGAAAAATTTATTTGATTAGAATAAAGCCTCACTTATGGCGGAGGAAAACCATATTACATCAGTTCAGAGTATGTGAACAAATGAAATAACGAACTAAGAATTACATATCTCCAGTCATATACGATATGCCGCATTAAAACCTTGCTAGGTAAAACCACCCTTGTGGATAAAACCCTAGCGAAGGAAAAAGCGTACATATTTATATGACTATCATTGAAATGTGTAGAATTTAAATATGAGTACAAATGGTGATATCCGTGAAAATGGCGCCAGTATCGGATAAAGCTGAAAGTACGATGCGGCAGTGTCACCTCCAGTAGCCCTGTCATATCAATCCAAGGGTTAGGCTTGTCAATGATTGTTAAGTTCGCCAAGAAGGAAAAACCAGCAGTTGGCAGCGCCAGACGTAATCCAAGACATGAAATATATAGGCCGATAAATAAGCAGACATACCGAGCCTGCCTGGATCCCTGAGGAAACAGGCAGGATGTGTCAGAGTTCGCCAATCCTGGTGGAAGACATAGATAGTGAGCCAACGCCAAAGCTCATGCCCCAAATGCATTCCCATCCACATATTGTCAGTTGCGCAAGATGAATATCCAGCATTGTGAAGGCTCCCGAAACCAGCATACATGTGAGATTGCCAGCACAGAAAAATACATGCAGCAGGCAAACCAAAATATATAGCACACAGATCTAGTAAAATCAGCCTAATAAAGTAAATCGATAGAACATTGAACCCACCAAGGCTGCCTGCACTAGGAATAGCGCAGGCAGCAACAGTTCGCTCGTGCCATTCATTGCAAACGCCCATGATATTACGTATCGCAGCATGTACCAAGACCGGTCGAGCATCCTCATCAAAGAGATTATATGTACATGGAAAAATAATATGTGTGTAAGCATGGAGAATGTGTATGCCAAATAGTAGAGAAAGAACAGCCAACATACCCGGCCTGCCTGTACTCCAACAAGTACAGGCAGATAAAAATTTTGTATGCCAATCCATTTGGAAGACGTTATGTTGACTGTCTACGCACAGTGACTGACGTGAGGTCCAGTGAGACTGCTGCCCGGACAATCGATGGCAGGCTAGAGGCTGTGAAAAATGAAGTGCATGGCGACATCATTGCATGCTGAGCCAAGTAATGCGCTGGCATAATTGCCTCCCTGAACACGTGATTAGTTTCCAAATGATGGCGTGTGATCAACAAATGTAGTAATTTCAGATGGAAGTTTCCAAAGATCGATTGATGTTGCCCTAAACGTTGTAGCAGTTGTGCACAATCAGTTTCCATAATCAGGGATCTATATAATGGTAGGAAATATAACAAGCCAAACAGTGCTGTCTGGATTTCAGCCTGCAGCGGTGTACAGAATGGGAGGCGGAATGCGATGGCACGCACACATGCGCCACTAGAGTCGCGCAGAATGGCGCCTCCTGCCGCATATATATATATATATATATATATATATACATATACATATATATATATCTATACATATATATATATATATATATCTGTGTGTGTGTGTGGCGTATATATATGTGTGGAAAGAGAACTTTCCATTCCAAATTTTTTTGGCAAATAGCTCTCTCCAAATATGTCTTAAATATGTCTTCATTTAATGAACTAGTTAGTTCATCTCCTTAAGTACTTCACTTAGTGAACTAGTTTAGTTCATTAATCATGGCACCTAAAAATAATATAAAGACAACAAATGTTTCGCATATGATGTAAGCGTTAATGCTTCATGGTACGTTAGTAAGACAACATTATATATAAATATGTAAAGAATTTGTATCACGTGCATATATCAAGTACCAATTATTTCACGCATTTCATAAACACATATTATTTAAAGCATGCATTTTCAAATCACTCAAATCCTGATTTCTCAACATGATGGGTCTTGGAAAGCTAAGGTATTTCTTAGGAATGGAAATTGCTAGGAACAAAAAAAGAATGTATATATAACAAAGGAAATATATTTTGGATCTTTTAGAAGAAACTTGAATGCTCGGATGTAGACCAACAATGATGCAAACGTGTGGAGGATCCACTCATCTCCCTTCAACATCTTCCTTCACAATTGGGGTTGGCACAAAAAAGAACCCTTCTCCTTGCTTCCTTTGTGTAGAAATTGGCTGGTTTGAGCAAAGTACCAAAACTATCGAACAGTTGTTGATAGGCAAACCAATAAGGCCTCCTAGACAATACCCATAGCTAGGGTAAATACCTCCAAAATGCTCACTCTTGAAGATGATTAACCCTGATTTTTAGTACAAAATCAAGAAAACAAGTCTCACAGAAATGGAGGGAAGAAAAACTGAAAGTTTATTTATCAAAAATAAGCTAAGGTACAATCGGCCATGAGGTCCTTAATTATGCTGACTTTTGCAATCTAAAATAATCCTAGATGGATCAAATTCCATCTCAAAAGTCTATCAAAATTCTGGATAAAAACAAACTATAATTTGAGATAATGTTTAAACTTGGATAAACTAGCGTTTTTGCCTTCAAATTTGACTTGCTGTGTTGATCCTTGGAAACTCCTTCTTCAGAAAATTTTAAATATCCATTGGAGGGCAAGTTGACTCAATCTTGAGGTTGAGATATTCTTGGAAGAAGTTGGTTGAATTTGAGATTGGATTGCCTTCAAGTTTTGAACATAAATTTATCTTCATCTTGAACCTATCCTTTGGCCAGTTCAATGATGCTGGATTTGATGATATGCTTGATTTTATCTTGTGATTAGTTGGCTTCCAAGAAACCTCCAAAAACCATGTATAAGGAATGGGGAAGGATTAAGACAAATATTCCTTAAGGCAATTATTCCTCAAGACAAACATTCCTCAGGACAAACATTCTTTGAGACACATATTCCTTGGACAAACATTCCTTGAGAAAAACATTCCTTAGGATAAACATTCCCTTTTGGGACAGACACTCCCGTTTGGACAAACATTCCTTTGGCAAACATTCTTCAAGACAAACATTCTTTGGACAAACATTCTCTTTTGTCTTCCAAGATATCAACATTCCTTTTTGTCTCCTTTTGGTGTGGATTTTTGCATGCTTTTTCTTACTAATATAACAAGGAAATGAAAACAAGGATAATGAGTAAAAGAAGACAAGAATTAAGCTAAACACATACACGCACACACAAGGTGTCGAAAAGATTCACTTTGTGGGTTCAATGAGATAAATTCAATGAATCGTAGGTTGATCTTGCACATGCTTATACAAGAAGCTACCAACTTCATAACCAAGTTGTTTGGCCTTGTTTCAAGTCATGAGGCCATGGACCTCATGATGGGATCTTCGATCCTCATCAATCCCCCCTCCTCAAAAGGATTCGTCCTCGAATCAAAGGGATCAACAGTAAAAGGGGATAAGTTAGCTACATAAAAAGTAGAGGAAGTTGAACCATACCTTTCAGGAAGAACTAGAATATATGCATTCTCACCAATACATTGAAGTAATTTAAATGGTCCATCTCCTCGAGGCAACAATTTATATTTTTGTTCTTTAGGAAACCTTTTTTTTACATAAATGCAACCAAACTAAATCACTAGGTTCAAAAGAAATTTGTTTCTTATGTTTATTACCTCGTCTTGCAAAAGCTTTGTTCTTTTCCTCAGGTTGGATTTTTTACTTTGTCATGCAATTTCTTTATCATTTCACCTTTTTGTTTACCATCTAGACTTGAACATTCATGCTCAAGGATGAAAATTAAATCAATAGGGGATAAAGGGTTGAAGCCATACACAATATCAAAGGGACTATGCAATATACCATAATGAACACTCCTCTTTTATGCATACTCTATGTGTGCTAAACAATCTTCCCAATGCTTGAGGTGTTTTTGCAATATGGCACGCAAAGGTTGAGATAGAGTATGGTTGACAACCTCTGGTTGGCCATCAGTTTTTGGGTGAGTAGTGGTGGAAAATAACACTCGAGTACCTAGCTTAGCCTATAAAACACGCCAGATTTGACTCAAAAACTTAGTATCTCTATCACTGGCAATAGTACATGGCATGCCATGCAATCTAACAATTTCATTAAAGAATAAATCAACAACATGTGTGGCATCATCTACTTTCTTACATGCAATGGAAAGTTCCATCTTTGAAAACCTATCAATCCAAGGTGAGTCAGGGACAGGTACAGGTGTATATAGACCATGTGGTTGGGACTTGGATTTGGCTTTCTTGCAAGTGATGCAGCTACCATATAACTTCTCTACATCTACATGCATGTGGGGCCAATAGAATTGCTCTTTAAGGGTTTCTAAAGTTTTGAAAATGCCAAAATGTCCTATCAACCCCACCACATCGGCTTCTCTAATCAACATCTCTCATGGATGATTGTGGGACGCACAACTTATGCTCCTTAAAGAGAAATCCCCCATGCATGTAAAACTTTTCGAAAGGTGCATCTTGACATGCTTCAAAGGTAGAGCCCCGCTCCCGAGCCCTAACATAGGGAACAGTGCACCAGCCGTATCTCACTAAGGAGAATACAAAGCGTCGAATCAATCTCTCACTTGTCAAAATGACGTAGAAATTTTTTTTCACCGAAGCGTAAACCATAACATATATTAAACTTCAATAACCGTCATTACATTGCTAGATAAAAATTCTGGGAATAAAAGTAGTAAAGCAGTATGTGAAAAATCCTCAAAGTATAAATAAGAACAAAACAGCTACAGAGTCCCCTCATATTCTAGCTACAGCTCTCAACCAGCCCACTCTGCTATGTCCGTTCCGTCCACAACGAAGATGTGCTCATAGTCCTCATCCGGCTCACCTGGGAAGTAGGGGTGAGTGACAGAAATCACCCAGTAGATGCACGCCTCAAACAAATACAAAACGTACAACCGAAATGATATAGCCACATAGCACATAGACATGATATAACCACATAGCACATAAATATAAGATAACATGCATAAGATAAAATAAATGCGGTAAGTAAAGCACTCCACATAAAAATGCGCAAGTACGTGATGCATGCTCAATCAACATGTCACACGCAACAAGAATCATGTCATGCAATATGCCCTAGACCTATATGCAATGCATGATCCCGGGATTGACTAGATGCCTGTAGCCCGTACACTACAATCCACCCTTGTGGATGCCCGTGGCCCGTACACCACGATCCACCCCAACCGATGCCCGTGGCCCGTACACCACGATCCACCATAACCGATGCCCATGGCCTGTACACCATGATCCACCATAACCGAATACTCATGGCCCGTACACCATGAACCACCATAACTGAATCCTCATTGCCCGTACACCATGGTCCACTCCACTCGAGTGTCTGAGACCCGTACATCTCAGCCCACACCAAATGGAAATGCACGTGCCATGAATGCAACAACAAAAGTCGTCTGGGGCCCGTACGCCCATCCTCACCAACTCCGGCACTCATCAACAGTCGCCTGTAGCCCGTACGCACACCCTTACCATCTCCGTAACTCAAGATTTGGTTTCATAAACTTTACAAATATTGGAAAGTTGTTATTTAGCGTCCCCTTTATTTTTCCTTAGCTTGTACTAATTTTCTAGAATTTTCTACTAATTTTCTCTTATTTAATTCTATTTATTACCAATTATTTTTAATTACTTACACTTGTCAAAATTCAGAAATTAAGTCAAAATAATTTAATTTTAAGCTTTTATATTTTCTGGAATTTATTTAGAATTTTTTGATATTTAATTGTATTTTCTAGGTTTTAAAAATGATTTATTTATTATTTCCTAATTTCAAGAAATCATTAAATTAAATTAAAATATATTACTTTTATTACTTGCTGGGTCAGACCCGGCCCGCTATTGCCTTCTGGCCCAGCCTGCGGTTGCAGGCCCGTTACCGCTCTTCCCCCTTTTTTTATATATATATTAGAGTTATTGGGCCGGCCTGCCTTCAGTCCGGCCCGCTGGCCATCCGGCACGGCCCGTTGGCCAGCCGCCTGTTACATTTTTTTAAAAATATAAATATATATTGGGCCTGGTCATGCAGCCGTGGCCCGTTAAGATCTGGCCCGGTCCGCTGCCTTTTCTTTTCTTTTTTTTGTTTTTCCCCAACAGGCGCGTGAGACCCGTTCGACCGATTTTTCGATTTTTGAATCCGTTTTTCTCTATTTCCAGGCTATATAAACTTGTTCTAAGGCCAAAACAAAATTTTAAACTTCCCTAAGTATGTAAATTCTTAATCTTTTGGGTTGATTAAAGAGTATTCCCACTCTAATCCAATCCTACCACCCAATTCATATGCATACAAGTACATGGCAGCAATTAAACAATTACCTCATTCTTTTCCAAATATAAACAAATACAAATCCATATTTTAAACAAATGAAAAAAAACAAGAATCGCATAAAATATATCATCAAAGCATGTATGGATCGTACCCATTTGAGGGGGAAGAGGCACCTACCTCGATTGACGATAACACAAATAAATCCGACGGAGTAAAACTTGGGTTCGGAGCCTCGCCTTCCTTCTTCTTCTCTCTTTTTCTCTCTTCTCTCTCTCTTTTTTTCTCTCTTTTCTCTTGGCCGTGCGTTTGTTTGTGGCGGCTGGGTGGGGGTTTTTTTGTTCTTAGTATTATGCGTGTATGCGTATATATGGTGGAGGAGTTAGGGTAGATTTTAGGTTTTCCCATTTGATTTTGGTTTAGGTTTCCTAATGTAACTCTAATCTTTATCTAGTTTACTTATCTTTATTATTATTATTACTTTTTATTTATTACTTTTTATTTAGTATTATTAGTGTGTGTGTGTGTGTATACATATATGTACATTTGTCGGCCCTAACATCCTATCCACCTTACAAGAATTTTCTTCCTCGAAACTTGACGCACCTTATTTGAAAAGCTGTGGATATCTCTCTCGCATTTGCTCCTCAAGCTCCCAAGTCGCCTCGCGCTCGGTGTGATTGGTCCATTGCACTTTGACATAAGGGATGACTCGGTGCCTCAACACTTGGTCCTTGCGATCCACTATCCTGATAGGAGTCTCCTCATATGTAATGTCCGGTAGGATCCTCAACGATGGCGCATCTAGAACATGGCTCGGGTCCGGCACGTATTTCCTCAACTGAGAAACGTGAAATATGCTGTGAATCTGAGCCAAAGCAGGGGGTAATGCTAATAGGTAGGCCAGCGTACCATTCCTCTCGAGTACCACACAAGGACCGATGTAGCGAGGCTTCAGCTTACCCTTCATACCGAATTGTGAAACCCCCTTCGTAGGTGCCACTCTCAAGTAAACCTTCTCGCCCACATCGAACTCTAGGGAACGTCGTTTCGAATCAGCCCAGCTCTTGCTTCTGTCTTGAGCAACCTTGAGTCTATCTCGTATCAACTTCATTTTCTCTCTAGTCTGCTCAACAAACTCAGGGCCGGTAATAACGCGCTCATCGACCTCATCCCAATGAACAGGGGACCTGCACTTACGTCCATAGAGCGCCTCAAAGGGTGCTATGCCGATGGCACTGTGGTGACTATTGTTGTAGGAGAACTCAATTAGATTGATCATACCATCCCAGTTCCCCTTGAAGTCCAATGCGCATGCTCTCAACATGTCCTCTAAAGTATGAATGGTCCTCTCAGACTGCCCGTCTATCTGTGGATGAAAAGCGATACTCAGTCGCAGCTCCGTCCCCAAACTTCTCTGACAAGCTGACCAGAATCGAGAGGTGAACTTCGAATCACGGTCTGAGACGATACTAACTGGGACTCCATGTAGGCTAACAGTATCATCAATATATAACGTCACCAATCTTTCCACGGTCACATCACTAGGCACGGGTAGGAAGTGAGCAGTCTTCATCAATCGATCAACAATCACCCAGATCATGTCGTTGCCGTTTCTTGTTTTAGGGAGTCCTACTACAAAATCCATCGTCACATGCTCCCACTTCCACTCCGGTATCTCCAACGGCAACATCAAACCTTCCGGCCTTTGATGCTCTACCTTAACCTGCTCACAAACAAGGCATCTCTCAATGAACTCAGCGATGTGTCTTTTCATCCCACTCCACCAGTAGTGTTTCTTTAGATCATTATACATCTTCGTAGCACCTGGGTGAATCGAAAACTTCGAATTGTGTGCCTCCTTCAGCAATTCCCTTCTTAGCTCCTCATCATCAGGCACGCACAACTTTCCTTGGTACCAAATACTGCCATCATCATGTATCTGGAAGCCCTCAATTAAATTGGTCAACATCCTCTCTCGGATATCACTAAGCGTCACATCTTCCTTTTGCGCCTCCTTGATCCGCTCAACCAGAGATGGTGTAATGACTAAGGCTGACAGAACATTAGCAGTGGAATGAATGATGTCGAGATCAAACTCTGCCATCTCTTTCTCTAATGGTGTCTATTTGGTGTGATTAGACTTTCTGCTCAAGGCATCTGCAACTCGGTTTGCCTTCTCTGGATGATAACTGATGGTCAAATCGTAGTCTTTCAGTAGCTCAAGCCACCTCCTCTAGCGCATATTCAACTCTTTCTATGTGAACAAATACTTCAACCTCTTATGATCTGTAAAGACTTCGCACTTCACACCGTATAAGTAATGACGCCAAATCTTTAATGCAAACACCACCGCTGCTAACTCCAAATCACGGGTCGGGTAATTTTGCTCATATTGCTTCAACTGTCTCGATGCGTATGTGATAACCCTACCTCCCTGCATTAACACACATCATGCGACGAAAGTGTTAGGCTAGAGTTAATATGTACGTAATGGTAATTTAAAATTTTATATGCATATACCTAGCCCATTCTTCGAGGCGTCGCTGTAGATGACAAATCCTTCAGTGCCGGAGGGTTGCGCCAACACTGGTGCAGTTGTCAATTTCTGCTTCAACTCTGCAAAGCTTTTCTCACACTCGGAGGCCCATACAAACTTAGTCTTTTTCTGAGTCAATCGACTCAGTGGTTCTGCAATCCTCGAAAATCCCTCCACAAACTTGCGATAATAACCGGCAAGGCCAAGAAAGCTGCGTACCTCAGTGACATTAGTAGGTCGTGGCCATTCTGTGATCGTCGCTATCTTCTTTGGGTCGACCGAAATACCTTCCTCAGAAATTACGTGGCCCAAGAAGGTCACACTCTTCAACCAGAATTCGCACTTACTGAACTTAGCGTACAACTTCTTCTTTCTGAGAGTCTCCAGTACCTCCCGCAATTGTTCAGCATGAGTCTCCTCATTAGGCGAATACACCAAGATGTCGTCGATGAACACCACCATAAAATGGTCCAACTGCTCCCTGAATACTGTGTTCGTCAGATCCATGAAGGCCACATGTGCATTCGTCAGTCCAAAGGGCATTACAAGAAACTCGTAGTGCCCATATCGAGTGCGGAACGCAGTCTTTGCTATGTCTTCAGCCTTAATCCTTAACTGATGGTAGCCTGATCGCAGGTCAATCTTCGAGAATACCCAGGCACCCTATACGCAATTTTCGTTGTACACCAGTTGATATACAAAATAACCGAATTCACAGTGATTTATTAAAGACATTACATTTAATTGATCAAATAGGTCGTCGATCCTCGTTAGTGGGTATTTATTTGTTATCGTGATCTTATTCAGCTCACGATAATCGATACATAGACTCATAGTACCGTCTTTCTTCTTCACAAACAATACTGGTGCTCCCCAGGGCGAAACACTAGGCCTGATAAATTTCTGTCCAGTAGCTCCTGCAACTGCTCCTTAAGTTCTTTTAACTCTATTGGTGCCATCCTGTGTGGTGCCTTCGAGATCGGCTTAGCTCCAGGTACAAGATCGATCTCGAACTCCACTTCCATGCTCAGTGGCAAACCTGGTAACTCGTCGGGAAAGACATCCTTAAAATCTTGTACCACTGGAATATCCTCAATCGATGGCGTCTCAGCACTAGCATTTAGAGCGTACACAAGAAAACCCTCGGCTCCTTTCTTCAACGCCCGAGAAGCCTGTGCTGCGGTAATATAGATTTTCCTGGAGGACTTATTCAATTTGACATCCTCCTGGAAGATGGTCTCTCTCTTATCCAGTGTCTGCATATTGACCGGTCTCTGGCGGCAGTCGATGGTAGCACTGTATCTCGCCATGAAATCCATGCCTAGAATAATGTCGAAATCCTGCATCTGGATCGGAATCAGGGTTGCGGAGAACTCAAACTCATTAATCTCCAACGAGCAATCCTTGTACTGATAATAAGATACTAACACCTGATTTCCGGTGGCTTGAACACGATACGGAATCTCTAGCCGTTCTAGTAGAATACCTAGGTTCTTGGCGAATCTCCTAGCAACGAATGAGTGGCTGGCACCACTATCGAATAGAACGTATGCTGGGACTTCGTTAATTAATATCTCCCCTAAAATGTTCATAGTTATACACATAGCACAAAACATCAAAACAAAGAGAAATATATGTTTAAGATTTTAAAACAATAATTGCTTAAATTTAAACGTACCTGTGACTACGTCTCCGACCTCCTGTAGCTCAGTGTCCGTCATGACATGCACTCGAGCGTTGGTCTTACCTTTTTCTCTCTGCTGAGTCTGACCCTGTGGCAGAGGTGCTTGTGCCGGTGTAGGGCACTCTCTGGCGTAATGTCCTTGTTTGGCACAGTTGTAGCAAACCTGCTGAGCTCTCCAACACAGTCCCGTATGGGGACGACCACACTGTGCACATGCTGGGGGTGGCGGTCCAACCGTCCTGAGCGGCTGCGCTGCCATCACTGTAGCACCCTCGATCATCAACGGTCGGGATGCCGATCCCTGTCCCTGCTGCGGTGGCCCGGAGAATCGCCCGATCGGGTGTCGGCGTGGAATCTTTAACCATCTCCCTGATCTCCCTGAGCGAAACTCCTCTCGGGGTCTCTTGGCCCTATCGGCCGCTGCCACTCTCACGAGGTCACCCTCTACCTTACGACACACCTCCAACAATCCTTCAAAAGTGGTAGGCTGGACGCATATGATTAATGACTGAATGCGTGAGCTCAAACCTGTCTCAAACTTCAACATCTTCGCCCTCTCGTCGTCCATGATGTCAGGCATGTATCTCCCAAGCGCATGGAATCTCTCAGGATACTGGTCAACAGTCATGGACCCCTGTGTCAGGAGCTGAAACTCTGTCATCCTCCTTTGAATGGCACTCTCAGGAACGTAGTGCCTCTGGTACTCCTCCCTAAACTGGGCCCAAGTCTGCGGTGTAGTCCGTCTGCATAACACACCCTGCCACCATCGCTATGCATCGCCCTCCAAGAATGGTACCACCACGTCCACCTTCAGGCCATCTGGAACCTTTAACAACCTCAACTGCTCACATACATTCTTGAGCCAAACCTCTGCCTCCTCTGGTTGGGTGGTACCCCTGAACATAGGTATCCTAGAGTGCTGCATCTCCCGGTAAAAGAATCGAAGCCCCTACGGTGGTGGTGGTGGTGGTGGTGGTGGTGGTGGTGGTTGCTGCTGCTGCAGTTGTTGTAGGTGAGCCATCTGCACCTGTTACTGTGCCACCAATGCAGTAAGAGTGGCCAGCGTATCTGCCAGTACCTGGGGAATAGCCCCCTGACCCTGCTGATCATTGTCGTTATTACCAGCCGGATCACGTCGTGGAGGCATATTCTGAAATCCAAGTTCATGAGACGAAATCGGATTAGTCAATAAGAAGTTGAAAGGTGGAATGCGGATAAATCGAATATGTGACAGGAAAATCTCACCATCGGTACACACCTCCCATAACCCGATCAAAACTTAGGTCTAAAATCATTTCTTAAGTCTACTTCGTTTATTAGGGGTAAAATCGTAGCTTATGTCTAAGTGTCCTAATTAATCCCGTGTTTCCGAGGCGGATCTGAAGTATGGGCTCTGATACCACCTGTAGCGACCCGCTCCCGAGCCCTAACATCGGGAGCAGTACACCCACCGTATCTCACTAAGGAGAATACAAAGCGTCGAATCAATCTCTCACTTGTCAAAATGACGTAGAAATTTTTTTTCGCGGAAACGTAAACCATAACATATATTAAACTTCAATAACTATCATTACATTGCTAAATAAAAATTCTGGGAATAAAAGTAGTAAAGTAGTATGTGGAAAATCCTCAAAGTATAAATAAGAACAAAACAACTGCAAAGTCCCCTCATATCCTAGCTACAGCTCTCAACCAGCCCACTCTGCTATATCCGTCCCGTCCTCAACGAAGATGTGCTCATAGTCCTCATCCGGCTCACCTGAGAAGTAAGGGTGAGTGACAGAAATCACCCAGTAGATGTCCGCCTCAAACAAATACAAAACGTATATACCGAAATGATATAGCCACATAGCACATAGACATGATATAACCACATAGCACATAAATATAAGATAACATGCATAAGATAAAATAAATGCGGTAAGTAAAGCACTTACATAAAAATGCGCAAGTACGTGAT
Organism: Eustoma russellianum; assembly: GCA_036186865.1. Classification (NCBI taxonomy): domain Eukaryota; kingdom Viridiplantae; phylum Streptophyta; class Magnoliopsida; order Gentianales; family Gentianaceae; genus Eustoma; species Eustoma russellianum. The sequence goes on from AP025060.1 coordinate 12,983,083, forward strand.
GCATGCTCAATCAACGTGTCACACGCAACAAGAATCATGTCATGCAATAAGCCCTAGACCTATATGCAATGCATGATCCTGAGATTGACTGGATGCTTGTAACCCGTACACTACAATCTACCCTTGCGGATGCTCGTGGCCCGTACACCACGATCCACCCCAACCGATGCCCGTGGCCCGTACACCACGATCCACCATGACCGATGCCTATGGCCCGTACACCATGATCCACCATAACCGAATACTCATGGCCCGTACACCATGAACCACCATAACTGAATCCTCATGGCACGTACACCATGGTCCACTCCACTCGAGTGTCTGAGACCCGTACATCTCAGCCCACTCCTAACGCAAATGCACGTGCCATGAATGCAACAACAAAAGTCGTCTGGAGCCCGTACGCCCATCCTCACCAACTCCAGCACTCATCAACAATCGTCTGGGGCCTGTACGCCCATCTTACCATCTCTGGCACTCAAGATTTGGTTTCATAAACTTTACGAATATTGAAAAGTTGTTATTCAGCATCCCCTTTATTTTTCCTTAGCTTGTACTAATTTTCTAGAATTTTCTACTAATTTTCCCTTATTTAATTCCATTTATCACCAATTATTTTTAATTACTAACACTTATCAAAATTCAGAAATTCAGTGAAAATAATTTAATTTGAACCTTTTATATTTTCTGGAATTTATTTAGAATTTTCTAATATTTAATTGTATTTTCTGGAGTTTAAAAATGATTTATTTATTATTTCTTAATTTTCAGAAATCATTAAATTAAATTAAAATATATTACTTTTATTACTGGCCGGGTCAGACCTGGCCCGCTATTACTTTCTGGCATGGCCCGCGGTTCCAGGCCTGCTACCGCTGTTCCCCTCCTTTTTTTATATATATTAGAGTTATTGGGCCGGCCTGCCTTTGGTCCGGCCCGCTGGCCATCTGGCTCGGCCTGTTGGCCGGCCGCCCGTTACATTTTTTTAAATATAAATATATATTGGGCCTGGTCCTGCAGCCGCGACCCGTTAAGATCCGGCCCAGTCTGCAATGCTAACAGGCCAGCCCGGTCCGCTGCCTTTTCTTTTCTTTTTTTTTGTTTTTCTCCAGCAGGCATGTGCACATCACGCCCGGCGCATGAGACCCACTTTCAGCCGCTTCCAGCAGCGCGTGTGGCACACGCGCCACCCGTCCGGCCAATTTTTTGATTTTTGAATCCGTTTTTCTCTATTTCTAGGCTATATAAACTTGTTATAAGGCCAAAACGAAATTTTAAACTTCCCTAAGTATGTAAATTCTTAATCTTTTGGATTGATTCAAGAGTATTCCTACTCTAATCCAATCCTACCACCCAATTCATATGCATACAAGTACATGGCAGCAATTAAACAATTACCTCATGCTTTTCCAAATATAAACAAATACAAATCCATATTTTAAACAAATATAAAAAACAAGAATCACATAAAATATATCAACAAAGCATGCCCAATTGAGGGGGAAGAGGCACCTACCTCGATTAACGATAACACAAATAAATCTGACGGAGTAAAACTTGGGTTCGGGGCCTTGCCTTCCTTCTTCTTCTCTCTTTTTCTCTCTTCTCTCTCTTTTTTTCCTTTTCTCTTGGCCGTGCGTTTGTGTGTGGCGGCTGGGTGGGGGTTTTTTTGTTCGTAGTATTATGCGTGTATGCGTATATATGGTGGGGGAGTTAAGGTAGATTTTAGGTTTTTCCATTTGATTTTGGTTTAGGTTTCCTAATGTAACTCTAATCTTTATCTAGTTTACTTATCTTTCTTATTATTATTACTTTTTATTTCTTACTTTTTATTTAGTATTATTAGTATTATTAGTGTATATATATATATATACATACATTTGTCAGCCATAACATCAAATATGGTGCCAAAATCATGGTCATTGGTATACAATTCCTTAAGTGGTTCAAATCCTAGAAATTAGGATGACAAGGTAGTCACTAAGGTATATCTCCTAGAAAGGGCATCAGTAACTACGTTCTCCTTACCTTGTTTGTACTTAATCATGTACGAGAATTGTTCAACAAAATTCTACCAACATGGCATGTCTTTTGTTTAGTTTACCTTGTTTTTAAAGGTATTTCAAACTTTCATGGTCAGTGTGGATCACAAACTCTTTAGGTTAAAGGCAGTGTTGCAAAGTTTGTAGAGATCTCACAAGGACATACAGTTCTTTATCGTAGGTGGAGTAGTTTAACGAGGCTCCTTTCAAATTCTCACTGAAATAGGCTATGGGTTACTTTCCTTGGGTCAAGACAATGCCAATACCTACTCCACTAGCATCACATTCAATCTCAAAGGTCTCATCAAAGTTAGCTAACCTAAGAATGTGTGCAATGGTTAGCCTTTTCTTAAGTTCAATAAATGCCTGTTCTTGTGGCTCCTTCCACTAAGAAGGCACATTTTTTACAATCTCATTTAGGGGTGCAACTATAGTTGAAAAGTCCTTTACAAAACTCCTATAAAATCTTGCTAACCCATGGAAACTTTTCACTTCTCCTACAGTCTTTGGTGTAGGCCACTCTACAATCAACCTAATCTTCTCTTGATCGACCTCTATTCCTTCAGTCGTGAACACAAAGCCTATGAAAACAACTCGCTCTAGGAAAAAGGAACATTTCTTGAAGTTAGCATAGAGTTGTTCTTGCTTGAGTTTCTCAAAGACGGCTCTAAAGTGATCAAGGTGGTCTTCTATGGTCTTGAAATAGATTAGGATGTCATCAAAGTACGCACCATATATCTCCCTATGAAGGCTCTCAAGACTTCATTCATCGACCTCATAAAAGTGCTAGGGGGTGTTGGTTAGCCAAAAAGGCATCACCAACCACTCAGAGAGTCCAAACATAGTTTTAAACGCAGTCTTCCATTCATCTCCCGCTTTTATCCTCACTTGAAAATAGCCTTGTCTAAGATTTATTTTGGTGAAATACTTAGAACCATGTAACATAGCTAACATATCATCCAGCCTAGGTATATTGTATCTATACTTCACAGTGATCTTGCTTATGGTGTTGTAATCAGTGCACATTCTTCAAGTGCCATCTTTCTTGGGGACTAGGATAACAGGAACAACAGATGGGCTTAGGCTTTCTCTAATTTGTTCACTAGCTAAGAGTTCCTCCACTTGTCATTGGATTTCTTTGGTTTCCTCAGAGTTGGCTCTATATGCAGGCCAGTTTGGAAGGACAGCTCCTGAGACAAAGTCAATCTGGTGTTCAATTTCTATTAGGATTGGTAATCCTGATGGTGGGTCAGTGGAGAATAGAACATCATATTCTTGAATAAGGGATGCTTCAGAGGTAGGTATGGTGGAGGGTAAATCTTCACTAGAGAGGAGGCGTTCCTTATATACTAAGATCAGGACGGTTTGGTTATTATGAAGAGCATGTGTCACCTTTCTTTGTTTTTCTAAATACCCACATTTCTTCCTATTTTCTTTTGTACCTGCAAGCACTATTTCCTTTTTATTACTCTCTTGTGTTTTAGCATCATATTTCATGCGATCCACAAACTTTTTCTCTACTTCTTTCTCCTTAGGATTGGCCCTAGACTTAGACATACGCTTTTGACCTTCTTGGACCTTATGGGGTGGAAGTGCATGTAATTTAAATAGTTTACCATTCAATTTGAAAGAATATTTATTCAAATAACCATCATAAGTAACATGTCTATAAAATTGCCATGGTTTATCAACTAAGATATGACTAGCATGCATTGGTAAAACAACACACAAAATATCATCTTTATAACTACCAACGCTCAAAGAAATCATGACTTGCTTACTTACACTAACTTCCCCACAATCATTTAGCCATGCAAGTTTGTAAGGGTGGGGATGATTAGTCATAGGTAAGTTTAATTTTCTAACCTGTTCAATGCTAGACACATTTGCACAAGAACCATAATCAATGATCATAGTGCACACTTTACCATTTATCATGCATTGAATATGAAAAATGTTCTCTCTGTAGGATATGCAAGGCACCACTAGAAGGAGGGGGGATTGAATAGGTGGTGCAGAAAGTGTGGTTTTTAAAATTTGTTTAAAACTGAACAACTCAACTTCTGAAAACAGATTCTGTTTCCAGGATCAGTTTTAAAACATTTTTAAAACCAGGTTATAGGTCTCCAAAAATTCTGAAGTTTTGAGAGATCTTAGCCTCAGATGTTATGAGGGTCACCTAAAAATTTCAAATTAAAATTCAACCTTTAACCCCTTCAAAAACCGTTGGTGATCCGATTGCGCGAATCTGCCAGAAACGGTAGATGGTTTTGCAAAATTTATTTCCTTTTGTGTGTAAGTCCAAATGCTCTGAAAATTTAACCACTAACTCCTTATATACTATATTTAAGTGGGTTGAAACAGTTTTTCAAAACTCTTTTGGGAAGTAGGTCAATTACAATCAAAGTCTCAACCTTTGCAAGTCTGAAAATCAGACTGCACTAGTCTCAGAACTTTTGATATTTGATCGACTTATACTTATCCAAAAGGGTTGCAACTTGTGGCAAATTAACCCTAGAACGTGTTTCTATGTTTCTGGAAATTTTCGTGATTTTTGAAAATCGTTTACTATTTTTACGAACGCCAACCAAAATAGTAAATTGTGTAGTAACAGAAAGTAAATGCTGAAAGTAAATGGCACCAAGAATTTTATACTGGTTCGGTTATAAACAACCTACTCCAGTCTTCAAGGAACACCTTCCTTGGTTCACACTAGTCACACACCTGCAATACACCTTACCACAGGGTTGATGGAGTTACACACCAACTCCAACCCTTTACAAACCTTGTACGTTGAATACAATATGCACGAACACCACCACCTCGCAAGAATGAAGATTGATCACACCTTGATCAATCTTTTACAAAGATATGGAATATGTGGTGGTCTATATCAAGCCTATTCAAGATTGAAAAATATGAATACAATAGGCTTTCAAGAAGAAAGAAAGAAAGAGAATGTAGAAGAAGAAGAGGCTAGCGTTTGATCACTTTAATTTGCAATGCTTGTTCTTGCTGTAGGATTTGCAAGGCACCACTAGAAGGGGGGGTTGAATAGATGGTGCGGAAAGTGTGGTTTTTAAAATTTCTTTAAACTTGAACAATTCAAGTTCTGAAAACAGATTCTGTTTTCAGGACCTGTTTTAAAACATTTTTAAAACCAGGTTAGAGGTCTCCAAAAATTATGATATTTTGAGAGAACTTAGCTTCAGATGTTATGAGGGTCCCCTAAAAATTTCAAATAAAAATTCAACCTTTAATTCCTTCAAAAACCGTTAGTAATCAGATTGTGCAAATCTGCCAGAAACGGTAGATGGTTTTGAAAAATTAATTCCTATTTGTGTGAACGTCCAAATGCTCTGAAAATTTGACCACTAACTCCTTATATACTATATTTAAATGGGTTGAAACAGTTTTTGAAAATTCTTTTGGGAAGTAGGTCAACTACAATCAAAGTCTCAACCTTTGCAAGTCTGAAAATCAGACTGCACTAGTCTCAGAACTTTTGATGTTTGATCGACTTATACTTATTCAAAAGGGTTGCAACTTGTGGCAAATTAACCCTAGAACGTGTTTCTATGTTTCTGGAAATTTTCGTGATTTTTGAAAATCGTTTACTATTTTTACGAACGCCAACCAAAATAGTAAATTGTGTAGTAACAGAAAGTAAATGCTGAAAGTAAATGGCACCAAGAATTTTATACTGGTTCGGTTATAAACAACCTACTCCAGTCTTCAAGGAACACCTTCCTTGGTTCTTACTAGTCACACACACGCAATACACCTTACCACAGGGTTGATGGAGTTACACACCAACTCCAACCCTTTACAAACCTTGTACGTTGAATACAATATGCACGAACACCACCACCTCGCAAGAATGAAGATTGATCACACCTTGATCAATCTTTTACAAAGATATGGAATATGTGGTGGTCTATATCAAGCCTATTCAAGATTGAAAAATATGAATACAATAGGCTTTCAAAAAGAAAGAAAGAAAGAGAATGTAGAAGAAGAAGAGGCTAGCATTTGATCACTTTAATTTGCAATGCTTGTTCTTGCTGTAGGATCTGCAAGGCACCACTAGAAGGGGGGGGGGGTTGAATAGATGGTGCGGAAAGTGTGGTTTTTAAAATTTCTTTAAACTTGAACAATTCAAGTTCTGAAAACAGATTCTGTTTTCAGGACCTGTTTTAAAACATTTTTAAAACCAGGTTAGTGGTCTCCAAAAATTATGAAATTTTGAGAGAACTTAGCTTCAGATGTTATGAGGGTCCCCTAAAAATTTCAAATAAAAATTCAACCTTTAATTCCTTCAAAAACCGTTAGTAATCAGATTGTGCAAATCTGCCAGAAACGGTAGATGGTTTTGAAAAATTAATTCCTATTTGTGTGAACGTCCAAATGCTCTGAACATTTGACCACTAACTCCTTATATACTATACTTAAATGGATTGAAACAGTTTTTGAAAATTCTTTTGGGAAGTAGGTCAACTACAATCAAAGTCTCAACCTTTGCAAGCCTGAAAATCAGACTGCACTAGTCTCAGAACTTTTGATTTTTAATTGACTTATACTTGTCCAAAAGGGTTGAAACTTATTCCAAATTAACCCTAGAACGTGTAAGTATGTTTTTGAAAATTTTCGTAATTTTTGAAAATCGTTTACTATTTTTACGGATGCGAACAAGAAAGATAAACAGTCCAGTAACTGAAACGTAAATGCAGAAAGTAAATGGCACCAAGAATTATATACTGGTTCTGTTATAAACAACCTACTCCAGTCTTCAAGGAACACCTTCCTTGGTTCACACTAATCACACACACGCAGTACACCTTACCGCAGGGTTGATAGAGTTACACCTAACTCCAACCCTTTACAAACCTTGTATTGTAAGTACAATTCGCACGAACACCACCACCTTGCTAGAGTGAAGATTGATCACACCTTGATCAATTTTTTACAAAGATATATGAATGGTGGTTTATCTCAAGCCTATTCAAGATTGAAAGATATGAAAAACAATAGGCTTTACAAGAATAAAGAAAGAAAGAAGATGTAGGAGAAGAAGAGCTAGGCTTTTTGATCTCTTTGAATTGCAATGCTTGTTGTTCTTTTTGTTTGCTCTCTTCTCTTTTCTTTTAACCTTGCAGCCGTCCCCTTAGGTATGTTTCCCCCTCTTGAAAATTGTCTTTTAAGTCCTTGAGAGAGTATAAGACATCATTGTGACAAGGCCTTGCTTACTTGGCATCTTCTTATTGGATGATCATTTAGTCTTCGCTTACTTGGCACCTCCTTATTGGTTCAACATTGTCATCATGATGACATGGAAAAAATCTGAGATATACACTTTAACATGTGCCAAAAATCAATCATAAAATAATTCCATAAATCAAGAGATACATCATAAATTGCAAGACAAAGAAAGTCTTCCAAATCCATGCTTAAAATTTCGGCCATAACATTCTTGCCATGCTGAATTTTCAGCATGTGCATCATGGGGATAAAGTTCAAATCATTACCATTTTTCTTTGAATTTTCATCATAAAAATTGAATCACCAATTGATGGTAAGTATTGCTACCAATTAAGAAATGAACTTGGACATGTTTTGACACTTAAATTCGGCCATCAAGATTGTACACATGCTGAAAAAATTTTCAGCATGTGTGATATGTAAAATATCACCATTTATTTATTTAAATTATATTCAAAACCTTTCCATTTCTTCTTCCAATCAATCACACTATTTAAGATGACAAAATATGTCTCATTAACATGCAAATTTCGGCCAGCCTTGTGTGTAGTATGCTGAAATTTTCAGCATGTTACATAAGAGAGATATACCTTGAATTCTTACCATTTGTAGCTTCTCTCTTCAATTTACCAACATTGTAAGATTGATCCTTGACCAATCAAGATGCCAACAAAGCTCCACATGTGCTCCAAATCAGCTGTAGGGGCGTTAGATGATATGTATACATGTGCTGAAATTTATTTTTGCTAACTTTGTAAAATAGTGCACATTTAATAATACACATACGTAATATTCCAATCAGCCCTTAATTTAATTTTCTAGAACACTTTAAGATGTATATCATATGTAAAAAGTGCCTAGATACGTGTCACATGATGTACCAAAAACGTTCCATGTGTTGTGTGCGTAGAAAACCGAATTTTCGATATTTATCGATTACCCGATTTTTCTCTAATTTAAATTCCAACTTTTGCACATGTTATATATATTATGTTATACATAATATATATAATATATACTTTAAATCTCAGCACTTGGCTGGTTTAAGTGGTACCATTAGCATGTGACAAAATTAAACTTGGAATCTTCACATTTTGGCCTTAATGTGGAGTAATTTGTGTGTGCCAACATGGAAAGTATTTTTGGCTGATTTTTCTGTCATGTGCACGAAATTTTCATCAAAGTTTGATGTATAGGGGCTGGCCATTTATTTATGGCAAGTACGTGACACGTTGGCGAAGTTTCGGTATTCGCCCGATACGACAAATTTCGGTTTAGAACCTTTTATCGTGTCGTATTTGATTTTTCATCACCATATCTTATATCATATGATATAAGACCTGAATATACTCATAAATATGAGTTAAGTATATTGGTGTGACGTTAACGTACATACGTAAAATATATAACGTGTCGGTAGTACGTTGGAATACATGTGTATGTGCCTTTATTTAAAAAAAATCTGAAAATATGTATAATATATGTATATGTGGCGTGTACATTAATGGATAGAGAGGAGGAGAAGACTTTCCTTCTTTAGCCTTGTTGCCTTTGTGCCTTTTCCAAATGAATCTTCCTTTAATGAACTACTTAGTTTATTAAACTAAGTACTTCACTTAATGAACTAGTTGAGTTCATTAATGGTGGCACCTGAAAATACTATAAACACAACAAATGTTCGCCATATGATGTAAGCTTTAATGCTTCATGGCTTGTTAGTACGGCAACATGATATATAAGCTAAATAAGGCAAGTAATGGCAAGTTATCATGCATACATGTACACATTTATGTATGTATACGTTTATACATATATATATATATATATATATATATATATATATATATATATGCCTTCAAATTGCTTATTTGGAAATCACTCAAACCCTCTTATCTCTACAATCTCCCCCTTTTGATGATTTTCAAAATAACTTGTGTTCATGATTTAAATACTATCTCTCCCCCTTGAATCGTGCACAAATTTGAAATTTGAATTTCGAATTTCAAATCCGGCTCCCCGTTGATTTGTGCAATTAATATCAATTAGTGTCTCTCTCCCCCTTAAATCATGCTTTTCTCTCCCCCTTTATTTTGGAAAGTTAATCAAAAGATTCCTGTGAAAAAGAAAAGTAAATCAAATAATATCAAATCAAATCATATCAACGGGAATCATGCCTAATTTAGAACGAAGAGATTCATATGTGGCTTGATTTAAGGCCTTTGTAAATATATCCGCGACTTGTGATTCTGTGCGTACGTGATCTATGACAATATTACCATTGTTAACGTGATCACGAAGAAAGTGATAGCGAACTTCTATATGCTTAGCCTTAGAGTGTAACACGGGGTTCTTAGACAAATTTATTGCACTCATACTATCACAATATATAGGAATTTTATTTACGGTAATTCCAAAGTCCGAAAGTTGTTGTTTTATCCACAACAACTGTGTGCAACAAAGGCTAAGAGCCATGTACTCCGCCTCAGTAGTGGACAAAGCAACACTTGCTTGCTTTTTGGAAAACCATGAAATAAGGGAATTTCCTATAAATTGGCAGGTTCCGCTCGTGCTTTTTCTATCTATTTTGCAGCCACCATAATCTGCATCAGTGTAAGCATGTAAGTCAAATGTAGAATCCTTGTCGTACCAAATACCTAAGGTGGGCGTGTGCTTAATATAACGGAATATTCTTTTTACCGCATTTAAGTGTTACACCTTAGGTTGACTTTGAAAACGAGCACACATGCATACATTAAACATGATGTCAGGCCTACTAGCAGTTAAATATAGCAAAGAACCTATCATAGATCGATATAATCCATTATCAACGTCTTTACCATGTTCGTCTTTGTCTAATTTAGTAGTGACACTCATAGGGGAGGGGGATGGTTTCAAATTTTCAAAATTAAACTTTTTGATCATGTCATTAACATATTTCCCTTGGCTTATATGAATTCCTTTACTCGTTTGCTTAATCAGCAAGCCAAGAAAATAATTAAGTTCCCCAACCATAGACATTTCAAATTCAGATTTCATGCAATTTTCAAAATCTTTAACAAGTCTATGTGAGGTAGAGCCGAAAATAATGTCATCTACGTAAATTTGAATAATAAGTAAATCTGATTTTTCTTGTTTCAAAAATAGTGTACTATCTATAGTACCACATTTAAAATTATTTTCTAAAAGGAAGGTCGCAAAGCTATCATACCATGCTCTAGGTGCTTGCTTTAGGCCATATAGTGCCTTCTTTAGTTTGTACACGTGATCTGGATGTTTCAAATCTTCAAAACCGGGTGGTTGCTTCACGTATACTTCTTCTTGTATGAATCCATTTAGAAAGGCACCTTTTACGTCCATTTGATACAATTTAAAATCTTTCATGCAAGCAATAGCAAGTAATAGTCGTATAGCTTCTAGACGTGCTACAGGTGCGAATGTTTCATCATAGTCAATTCCTTCTTCTTGATTATATCCTTGTGCAACAAGTCTCGCTTTATTTCTAACAACCTTTCCTTCTTCATTCATTTTATTCCTAAATACCCACTTTGTGCCTATAATAGTCTTATCTTGTGGTCGTGGCACTAAATCCCATGCATCATTTCTAACAAATTGATTAAGTTCGTCATGCATAGCATCAATCCAAGATGAATCACTCAAAGCATCATGCACATTTTTGGGCTTAATTTCAGAAATCATAGCATGAAATTCATTTATTTCTTCCGAAGTAATTCTTCTACGTGGTCGCACACCGTGATTGAGGTCGCCTATGATGAGATCATGTGGGTGATCTTTATGCCATCTTGGTTGATTATTTTCTAAGTTATCATGCATTTCTATATGATCATGCATTTCTAGTGTCTCATTCATATCATGCATATCAAAAGAATCATTGTCTTCATTCAAAACGGGTTTCAATTCAAAATCATCTTCATATTCCTTATCTTTATCAATCTCACCAAATTCATTGAATTTAACATGAATAGATTCTATAATTTGTCTAGTGAGAGGATCATAACATCTATATGCCTTCGAATTTATAGAATATCCAACAAAAATGCACTCAATTGATTTGGATTCAAATTTATCTAAATTATCTTTTGTATTCAAGACAAAACATTTGCATCAAAACACACGAAAATAGTCAATCTTAGGCATGCGATCATTCAAAATCTCATAAGGCGTCTTGTTTATTTTCTTTCTTATAGACAGGTGATTTACAATATAGCATGCACAATTTACGGCTTCCGCCCACAGAAATCTAGGCAATTTGTTTTCGCAAAGCATAGTTCTAGCGATTTCTTGTAATGTACGATTCTTTCTTTCTACTACTCCATTTAGTTGTGGAGTTCTAGGTGGCGAAAATTCATGCTTAATTCCTTTTTCTTCACAAAACGAAATCATTTCTTTGTTTTTAAACTCACCGCCTCTATCGCTTCTTATTCTTTTCACATTTACACCGTATTGATTTTCAAGTTGTTTACTTAATTTAGCAATCTCAACGGCGCTATCATCCTTATGTGCAAGAAATAAAGTTCAGTGTAACGAGAAAAGTCATCAACAATTACGCATGCATAGTGACGCCCACCAAGGCTTGTAGTGCGACTAGGACCAAAGAACTCGATATGCAATAGTTCTAATATTCTAGTCGTGCTTATTTCATTTTTCGGCTTAAGTGACTCACGTGTTTGTTTGCCTTTTATGCAAGATTCACACAACTGAAAGTTGTCTAAATCAAGCGTAGGCAATCCCCGTACTAGGTTCTTTCGTTGAAGTTTTTCTAATGTGGAAATGCCAATGTGTCCTAAACGTCTATGCCATAAATTCACATTGGGTTCATTTGACATAAAACACTTAACTTTAGCGTCTACTACATCATCCATAGATAGCGTAAAGATATTGCCTTCTCGTTTTCCTTTTAAAACGGTTTCTCCATTTTTATTTATTATGTTGCAATAAGGGTGAGTAAAACACACATTAAAACCATTGTCAACAAATTGAGAAATGCTAAGAAGATTGTAGGATAAGTTGCTTACCAAAAATACGTTGGAGATTTGGAGTGTGTTCGGATTACCAATCGTACCTTTTCCAATGATCTTGCCTTCATTGTTGTCTCCAAAGGTCTCGGATCCGCCTTTTGTGACCTTCTTTAATTTGGAGAACAAGCTCGGGTCACCCGTCATGTGCCTCGAGCAACCACTGTCAAGGAACCACTATATTGATGTGTCTTTCGAAGTGTGGTCTCCCTGCAATGTGAAAAGGTGATTTAGGTACCCTTTTAATTTTGGGTCCTTTCGAGTTAGTTAATCACCTTTTGGTAAAGGTACCTTTCGGTACCCATACTTGGGTGATCCTTCTCGGTCTATCAAATGGCAAGAATGTAGATGAAGGTGCAATATAATAGACATGTGGTGCATGCACTTTGGGCCTTTGCCCAAGGACTCCTCTATACTTATTGAATGAAGGACGCTTTTGATATGTCCTTGTGTGTGTGTGCGTAGTGCGTGGATGATATGTATTTCGTGTATGCATTGTTCTTCTCTTTTCATATCTATATGGTACAACGTTGTATTTCACATGATATGAAGAAGTGGGGCGTGAGGAAGGGGGCCCTTTTTGCGTCATCTTAGACGCCACTTGCGGCTTAGGGGTGTCTACTTTCTTAGACACAACAAACTTGGTTGGTTTGATTGATACTTCGTTACTATCAACGTATCCCAGTCCAGTTTTGTCGCTGTCATGCTTTTGTGATAATATGATACGATGCAGCATGTTGGACCCTGTGTCAAACTGTTTCATCATTTTCTCTAAATCGGTATTCCTTGATTTCAAATTTGAAATCTCGGATTTCATTTCATTATTTTGCGTGGCTAATGATGAAATCTCTGCTTTTAATGTAGTAATGACACATGATGACTCTTTCTTTGAATCGCTTAATTGAGCGACAAGATTCTCGTTAGAAGATTCTAACAGTTTCTTGTCTTCAATTAATCGTTTCTTTTCTTTAGCAAGAGTCTTAGTGAATTTATGCAATTCTAGATACTGACTAAAAAGATCATCATAGGAAGGTTCAGAGTCAGAGTCAGAATCAGATGATACCTCATTAGATGCTTTGGAGGAAAAGCATACTTGTGCGGTCTCCTCTTCGGTCTCAGTTTCAGAATCTGATGAATCACTCCAGGTGGCGGCCTTTAGAGCACGCTTCCTTTGTTTGGGTTTTGAGACGAGTCTATTTTTGGTCCGCTCATTGTCAGGGTATTTAGTATTTTGCTTTTCTTTATTGGGGCAGTCATAAGATAAGTGTCCGAGTTTGCCACATTCATAACATTTAACGTCTTTATCATTTGACTTGTTTTTATTTCTCTTAGTTGTAGTGCCCTTGTTTTTGTTTCTAAATGACCTTCTCATAAATTTTCTTAGTCCTTTAGCCAATAGAATTAGGTCATCATTTTCAGATTCGGAATCACTATCATCTACGTGATCGGGGGGAGGGGAGACGTATTCATTTGATTTAAAAGCAATAGCTTTACCTTGTTTAGATGATTCCGATTTCCGTATGATGAGTTTATTTTCATAAACTTTAAGTGATCTGATTAGTTCTTTCATCTTTATTGATTTAGTTTCCTTGCTCTCTTCTATTGCGGTCACTTTTGGGTCCCATTCAGAAGGAAGGCTTCGTAGGACTTTCTGTACCTTTTCCTGCGTAGTAAAAGCCTTACCAAGAGACTCAAGAGAGTTGTAGATGTTAGTCAAACGAAGATCCATATCTACAATAGACTCATTCGGCAATAATTTAAAAGACTCAAGTGTAGACATGAGCATGTTAATTTTTGACTCTTTTACTTGACTCGTGCCTCCGTGCTTCATTTCTAGAATCCTCCACATTTCTTGTGCACTTGAACAGTTTGACACATAACTAGACTCACTCTTACTTAATCCGTTTAAAAGCAATTGCATAGCCCTAGCATTCATACTGAGTTTCTTTTTATCATCACTCGTATATTCTTGTCTAGTTTTAATAACCTCTAAAGTGACTCCGTCTACGGTGGATACATTAGATGGGACATAAGGATCATCTTCAATGATTGACCAAAGATCTATATCTATAGCCATAAGAAAAAGCTTCATCCTAAGTTTCGACTGAATAAATGACTCACCATCAAAAAGTGGAGGCATTTGGCTCGACATACCTTCTTGCTCGGTTTTGAGATTTGTGGATGCCATCTCACTGAATCGTTGGATTCCTTGAAGTGAGTGTTCCTGTGCTCTGATACCACTTGCAGGATCTACAAAGCACCACTAGAAGGGGGGGGGGTTGAATAGATAGTGCGGAAAGTGTGGTTTTTAAAATTTCTTTAAACTTGAACAATTCAAGTTCTGAAAACAGATTCTGTTTTCAGGACCTGTTTTAAAACGTTTTTAAAACCAGATTAGAGGTCTCCAAAAATTATGAAATTTTGAGAGAACATAGCCTCAGATGTTATGAGGGTCCCCTAAAAATTTCAAATACAAATTCAACCTTTAACCCCTTCAAAAACCGTTAGTAATCAGATTGTGCAAATCTGCCAGAAACGGTAGATGGTTTTGAAAAATTAATTCCTATTTATGTGAACGTCCAAATGCTCTGAAACTTTGACCATTAACTCCTTATATACTATATTTAAATGGGTTGAAACAGTTTTGGAAAATTCTTTTGGGAAGTAGGTCAACTACAATCAAAGTCTCAACCTTTGCAAGTCTGAAAATCAGACTGCACTAGTCTCAGAACGTTTGATGTTTAATTGACTTATACTTATCCAAAAAGGTTGAAACTTGTTCCAAATTAACCCTAGAACGTGTAAGTATGTTTCTGGAAATTTTCGTAATATTTGAAAATCGTTTACTATTTTTACGGATGCGAACAAGAAGGATAAACAGTGCAGTAACTGAAACATAAATGCAGAAAGTAAATGGCACCAAGAATTTTATACTGGTTCGGTTATAAACAACCTACTCCAGTCTTCAAGGAACACCTTCCTTGGTTCACATTAATCACACACACGCAGTACACCTTACCGCAGGGTTGATAGAGTTACACCTAACTCCAACCCTTTACAAACCTTGTATTGTAAGTACAATTCGCACGAACACCACCACCTTGCTAGAGTAAAGATTGATCACACCTTGATCAATCTTTTACAAATATATATGAATGGTGGTTTATCTCAAGCCTATTCAAGATTGAAAGATATGAAAAACAATAGGCTTTACAAGAAGAGAGAAAGAAAGAAGATGTAGGAAAAGAAGAGCTAGGCTTTTTGATCTCTTTGGCAATGCTTGTTGTTCTTTTTGTTTGCTCTCTTCTCTTTTCTTTTAACCTTGCAGCCGTCCCCTTAGGTATGTTTCCCCCTCTTGAAAATTGTCTTTTAAGTCCTTGAGAGAGTATAAGACATCATTGTGACAAGGCCTTGCTTACTTGGCATCTTCTTATTGGATGATCATTTAGTCTTCGCTTACTTGGCACCTCCTTATTGGTTCAACATTGTCATCATGATGACATGGAAAAAATCTGAGATATACACTTTAACATGTGCCAAAAATAATCATAAAATCATTCCATAAATCAAGAGATACATCATAAATTGCAAGACAAAGAAAGTCTTCCAAATCCATGCTTAAAATTTCGGCCATAACATTCTTGCCATGCTGAATTTTCAGCATGTGCATCATGGGGATAAAGTTCAAATCATTACCATTTTTCTTCGAATTTTCATCATAAAAATGAATCACCAATTGATGGTAAGTATTGCTACCAATTAAGAAATGAACTTGGACATGTTTTGGCACTTAAATTCGGCCATCAAGATTGTACACATGCTGAAAAAATTTTCAGCATGTGTGATATGTAAAATATCACCATTTATTTATTTAAATTATATTCAAAACCTTTCCATTTCTTCTTCCAATCAATCACACAATTTAAGATGACAAAATATGTCTCATTAACATGCAAATTTCGGCCAGCCTTGTGTGTAGTATGCTGAAATTTTCAGCATGTGACATAAGAGAGATATACCTTGAATTCTTACCATTTGTAGCTTCTCTCTTCAATTTACCAACATTGTAAGATTGATCCTTGACCAATCAAGATGCCAAAAAAGCTCCACATGTGCTCCAAATCAGCTGTAGGGGCGTTAGATGATATGTATACATGTACTGAAATTTATTTTTGCTAACTTTGTAAAATAGTGCACATTTAATAATACACATATGTAATATTCCAATCAGCCCTTAATTTAATTTTCTAGAACACTTTAAGATGTATATCATATGTAAAAAGTGTCTAGATACGTGTCGCATGATGTACCAAAAACATTCCATGTGTTGTGTGCGTAGAAAACCGAATTTTCGATATTTATCGATTACCCGATTTTTCTCTAATTTAAATTCCAACTTTTGCACATGTTATATATATTATGTTATACATAATATATATAATATATACTTTAAATCTCAGCACTTGGCTGGTTTAAAGTGGTACCATTAGCATGTGACAAAATTAAACTTGGAATCTTCACATTTTGGCCTTAATGTGGAGTAATTTGTGTGTGCCAACATGGAAAGTATTTTTGGCTGATTTTTCTGTCATGTGCACGAAATTTTCATCAAATTTTGATGTATAGGGGCTGGCCATTTATTTATGGCAAGTACGTGACACGTTGGCAAAGTTTCGGTATTCGCCCGATACGACAAATTTCGGTTTAGAACCTTTTATCGTGTCGTATTTGATTTGTCATCACCATATCTTATATCATATGATATAAGACCTGAATATACTCATAAATATGAGTTAAGTATAGTGGTGTGACGTTAACGTACGTACGTAAAATATATAACGTGTCGGTAGTACGTTGGAATACATGTGTATGTGCCTTTATTTAAAAAAAATCTGAAAATATGTATAATATATGTATATGTGGCGTGTACATTAATGGATAGAGAGGAGGAGAAGACTTTCTTTCTTTAGCCTTGTTGCCTTTGTGCCTTTTCCAAATGAATCTTCTTTTAATGAACTACTTAGTTTATTAAACTATGTACTTCACTTAATGAACTAGTTGAGTTCATTAATGGTGCACCTGAAAATACTATAAACACAACAAATGTTCACCATATGATGTAAGCTTTAATGCTTCATGGCTCGTTAGTACGGCAACATGATATATAAGCTAAATAAGGCAAGTAATGGCAAGTTATCATGCATACATGTACACATTTATGTATGTATACGTTTATACATATATATATATATGCTTTCAAATTGCTTATTTTGTAATCACTAAAATCCTCTTATCTCTACACTTGCTTTGTTTTTGCGCAACTTCTTTCCTTTTAACCTTGCATGGCCGTCCACCCTTGGTGCCTTCCCCTCTTGAAAATTATCTTGTAAGTCCTTGGGAGAATGTAAGACATCATTGTGACATGGTCTTACTTACTTGGCATCTTCTTATTGGATGATCATTTAAGCTTTGCTTACTTGGCACTTCATGATTGGTTAGATGTTGTCATCATTGATGACTTGGAAAAATCTGAATATATCACATAAACATGTGCCAATATCAATCACAAAATAATTTCCATAAAGCTCAAGATTGTCACATAAATGTTGCAAGACAAAATTTCTTCCTTACTAAGTATGAAAATCGGCCATAATGGAGTTTTACCATGCTGAATTTTCAGCATGTGTTACATGGTTATACAATTCAAAATAATTCCATTTTTCTTTGATTTTTCTAATTAAAATGAATCACCAATTGATAGCAATTATCTTGATCAATTTGGAAATGAACTTTGGTCTCCCACATGGCCTCAATTTCAGCCATTATACATACTACACATGCTGAAAAATTTTCAGCATGTGTGATATATAAAATATCACACTTTATGAATTTAAAAAATATTCAAATTACGTCCATTTCTTTCCCAATCAATCACATAATTCAAGACGATAAAATATATCCTTTTAATGTGAGAATTTCGGCCAGCCATACTTACACATGCTGAAATTTTTAGCATGTGTTATAAGTGAGACAAAGTTTGAAATCTTACCATTTGTAGCTTCACTCTTTAATTTACCAACATTGCATGGTTGATTCTTGACCAATCAATATGTCGACAAGGCTCCAAATAAGCTCCATCTCAGCTGTACGGGCGTTAGATAATGTATGTGCATGTGCTAAAATTTATTTTTGCTAACTTTGTAAAATAGTGCACATTTAATAATACACGCATGTTATATTCCAATCAGCCCTTAATTTAATTTTCTATAACACTTTAAGATGTATAACATATGTAAAAAGTGTCTAGATACGTGTCATATGATGTACCAAGCACGTTCCATGTGTTGTGTGCGTAGAAAACCGAATTTTCGATATTTATCGATTACCCGATTTTTCTCTAATTAAATTCCAACTTTTTCACATGTTATATAAATTATGTTACACATAATATATATATAATATATACTTTAAATATCAGCACTTGGCTGGTCTAAAGTGGCGCCATTAACATGTGACAAAATTAAAATTGGAATCTTCACATATTGGCCTTAATGTGGGGTGATTTGTGTGTGCCAACATGGAAAGAATTTTTGGCTGGAAATATTACCATTAGCACGAAATGTTTGATGATTTTTGAGATGTAGGGGCTGACCATCTATTTATGGCAAGTACGTGACACGTTGGTGAAGTTTTGGTATTCGCCCGATACGACAATTTTTGGTTTAGAACCTTTTAACGCGTCGTATTTAATTTGTCATCACCATGACTTATATCATATGATATAAGACCTGAATATACTCATAAATATGAGTTAAGTATAGTGGTGTGACGTTAACGTACGTACGTAAAATATATAACGTGTCGGTAGTACGTTGGAATACATGTGCATGTGCCTTTTTCAAAAAATCTGAAAATATATGTATTATATGTGTATATGGCGTGTATATATTAATGAGGGGAGGAGGAGAAAACTTTCCTTAGCCTTGTTGCCTTTGTGCCTTTTCCAAGTGTGGCTTCCTTTAATGAACTACTTAGTTGTATTAACTAAGTACTTCACTTAATGAACTAGTTTAGTTCATTAATGGTGGCACCTGAAAATAGTATAAACACAACAAATGTTTGCCATATGATGTAAGCTTTAACGCTTCATGGCTCGTTAGTACGGCAACATTATATATGAGGTAAATAAGGTAAATAATGAACAATGTATCATGCATTCATGTCTATCATGCACACGTTTTGTGTATATCATGCATGTTTTATGTCTTTCATTTAAATCACATATTTTGAAATCATTCAAACCTCTTTTTCTCTACAATCTCCCCCTTTTGATGATTTTGAAAATAACTTATGCACATGATTTAAATGCTATCGCTCCCCCTTGAAACATGCATAAAATTGAAATTTGAATTTCAAATTTCAAATCCGCCTGCCCCTTGATTTGTGCAATCAGTATCAATTTTTGTCTCTCTCCCCCTTAAATCATGCTTTCTCTCCCCCTTTATTTTTGGAAAGTAAATCAAAAGATTCCTGTAAATAAGGAAAGAAAAGCAAATTACGTCAAATCAAATCATATCAACCGAAATCATGCCTAATTTAGAACAAAGAGATTCATACGTGGCTTGATTTAAGGCTTTTGTAAAGATATCTGCAACTTGTGCTTCTGTGCGCACGTGATCTATGACGAGATCACCATTGTTTACATGATCACGAAGAAAGTGATAGCGTACTTCTATATGCTTAGCTTTAGAGTGTAACACGGGGTTCTTAGACAAATTAATGGCACTCATACTATCACAATATATAGGAATTCTATTTACGGTAATTCCAAAGTCCGAGAGTTGTTGTTTTATCCACAACAACTGTGTGCAACAAAGGCTAAGTGCCATGTACTCAGCCTCAGTAGTGGACAAAGCAACGCTTGCTTGCTTTTTAGAAAACCATGAAATGAGTGAGTTTCCTATAAATTGGCAAGTCCCACTCGCGCTTTTTCTATCTATTTTGCAGCCACCATAATCTGCATCAGTATAAGCATGTAAGTCAAATGTGGAATCCTTATCGTACCAAATTCCTAAGGTGGGCGTGTGCTTAATATAACGGAATATTCTTTTTGCCGCATTATAGTGAGACACCTTAGGTTGTCTCTGAAATCGTGCGGACATGCATACACTAAACATGATATCAGGCCTACTAGCAGTTAAATATAGCAAAGAACCTATCGTAGATCGATACAAGCCATTATCAAAGTCTTTACCATGTTCATCTTTGTCCAATTTAGTAGTGACACTTATAGGGGTGGGGGATGGTTTCAAATTTTCAAAGTTAAACTTTTTAATCATGTCATTGACATATTTTGCTTGACTTATATGAATCCCTTTACTCGTTTGCTTAATCTGGAAACCAAGAAAATAGTTAAGTTCACCAACCATAGACATTTCAAATTCAGATTTCATGCAATTTTCAAAATCTTCAACAAGTCTATGTGAGGTAGAACCGAAAATAATGTCATCAACGTAGATTTGGATAATAAGTAAATCCGATTTGTCTTGTTTCAAAAATATTGTACAATCTATAGTACCTCGTTTAAAATCATTTTCTAAAAGGAAAGCAGCAAAATGATCATACCATGCTCTCGGTGCTTGCTTTAGGCTGTATAGTGCCTTCTTTAGTTTGTACACGTGATCGGGATGTTTCAAATCTTCAAAATCGGGTGGTTGCTTCACGTATACTTCTCCTTGTATAAATCCGTTTATGAATGCACTTTTTACGTCCATTTGATATAATTTAAAATCTTTCATGCAAGCAATAGCAAGTAATAGTCGTATAGCTTCTAAGCGTGCTACGGGTGCAAATGTTTCATCGTAGTCAATTCCTTCTTCTTGATTATAGCCTTGTGCTACAAGTCTCGCTTTATTTCTAACAACCTTTCCTTCTTCATTCATTTTATTCTTAAACACCCACTTTGTGCCTATTATAGTCTTATCTTGTGGTCGTGGTACTAAATCCCATACATCGTTTTTAACAAATTGATTAAGTTCATCATACATGGCATCAATCCAAGAAGAATCACTCAAAGCATCATGCACATTTTTGGGCTCAATTTCAGAAATCATAGCATGAAATTCATTTATTTTGTCCGAAGTAATTCTTCTAAGTGGTCGCACACCGTGAGTGAGGTCGCCTATGATGAGATCATGTGGGTGATCTCTATGCCATCTTGGTTGATTGTTTTCTATGTTATCATGCATTTCTATGTGATCATGCATTTCTAGTGTGTCATTCATATCATTCATATCAAATGTACCATCATCTTCATTCAGCACGGGTTTCAATTCAAAGTCATCGTCATATTCTTTATCTTTATCAATCTCACCAAATTCATTGAATTTCACATTAATAGATTCCATGATTTGTCTAGTGAGAGGATCATAACATCTATATGCCTTTGAATTTATAGAATATCCAACAAAAATGCACTCAATTGATGTGGATTCAAATTTGTCTAAATTATTTTTTGTATTTAAGACAAAAAATTTGCATCCAAACACACGAAAATAGTCAATCTTAGGCATGCGATCATTCAAAATCTCATAAGGCGTCTTGTTTATTTTCTTTCTTATAGATAGGCGATTCACAATATAGCATGCACAATTTACGGCTTCCGCCCAAAGAAATCTAGGCAATTTATTTTCGCATAACATAGTCCTAGCGATTTCTTGTAATGTACGATTCTTTCTTTCTACTACTCCATTTAATTGTGGAGTTCTAGGTGGCAGAAACTCATGCTTGATTCCTTTTTCTTCGCAAAATGAAATCATCTCTTTGTTTTTAAACTCACCGCCTCTATCGCTCCTTATCTTTTTCACATTGACACCGTATTGATTTTCAAGTTGTTTGATTAATTTTGCAATCTCAATGTCACTATCTGTTACACCCCGTGACTTTTAAGCATGACTTTCAATACCTAGAGGTCCACCTTAAATGCAACGTAATAAATTTTGTAGGTTATGAGACTTAGTCACCTAAAACATAGAAGAATAAGAAAGAAGAGTTCAAAGTAGAATTAAAGGTAACTAAGGGTAATTACCTAAAAGGTCCCTACTAGGAGTTAGGGGAGTTACAAGATTTAGTATAACTCCCCATTTCAGCATGAGGGACGGTTTTTCACACCAAAGGAGGAAGGAAAATTCCGAGAAAAGAGAGAGAAAAGAAAGAGGAAGGAAGAAGAAGAGAAGAGGAAGGAAAGGAAGGAAGAGCGTGCAACCTAGGTGCAATCTTTACAGAAATTCTGCAGTAAATCCGTAAGCTTATCTAGATTCCAAGGCAAGTAATCTTTCTATACGCTTTACGCAAATTTTGATACTTTAGGCCCTATGTTCTTACAAAGAGAAAACATGAATCACACATTAGTATTCTTGTCTTGTCTATCTTAAATGCTTTGTTATATGTAAGTCTTGTTGCTAATTGTGTAAAGTCTTGTTCTTTGGGCCATAGTTCTGAAAATAGTTGTGTGGTGCTTTGTTGTTGTCAAGCATGCCCATAAAAGTGTATATTTTGATGTGCTTATTGTCTTGCTCTACTCTTATGTTGATTGTGTACACTTAGACGTTGAGAGTAAGTGCAGGAAATTGAGAAATGAGTGAAGACATTGCTGTAGTCTTGTTGTGTTGGGAAAGTTGATGAGATCTTTTGAAGGTTGTGAATGATTGAAGGCTAGAGTGGATATTGTTAGGCATGGCTAGGCATCAATTCATGTTTAGATGTGTGTTAAGTAAGATGAATCTAGATGTTAAGATGGATCTTTAAGTATTGAAAATGAAAGGGTTGAAGAAGGAGGGTGTTGGAGAGGAAGTTACTGCAGAAAAACTGCAGTTTGGCATCGTCAGAACACTTCGAATGCCTACATTAGGCGCTCTATGTCACATTAGGCGCCTAATGTAGCGTTCAATGTGTCCTGAAGCTTTCCCGTACAGAAAAACTGCAATTTAGAACCGTCAGAACACTTCAAACGCCTACATTAGGCGCCTAATGTAGCGTTCAATGTGTCCTGAATCATCCCCGAACACTTCGAACACCTACATAAAGCGCTCTATGTCACATTAGGCGCTTCATGTAGGCGTTCAATGTCTACGGAACATCCCCGAACACTTCGAACGCCTAGTATAGGCGCTTTAAGTCACTATAGGCGCTTCATGTAGCGTTCCAACTGTACTGGAAGTCTTTTTGACCCTTTAGGCGCCCTATGTAAGTGTAGCAACTTTATACACTTTCTTTGAACATAAAATGCAAGGGTATTTGAGGTGTAATTGAGGAATAGATGGTAAGATTGACTAAGTAAGAATAAGATTAAATTCTAAGTGAATTAGTGAGACGAACGGACTTAGAAAGATACAAACAGGGAGTGTTTGAGGTGCAAGACCGTATACTTGATATGTAAGATGAGTGTGTGGGATACCTTTATTATCTTCCATCGTTCATGAATTACAAAGTGTTTGAAAGTGTGCTAGAGTTGTAAACATTAAGTGTGAATGAGTAGGGTTAAGTATGAATTCGAAGAGGATTCGTGATACGAAAGGGCATGAAGTGGTATGAATGAGGTGTATTTGAGTAGTAAACGTTAAGTGTGAATGAGTAAAGTTAGGTATGAATCCAAAGTGAGTTAGCAATATGGAAGAGCACAAAATGGTACGAAAAGGGTGTGTTTGCGGAAGTATGAACGAGCAAGGTTAAGTGTGAACTCGAGATGATTTCGTAATACGAAGGGACATGAAATGATACGAGCAGAATGTGATAGGGGTTCATGACTTTGTACTTGATATGTAAAGTGTGTGTGCATGTTTATACGTTTGATATGATGTTACATGAGCATTCTGCATCATGACATGGGCACTTGCATTTGATTTGAGAATTGCTTTGCGAAAGAACATGTGTTTACAAGAAAAGTTTGAAGTTTTTGAAAGACAAGATGGCTGCTGGTTGATCGCAGGGTATAAAAGTCACGCCTGCGAAAGCAGGGTATAAAAGCGTGATCTGTGAATCAACAGCAGGGTATAAAGTATTTTATGGGGCCGTGGACCTATCAGCACGGAAAATAAAGTTATTTCATGGGGCCGTGGACCTATCAGCACGGAAAATAAAGTTATTTTATGGGGCCGTGGACCTTTCAGCACGGATATATGATATATGTAATGGGGCCGTGGACCTTTCAGCACAGATATATGATATATGTAATGGGGCCGTGGACCTTTCAGCACGGATATATGATATATGTAATGGGGCCGTGGACCTTTCAGCACGGATATATGATATATGTAATGGGGCCGTGGACCTTTCAGCACGGGGTATAAAGTTATATGTTATGGGGCCGTGGACCTTTCAGCACGGGGTATAAAGTTATGTTTGCTGTGGACTGATCACCCACAGGGTATAAAGTTCTGCTACGCGAAGAATATGATATGTAAAGTGATGAAATGTTTTGTGAAATGACATGCATGACATGTTTATGAAAGAAGACATATGCATGGGTGTTGTGTGTGATTTTAAAGATGTACATGCATCATGATACACGAAGCATAAGACTTGACATGCAAGAAACGTGGTTAGTCTATGACTTGCTTATGTGATACGTTGTTTTAATACATGTTGGTTCTCGTATCTGTGTACATATATGTGCTTTATCTGTTTGAGGAATTCTTATTAAAATGTTATTTTCTAACCCGAGCACCTTATTTTTGGGCAATGTTCTATACACTGGTGACTCGACATGTGTGATTCTGTAAGGTGTATAGACGGGTTACTTGCTGGCGATAATTTCGCTAAGAACAGATACTCTATTCCTTTTCGATGATATTTTTCGAAGACGATGGCGAGTGGGTTCAGTGGGATGATGGACATGGGAATAGATAGATGCTGGTTTATTTTCTCGAGATTGGAAACTCCATTTCATTATGTTGTCCTGACACTTGTGTTAGCTAGATGAACAAACACCTTTTAATTCCGCTGCATTTTATGGTTGTTTTAATGACGATGAAGTTTTAAATTTGATGACGTTTCCGCTGATTTATCTTACGTCGTGAATGATGTACACTTGATCTGCTTTGACGCTTCGTAGTTCTCATAGTAGACTACGGCGGGTGCACTGGTTCCGATGACGGTATCGGGCCGGGGCGCTACAGGTGGTATCAGAGACTAGGCTTCAGATATATCTCGGAAACTTAGGTTCATGATCTTATAGCAAATTAAGATGTGATTTTCCCTTAAGTTTGATCCTTAAGTATAAGTGATGATTTTCTAGAGTCTAAGTATGATCTGGGTTGGGTGTGTGCGAGTGCGTCTATCATTTAACTTTTTATAATAATTTTAATTATGGACCCCACCAATCTCTTGGACACGATATGCCTCTCTGCAGTATTACGTGGCCGAGATAGCATGCTTAGACAAGATAAGGGCATCCGACAGGCTGAAGTAGGGTCGGATGACAGTGTCGGAGTATGCCGACTTTTTCCATGCGTTGGGTTAATTCGCTCCTACGATTATGTAAGATAATTGCTTAGAGGTGATGAAGTTCGAGCGAGATTTGGACTCAAGAATTCAGTCAGCTATTGTAAATGCATGGATGTGGACATACGAGGACGTGATGGATGCATGTTTTCACGTTGATAGTGATTTCCGCAGAGTGGCGACAAGAAAGGCCGATGCAGGACACTCTGACAAAGGTAAGAGATTAAGAGGCCAAGGGAGGAGATTGGATTTGGTGACAGGCCAGGACGTTAGGATCAAGATTTAGAAGAGATGTCTGGTCGGGAAGATTTTAGAGACACCCACCGTAGAGCCCAGATGTAAATCTGGCTGTAGGAGTTTTCCGCATTGCCATAAGAGCCATGATGGTGAATGTGGGAAGTTGGCAAGAGTGTGTTATCGATGCAGACAGGTAGGTCATCTCATTAGAGATTGTCCAGAGATGAGGAATAATGCTCGGGAAGAAACGACTCGGCAACTGCGGAAGAATACCCGCGTCCATGTTATGACTGATGTGGATAACTATGAAGCTATCGACGGGTATGAGGTACAATTTTAGTGAATAAGATACTGGCCAATGTACCTTACAATAGCGGCGTGAACCATTCTTTCATGGCAAACAGATGCGTTAAGCGCCTTTATGGTTCACCGGAATAGTTAGAAACTCAATACCATGTCCAAGCACCCAAGAACAAATTATGATTTTACACCAACACTTACTATCGATTGAAGCAAGTGACAGTTAAGAATTCTGTGATGGAAGATATAACCCAGGGGATTGCTGTTGATGTGAAGGAAGTTGAACTTATTACCAAGTGGTCTAGGTCTACGAATGACACCAAAGTCGGCGTTTCTTGGGTCTAGCTAGTTATTATAGGAAGCTGGTTGAGGGATTCTCGACAATAGCAATGTTCCTCAATTGCCTTACTCAAAAGAAGTCCAAGTTTGAGTGGACGGCAGAATGAGAGAACAGCTTCCCGGAGCTTAAGACGAGGTTAACCATAGTTTCAGTATTGGCTCCACCTTCTGGTACGGATGGGTTTGTGATATGTAGTGATGTGTCGAAAAACTGTCTAGGTATGTAAACTGTAACATAAGTTATGATTCTCCATCCAAATCAAGTTTAGTTTGATACTTCACTTGTAGGTTGTGTTTTGGTACAACACAAACGAGTTATCGCGCATGCTTCGAGATAGTAAACATGAGGCAGCGAAGATTGGGGGAACAACTAAAGGACTACGACATGACCATTAATTACCATCCCGGGAAAGTTAATAAAGTGGTAGATGGGTTAAGCAGAGAATCCAACCACGCGCGACACTCATCACTTGAGAGAGAAATAGAAGAATTTGGTGCATGTGATTGACTCTATGGTTAATGTTTTCGCATTGTAGACTGGCATCTCAAGTTTGATGAATTAGGTGAGAGAAGCTCAAAAGAAGAATAAGATTGTCGGTGATATTGTTTAGAAATTGAGGCATAGGCAGGTTGATGGATTTAAGACCAATGAGGACAAGCGCTTATGTTTGAAAAAAAAAGGGGGTTGTATACCTGATTTAGATGAGCTAAGGAAAGAAATATTGCAAGGGGCTCATAGCTCAAGGTTATCTATATATTCTAGGAGCACCAAAATGTACAGGGATCTATGACAATACTATTGGTGGTGTGAGATGAAGGGGCATATTGTGGAGATTTGAGAGATGTCGGGTGCGTCAGTAAGTGATGATAAACACCAACGATCTGGTGGATTATCGATGCTGTCGGAGATTCCAGAGTAGAAATGTGAATGTGTCACAATGGATTTTGTGACTGGTTTACCAAGAACAATAAGTGGATATAACATGATTCTGGTGATTGTGGATCGATCGACCAATCTGCACATTTTCTATCGGTCTCGAGGGAAGTATTTCTCGAAAGTTGGCAAGTTTAGATATGGACAACATTGTCAGTCTATAGGGTGTTCCAATAAGTATAGTGTCTGACCGAGATCAACGGTTCACTTCCAAGCTCTGGATAGTATTCTAGAGAGCCCTGGGTAAGGAGTTAAGGATGAGTACATCCTATCACCCTCAGACATGGACAGTCTGAACGGGCTACGCGTACCCTAAAAGACATGTTAAAGGCTGGTGTCCTAGATTTCAAGAGGAGTTGGAGATGTAATGGTGAAGTTAATGGAGTTCTATCATAATAACAGTCACCACAGTGCAATTGATATGACTCCTTTTGAAGCTTTGTATGGAAAGAAATGTAGGTCTCCGGTTTATTGGGACGAAGTAAGCGTGAGGACCATCACCGGACCTGAGCTATTGGAGAAGATGCTAGAGAAGGTAAAAGTCATCCGAGAAAGACTCAAGACGGCTCAGGATCGCAAGAAGATTTGGGCAGATTCCAAACGACGACGGTTGGAATCTGATGTGGGTGAAAAGTTTATTTGAGAGTATCACCCACGAAGGGCGTTATGAGGTTTGGAGTCAAGGGCAAGCTAAGTCCTCGCTTTATTGGTCCCTATGAAATACTGGAGAAGGTGGGATCCTTGGCTTAAGGTTAGCGTTACCTCCCATGTTGGTGCAAGTTCACAATGTCTTTCACGAGTCACAATAAGGAAGTACGTGACAGATCCAAGCCATGTACTTGAAGCTCAACCTTTGGAACTTAAGGATGATGTTACATACGAGGAGATACCCGTGAAAATTGTAGACAGAAAGGATCAGGTGTTGAGGAAGCGAGTGATTCGTTATGTAAAGGTCTAGTGGAGCAATCACACGGAACGTGAAGCCACTTGGGAGCTCAAAGAACAAATGCAGGAGAAGTATCCTCAGCTCTTTGACTAAGGTACGTAAGTTTCGAGGACGAAACTTTTTGTAAGGGGGGTGGAATGTTACACCCCGTGACTTTTAAGCATGACTTTCAATACTTAGAGGTCCACCTTAAATGCAACGTAATAAATTTTGTAGGTTATGAGACTTAGTCACCTAAAACATAGAAGAATAAGAAAGAAGAGCTCAAAGTAGAATTAAAGGTAACTAAGGGTAATTACCTAAAAGGTCCCTACTAGGAGTTAGGGGAGTTACAAGATTTAGTATAACTCCCCATTTCAGCATGAGGGACGGTTTTTCACACCAAAGGAGGAAGGAAAATTCTGAGAAAAGAGAGAGAAAAGAAAGAGGAAGGAAGAAGAAGAGAAGAGGAAGGAAAGGAAGGAAGAGCGTGCAACCTAGGTGCAATCTTTACAGAAATTCTGCAGTAAATCCGTAAGCTTATCTAGATTCCAAGGCAAGTAATCTTTCTATACGCTTTACGCAAATTTTGATACTTTAGGCCCTATGTTCTTACAAAGAGAAAACATGAATCACACATTAGTATTCTTGTCTTGTCTATCTTAAATGCTTTGTTATATGTAAGTCTTGTTGCTAATTGTGTAAAGTCTTGTTCTTTGGGCCATAGTTCTGAAAATAGTTGTGTGGTGCTTTGTTGTTGTCAAGCATGCCCATAAAAGTGTATATTTTGATGTGCTTATTGTCTTGCTCTACTCTTATGTTGATTGTCTACACTTAGACGTTGAGAGTAACTGCAGGAAATTGAGAAATGAGTGAAGACATTGCTGTAGTCTTGTTGTGTTGGGAAAGTTGATGAGATCTTTTGAAGGTTGTGAATGATTGAAGGCTAGAGTGGATATTGTTAGGCATGGCTAGGCATCAATTCATGTTTAGATGTGTGTTAAGTAAGATGAATCTAGATGTTAAGATGGATCTTTAAGTGTTGAAAATGAAAGGGTTGAAGAAGGAGGGTGTTGGAGAGGAAGTTACTGCAGAAAAACTGCAGTTTGGCATCGTCAGAACACTTCGAACGCCTACATTAGGCGCTCTATGTCACATTAGGCGCCTAATGTAGCGTTCAATGTGTCCTGAAGCTTTCCCGTACAGAAAAACTGCAATTTAGAACCGTCAGAACACTTCGAACGCCTACATTAGGCGCCTAATGTAGCGTTCAATGTGTCCTGAATCATCCCCGAACACTTCGAACACCTACATGATATATGTAATGGGGCCGTGGACCTATCAGCACGGAAAATAAAGTTATTTTATGGGGCCGTGGACCTTTCAGCACGGATATATGATATATGTAATGGGGCCGTGGACCTTTCAGCACGGATATATGATATATGTAATGGGGCCGTGGACCTTTCAGCATGGGGTATAAAGTTATATGTTATGGGGCCGTGGACCTTTCAGCACGGGGTATAAAGTTATGTTTGCTGTGGACTGATCACCCACAGGGTATAAAGTTCTGCTACGCGAAGAATATGATATGTAAAGTGATGAAATGTTTTGTGAAATGACATGCATGACATGTTTATGAAAGAAGACATATGCATGGGTGTTGTGTGTTATTTTAAAGATGTACATGCATCATGATACACGAAGCATAAGACTTGACATGCAAGAAACGTGGTTAGTCTATGACTTGCTTATGTGATACGTTGTTTTAATACATGTTGGTTCTCGTATCTGTGTACATATATGTGCTTTATCCGTTTGAGAAATTCTTATTAAAATGTTATTTGCTAACCCGAGCACCTTATTTTTGGGCAATGTTCTATACACTGGTGACTCGACGTGTGTGATTCTGTAAGGTGTATAGACGGGTTACTTGCTGGCGATAATTTCGCTAAGAACAGATACTCTATTCCTTTTCAGGTGAGCCAGAATATGAAATGATATTTTTCGAAGACGATGGCGAGTGGGTTCAGTGGGATGATGGACATAGGAATAGATAGATGCTGGTTTATTTTCTCGAGATTGGAAACTCCATTTCATTATGTTGTCCTGACACTTGTGTTAGCTAGATGAACAAACACCTTTTAATTCCGCTGCATTTTATGGTTGTTTTAATGACGATGAAGTTTTAAATTTGATGACGTTTCCGCTGATTTATCTTACGTCGTGAATGATGTACACTTGATCTGCTTTGACGCTTCGTAGTTCTCATAGTAGACTACGGCGGGTGCACTGGTTCCGATGACGGTATCGGGCCGGGGCGCTACACTATCATCCTTATGTGCAAGAAATAAAGTCCAAGTGTAACGAGAGAAATCATCAACAATCCGCATGCATAGGGGCGCCCACCAAGGCTTGTAGTGCGACTAGGACCAAACAAATCAATATGTAATAGTTCTAAGACTCTAGTCGTGCTTATTTCATTTTTAGGCTTAAGTGACTCACGTGTTTGTTTGCCTTTTATGCAAGATTCACACAACTGAAAGTTGTCTAAATCAAGCGTAGGCAATCCTCGTACTAGGTTCTTTCGTTGAAGTTTTTCTAGTGTGGAGATACCAATGTGTCTTAAACGTCTATGCCATAAATTCACATTGGGTTCATTTGACATAAAGCACTTAACTTTAGCATCTACCACATCATCCATAGAAAGCGTAAAAATATTACCTTCTTGTTTTTCTTTTAAAACGGTTTCCCCATTTTTATTTATTATATTGAAATAAGGGTGAGTAAAACACACATTAAAACTATTGTCAACAAATTGAGAATTGCTAAGAAGATTGTAGGATAAGTTGCTTACCAAAAAGACGTTGGAGATTTGGAGAGTACTTGGATTTCCAATCGGTCCTTTTCTGATGATCTTGCCTTTGTTGTTGTCTCCAACGGTCACGGATCTGCCTTTTGTGACCTTCTTTAATTTGGTGAACAAGCTCGGGTCACCCGTCATGTGCCTCGAGCATCCACTGTCAAGGAACCACTTAATAGTTGTATCTTTCGATGTGTGGGCTCCCTGCAATGTGCAAACATGATTTAGGTACCCTTTTAACTTTGGGTCCTTTCGAGTTAGTTAATCACATTTTGGTAAAAGTACCTTTCGGTACCCATACTTGGGTGATCCTTCTCGGTCTATCCAATGGCAAGAATGTAGATGAAGGTGCGATATAGTAGACATGTGGTGCATGCACTTTGGGCCTTTACCCAAGGACTCCTTTATACTCATTGAATGAAGGACGTTTTTGATATGTCCTTGTGTGTGTGCGTGGTGCGTGGATGATATGAATTTCGTGTATGCATTACTCTTTTCTTTTCATATCTATATGGTACAAAGTTGTATTTCACATCATATGAAGAGGGAGTGGGGCGTGATGAGGGAAGGTGCAGCTTTTGCGTCATCTTAGACGCCACTTGAGGCTTTGGGGTGTCTACTTTCTTAGACACAACAAACTTGGTTGGTTTGATTGATACTTCATTAGTATCAACGTATCCCAAACCCGTTTTGTCACTGTCATGCTTTTGAGATAAGATAATACGATGCAGCATGTTAGATCCCGTATCAAACTGTTTCATGATTTTCTCTAAGTCTGTATTCCTTGATTTCAAACTTGAAATCTCGGATTTTATTTTATTATTTTGAGTGGTCAATGATGAAATCTCTGTCATTAATGCAGTAATGATACATGATGACTCTTTCTTTGAATCGCTTAATTGAGCGACAAGATTCTCGTTACAAGATTCTAACAGTTTCTTGTCTTCAATTAATCGCTTCTTTTCCTTAGCGAGAGTCTTAGTGAATTTGTGCAATTCTAAATACTGACTAAAAAGATCATCATAAGAAGGTTCAGAGTCAGAATCAGAATCAGATGATACCTCATTAGATGCTTTGGATGCAAAGCATACTTGTGCAGTCTCCTCTTCGGTCTCAGTTTCAGAATCCGATGAATCACTCCAGGTGGAGGCCTTTAGAGCACGTTTCCTTTGCTTGGGTTCTGAGACGGGTCTATTTTTGTTCCGCTCCTTGTCAGGGTATTTAGTAGTTTGCTTTTCTTTATTGGGGCAGTCATATGATAAGTGTCCGAGTTTGCCACATTCATAACATTTAACATCTTTATCATTTGACTTGTTCTTATTTCTCTTAGTTGTAGTACCCTTATTTTTGTTTCTAAATGACATTCTCATAAATTTTCTTAAGCCTTTAGTCAGTAGAATTAGGTCATCGTTATCCGATTCAAAATCGCTATCATCTACGTGATCGGAAGGAGACGAGACGTATTCATCTGATTTAAAAGCAATAGCTTTACCTTGTTTAGATGATTCAGATTTCCGTATGGTGAGTTTATTCTCATAGACCTTAAGTGATCCGATTAATTCTTCCATCTTTATTGACTTAGTTTCCTTGCTTTCTTCTATTGCGGTCACTTTAGGGTCCCATTCGGATGGAAGGCTTCGTAGGACTATCTGTACCTTTTCCTGCATGGTAAAAGCTTTATCAAGAGACTCAAGAGAGTTGTAGATGTTAGTGAAACGAAGATCCATATCAACAATAGACTCATTAGGCAACAATTTAAACGACTCAAGTGTTGACATAAGCATGTTTATTTTTGACTCTTTTACTTGACTAGTGCCTTCATGTTTCATTTCTAGTATCCTCCACATTTCTTGTGCACTCGAACAGTTTGAGACATAACTAGACTCACTTTTACTTAATCCGTTTAGGAGCAATTGCATAGCCCTAGCATTCATACTAAGTTTTTTTTATCATCACTCGTATATTCTTGTCTAGATTTAACGACTTCTAATGTGACTCCGTCTATGGTAGATAACTTAGATGGGACAAAAGGACCATCTTCTATTATCGACCAAAGATCTATGTCTATAGCCATAAGAAAAAGCTTCATCCTAAGTTTCCACTGAATAAACGACTCACCATCAAAAAGTGGAGGCCTTTGGCTTGACATACCTTCTTGCTCGGTTTTGAGATTTGTGGTTGCCATCTCATTGAATCGTTGGATTCTTTGAAGTGAGTGTTCCTGCTCTCTGATACCACTTGTAGGATCTGCAAGGCACCACTAGAAAGGGGGGTTGAATAGGTGGTGCGGAAAGTGTGGTTTTTAAAATTTGTTTAAAACTAAACAACTCAACTTCTGAAAACAGATTCTGTTTCCAGCATCAGTTTTAAAACGTTTTTAAAACAAGGTTATAGGTCTCCAAAAATTCTTAAATTTTGAGAGAACTTAGCCTTAGATGTTATGAGGGTCCTCTAAAACTTTCAAATTAAAATTCAACCTTTAACCCCTTCAAAAACCGTTGGTGATCAGATTGCGCGAATCTGCCAGAAACGGTAGACGGTTTTGAAAATTTTATTCCTTTTTGTGTGTAAGTCCAAATGCTCTGAAACTTTAACCACTAACTCCTTATATACTATATTTAAGTGGGTTGAAACATTTTTGCAAAATTCTTTTGGCAAGTAGGTCAATTACAATCAAAGTCTCAACCTTTGCAAGTCTGAAAATCAGACTGCACTAGTCTCAGAACTTTTGATGTTGGATCGGCTTATACTTATCCAAAAGGGTTGAAACTTGTGCCAAATTAACCCTAGAACGTGTGGCTAGGTTTCTGGAAATTTTCGTGATTTTTGAAAATCGTTTACTATTTTTATGAACGCCAACCAAAATAGTAAACTGTGCAGTAACAGAAAGTAAATGCTGAAAGTAAATGGCACCAAGAATTTTATACTGGTTCGGTTATAAACAACCTACTCCAGTCTTCAAGGAACACCTTTCTTGGTTCACACTAGTCACACACATGCAATACACCTTACCACAGGATTGATGGAGTTACACACCAACTCCAACCCTTTACAAACCTTGTACGTTGAATACAATATGCACGAACACCACCACCTCGCAAGAATGAAGATTGATCACACCTTGATCAATCTTTTACAAAGATATGGAATATGTGGTGGTCTATATCAAGCCTATTCAAGATTGAAAAATATGAATACAATAGGCTTTCAAGAAGAAAGAAAGAAAGAGAATGTAGAAGAAGAAGAGGCTAGCGTTTGATCACTTTGATTTGCAATGCTTGTTCTTGCTTTGTTTTTGCTCAACTTCTTTCCTTTTAACCTTGCATGGCCGTCCACCCTTGGTGCCTCCCCCTCTTGAAAATTATCTTCTAAGTCCTTGGGAGAATGTAAGACATCATTGTGACATGGTCTTGCTTACTTGGCATCTTCTTATTGGATGATTATTTAAGCTTTGCTTACTTGGCACTTCATGATTGGATGGATGTTGTCATCATTGATGACTTGGAAAAATCTGAATATATCACTTAAACATGTGCCAATATCAATCACAAAATAATTTCCATAAAGCTCAAGATTGTCACATAAATGTTGCAAGACAAAATTTCTTCCTTACTAAGTATGAAAATCGGCCATAATGAAGTTTTACCATGCTGAATTTTCAGCATGTGTTACATGGTTATACAATTCAAAATAATTCCATTTTTCTTTGATTTTTCTAATTAAAATGAATCACCAATTGATAGCAATTATCTTGATCAATTTGGAAATGAACTTTGGTCTCCCACATGGCCTCAATTTCGGCCATTATACATACTACACATGCTGAAAAATTTTCAGCATGTGTGATATATAAAATATCACACTTTATGAATTTAAAAAATATTCAAATTACTTCTATTTCTTTCCCAATCAATCACATAATTCAAGATGATAAAATATATCCTTTTAATGAAAGAATTTCGGCCAGCCATACTTACACATGCTGAAATTTTCAGCATGTGTTATAAGTGAGACAAAGTTTGAAATCTTACAATTTGTAGCTTCACTCTTTAATTTACCAACATTGCATGGTTGATTCTTGACCAATCAATATGTCAACAAGGCTCCAAATAAGCTCCATCTCAGCTGTAGGGGCGTTAGATAATGTATGTGCATGTGCTAAAATTTATTTTTGCTAACTTTGTAAAATAGTGCACATTTAATAATACACACATGTTATATTCCAATCAGCCCTTAATTTAATTTTCTAGAACACTTTAAGATGTATAACATATGTAAAAAGTGTCTAGATACGTGTCATATGATGTACCAAACACGTTCCATGTGTTGTGTGCGTAGAAAACCAAATTTTCGATATTTATCGATTATTTTTCTCTAATTAAATTCCAACTTTTTCACATGTTATATATATTATGTTACACATAATATATATATAATATATACTTTAAATCTCAGCACTTGGCTGGTCTAAAGTGGCGCCATTGACATGTGACAAAATTAAAATTGGAATCTTCATATATTGGCCTTAATGTGGGGTGATTTGTGTGTGCCAACATGGAAAGAATTTTTGGCTGGAAATATTACCATTAGCACGAAATTTTTGATGATTTTTGAGATGTAGGGGCTGGCCATCTATTTATGGCAAGTACGTGACACGTTGGCGAAGTTTCGGTATTTGCCCCATACCACAATTTTTGGATTAGAACCTTTTAACGCGTCGTGTTTAATTTGTCATCACCATGACTTATATCATATGATATAAGACCTAAATATGCTCATAAATATGAGTTAAGTATAGTGGTGTGACGTTAACGTACGTACATAAAATATATAACGTGTCGGTAGTACGTTGGAATACATGTGCATGTGCCTTTTTCAAAAAATCTGAAAATATATGTTTTATATATGTATATGGCGTGTATATATTAATGAGGGGAGGAGGAGAAAACGTTCCTTCCTTAGCCTTGTTGCCTTTGTGCCTTTTCCAAGTGTGGCTTCCTTTAATGAACTACTTTGTTGTATTAACTAAGTACTTCACTTAATGAACTAGTTTAGTTCATTAATGGTGGCACATGAAAATAGTATAAACACAACAAATGTTTGTCATATGATGTAAGCTTTAACGCTTCATGGCTCGTTAGTACGTCAACATTATATATGAGGTAAATAAGGTAAATAATGAACAATGTATCATGCATTCATGTCTATCATGCACACGTTTTGTGTATATCATGCATGTTTTACGTCTTTCATTTAAATCACATATTTTGAAATAATTCAAACCCCTTTTTCTCTACACTCTCTATGTTGTTCATGACCATCTATCTTCTAATATGCATTAAGAGACCTTCTAATGACAAGAAATTCTTCAGTATCAAAATCATCTTCCTCACCTATGTTTTCTTCAACTTCCAACTCATTATCATGCCCTGATTCAGTTTGATGCTCAGATTCAATCACATATTCATTAGTTTCTTCAATTAGCATAGCTCGTTTCTTATTAGGGCATTCTCTTCCTATGTGACCATGTCCTTGACACTTAAAACATTTGATATCTTTATATCCACTGGAAGGTGTAGAATAATTCCCTGTAGAGGCACTTTGTTTGCCTCTTTCATCCGGCTTTTGTATGCTTTGCATATGTGTGCCATTCCTTTGGATTCTAGAGATGTCATGGTTTTGGCCTCTTGAAGGTCTAGAACTTCCAATACCTGTGCATCTGCTTTGAAACCTTGAAGAAGATTGATTAGTACGAAAACCAGAATTGAAATTAGAAGAGCTACGTACCTTAAGTTGTTGTTCAATCTTTTCAACCATATGCACCATGGATGTCAAGTCAAGAAAGGGTTGGAGTACAACCCTTTGGGTTATGTCTCGGTTCAATCCATGTAGAATAGGTGCTTTGGTCGATTCTTCAGGTTGCTATAAGTTATATCTTTCAAACAAAATCTCTTGTTCTTTATAGTATTCATCTGCACTTTTAGCTCCTTGTCTTATGTCATGTAAAGTCATAAGGATGGAACTTTGATAATTGTTAGGGATGAACCTATGTCTTAGCACGTATTTCATTTCTTCCCATGTTAGGACTTGTGGTTGTCTTGTTTTAGTCCAATTTCTACAAATATTAGTCCACCAGTTTAATGCATACCCTAAAAATTCAATGGAAGTGTACATCACCTTTTGTAACTCACAATAGTCCACTTTAGTTTCCCACTCTAGGTATCCCTCCATGTTACTTTTACTGTAAAACGTTTGAATGCTTATTTTAGTTTTTAAGAAATCGTCATCTTAGGGATAAAGGGGATTTTTTGCTAAGATAACGACGGGGTTGAAAATCACCAAAATCGCTCTCATCCTATTCAAATCGATTGTGTTCTTTGTTATACCTTCGTGGTTAATATCTTCTTGGGCCTGTTGAGGCACGAACCTTCTTGGTTCAATTGTAGGTTGCCTTTGGTTTTCTCCCTCAAATTCTTCATGTGTAGGCCTTCTTGTTTGATTTGTAGGGGCTGCCCTACTTGTTCCTTGGCCTTCATGTGCGTCTAACCATTGGTTCAAGTCATCCAACTCAGCCCTACACATGCTTTGATTGTTCAAAATGATTCGTCGCATTTTAGTGATATGTTGCATTGAAGGATCATGCCTTTTAACATCTTTTGATTTACTAGCGGAACTTTGAGAGTTAAGCTCCATTTTCTGCCTGAAATAATGATGAAAAATAGAAAACAAAGAAAAAACACAAAAAACTAACACAAAACAAGTAAAGTGAGTGGATTAGTGAAACCAAAGTATTTGTACATTCCACTAACGTTTTTGTTCCACTCTCTTACCACCTTTTTTCTTGACTGATCTGAGGTTAATAAGGATCAAGTGTAGCACCCCGCACCCGGGCTATGCCCTTGGTATGGTGCACCCGCCATACTTTGCTATGGAAAGTACAAGGCGTCGATGCGAATCCAATACAAGTCCATGAGTAGGTCATGGATTACCAATGGAAACATCAAACAGTGGCGATAAACAGGCAAAATGAAAACATTGAACATTCGGTGTCCATAATGTCATACATAGTACAAAACATGATAACATAGTCCTAGAGTGCTCTCAAATAGTCTTCAAACAGAAACAACTATCAGTCCTTGCCATCAACATCTCTCACGGATAAGGCACCTGTGGCTTGTCCTTGACATACTCAATCTCAGATCCTTGTGGCTCTGAAAAATGATAAATAAGGAGTGAGTGATAAATCACCTAGTAAGTAACCTTCTATTCTACCGAAACACATCAAAACGATAAATAAGAAATTTTAGACATAATT
Source organism: Eustoma russellianum (assembly GCA_036186865.1). Taxonomy (NCBI): domain Eukaryota; kingdom Viridiplantae; phylum Streptophyta; class Magnoliopsida; order Gentianales; family Gentianaceae; genus Eustoma; species Eustoma russellianum. The sequence continues at coordinate 13,021,830 of AP025060.1, forward strand.
ACTTACCTGTTAAACAAACCTTTATCGGTTTCCTTGACATTTTAACTTACTATTATCCTTTCCGGTATGTAACTGTCTTACATTGTCTAGTGGTCATTTTGCCTTTTTACAAAGGAACTGATGATATGCATATGCGATGCAGTACGTAACCAAAACAACTGATGCAAGATGGAATAGAAAAGAACAAGACAAAATAGAACGGAACAGAACGGAACATAGCAGAAACATTAAGCCATGGCCTTTACTTTTTCTTCATGGACTGATCATCTATTACGAGTGATTCCGTCCAGAACAGAACTGTACACCGTCTACCTTCTATGCTACTGAGGATGTTACGTACGGGTCTAGAAAATACCTCAATATCAGGTCTAGAACAGAATAATGGTAAGATGCTAAAGGCCTTGTACCAGACGTACTCGATAGTCCCAAGTAACCAAATTATCTTGCTATTTAATTTCATTTTAAAATATTCCATAAATCATAAATGAAGAAGGGGCTATAACTATAAGTAGCTAGCTAGTGCGCTAGCCTTTTCCCTTACTAGTAAAGGGGCTGCTAGTTGTAGCGCGCAGTGTACTAGTGAATAGGAAAAGCGAATTGAGATTACTAATGACGGATGGAGGTTGAGGATAGAACATGTTCGGTGCCTCGCCCTTGTCTCCT